>VZQC01010683.1:1947827-2252936 GCA_009823505.1 Rhizomys pruinosus | reverse complement strand
TTGTAGTTTCACCATTCACCCCAATCGCAGCCCTTACATTCTACCATGCCCCCTCTTCCGCAGATTGTTCCCTAGGCTTAGAAAAGGGGCACAGATGGATGAGATGCAAAACAGTCGACTTTCTCTGGAGCTGTTGTCTTGGTCTCTAGTCAATTCTGGCTGTTTTCTTTCATGGGCTGCCAGCTTGTCCAGGCATAACCTTTCGATCCTACTAATGAAGCACATGCAATTAGATATATAGGTATTTAAACAGTATAATATATAGCCTTTCGATCCTACTAATGAAGCACTCACGATTGGATATATAGGTATTTAAACATTACTAATTGTTATGGTAGGTTACTTTGGTATAGACACAGATGTTTGCATGGTATATTAATCCATGAATTACATTTTCTTCTGTTAAGTATGACAGGGTCGTCATGTGGTTTATAACTTCTCCTGACCATTAGAGGATGTAAGCTTGTGGCATCAGCCGTGGGTTATTCCTCCAAGGAGAGAGCTAATGGACCTTTTAAATAGTAGAAGGAAACTGCATTTTCTAGTATAGAAATACCTGTTTGTTAAAAGACCTGTGTTCTGGGATTGGAGAGATGGCTTAGCAGTTAAGAGCACTGGCTGCTCTTGCAGAAGACCTGGGTTTGATTCCCAGTACCCACATGGCAGCTAACAACCATCCCTAACTCCAGTTCCAGGGGATCCAACACCCTCTTATGACCACCGTGGGTACAACCCAGGGGCACCTATCTGCATGCAAGCAATATACTTGTACACATAAAATAAAAATAATAAAATATTTTTAAAAGATCTCTATTCTTAATCTATAGAGACTTTTTTGGATTTAAACTCCATTTTTAAGTTAATTTCAAAGCAAGTTACACTTAACTTAGTATACTAAATACATTCTTATTTGCAGTAAATATGAGGAGCAAATCATCTTAATGTATTGTTCTGCTTCTTCAGGAGGTACCAGTCTTTGGTTCTTTGAGGCTAGGCACTGTTACCGATCACAACAGAGGGCGAAAACTGTCCATCATAAATCTATTACAAATTATAAAAAGGAGGAACTTGGAAGAATTCAAAGCAAGAGAAACTTAGATTAGAAGTAGCAAAGCTTATAAAACACTAAAAAAAAAACTGTCAAGGGAAAAATGTGAGCTCCTTGGGAAGTTCTGACTAATGGTTAATAATTTTCTTTTCTAAAATGAATGATAACCTTATTTTTTACAATAAGTGTTCTTTATTGAACTTTTCTACATTTCATATATCTTAAGCATATTTATGTCCCCTTCCCTATGTGCGCCTGTCCCAGTCACTCCCCCCACTGGATTTCATGCATTCTTCCATCTATGTTAAGGCCTACTGAGTCAAGCTTGTGTGCCCAGATGTCAATTGGTGTATGTTCATTCACCAGAGCCTGTTCAGCTTATCTAGCATCACTCCCTTAAAGAAGATCCACTCTCCCTCACCTAGCAGTGACCACTTACCAATAGTCCCTCAGTCAAGGTTGGGGCTTCTTACCCATTTCCCCAATTCCATGTGAGGTTTTTGTCTGATTTGAGTTTGCATAGGTCTTGTGAATGCTGTAACCATTGCTGTAAATTCATATGAGCAAGTTCTCAGATGCCTGAAAAATTCTGTTTCCTTGTGGTCATCATCTACCCATGGCTCTTAATTAAAACAGTCTTTTCTTCCCTTCTTCCACAATGGTCTATGAGCCCTGGGTGGCAAGAAGTTTAATATGGGAGTCCTATCCAGGGACACACACTCTGCAGTCTCATATTCTATATATTTTGGCCAGTCATGGCTTCTTGTGTTAATCATCCTCTGTTGTATGAAGAAGCTTCACTGATGAGAGTAAGAAATGCATTAATATTCTCACTATCTCCTGATCTGCTATATGTCATGAGGCTTAGGTATAGAGGAGGAGTTTGTTAGAAACCTTCCTAGAACAGAAGTGGATGGCCTCTTAAAAAATGCTTTTCAGGACTAGATTTTGATTCCTAGTATTCTTAACAGTACTGGTGTATCATAATAAAAATTCTACACACACACACATACACATATATATGGGGAGAGAGAGAGAGAGAGAGAGAGAGAGAGAGAGAGAGAGAGAGAGAGAGNCCCCTTAAAAATACACACATATATATATATATATATATATATATATATATATATATATATGGAGAGAGAGGAGAGAGAATAAGACTTTTTAGCCCAAGATCATTTATATTTAAAGAAACAAACTTCTAAGCTGGGTGTGGTGGTGTACAGCTTTTTTCTGTAAAATATGACAGGGTCTTACTGTGGCTTATAACACCTCCTAACCACTAGAGGATGTAAGCTTGTGGCATCAGTCATGGGTTATTCCTCCAAGGAGAGAGCTAATAGCCAATTAGATTTGGGATATACAGACATATGGCTGCCACTGCTGCACAGTATTTCCAGGCAGGTAAGGTGTAGCTGGTTCTCTCTCTCTCTCTCTCTCTCTCTCTCTCTCTCTCTCTCTCTCTCTCCCCATATATATGTGTATGTGTGTGTGTGTATGAATTTTATTATGATACACCAGTACTGTTAAGAATACTAGGAATCAGGGCTGGAGAGATGGCCTAGCAGTTAAGAGCACCGACCGCTCTTACAGAGGACCCGGGTTCGATCCCCAGCACCCACATGGCAGCTGAGAACCATCTGAAACTCCAATTCCAGGAGAACTCCAGTTCCATGGGAATCCGACACCCTCTTCTGACCTCTGCGGCTTTGCACAAACTTGCATGCAGACAGTACATTCATACACATACAGAAATAAAATTTTAAAAAAAATTTAAGAATACTAGGAATCAAAATCTAGTCCTGAAAAGCATCTTTTAAGAGGCCATCCACTTCTGTTCTAGGCAGGTTTCTAACAAGCTCCTTTAAAAATTAATGGCACCTCTACACCTAAGGCTCATGACATATAGCAGATCAGGAGATAGTGAGAATATTAATGTAATTCATGGATTAACATACCATCCAAACATCTGCGTCTATACCAAAGTAACCTATGATAACAATTAGTACTGTTTAAATACCTATATATCTGATTGCTTATGCTTCGTTAGTAGGATTGAAAGGTTATTCCTGGACAAAGTGTCAGCCCATGAAAGGAAACAGCCAGAATTGACCAGAGTCCAAGACGACAGCTCCAGAGAAAGTAGACTGTTTTACTTCTCGTCCACCTGTGCCCCTTTTCTAAGCCTAGGGAACAATCTGCAGAAGAGGGGGCATGGTAGAACGTAAGGGCTGCGATTGGGGTGAATGGTGAAACTACAGCAATATAGACTGGACACTTATTTGATCAACTTGATTGTACATACATGCCCCCCCCCCCCACAGCTGGACGGTGGGACCCTTGGGCTGTGTGGGTTTGGGCACAACTGCTTGCAAAATGGTGTACAGCTTTAATCCTAGCACTTGGTAGGCAGAAGCAGGCGGATCTCTGTGAGTTCAAGGCCACCCTGATCTACATAGTGAGTTCCAGGACAGCTGGGAGACCTTGTCTCAAAAAGGCAAAAAAATAAAAAGAAGATAAAAGAGGAAAAGAAAAGAAACAAACTTCTTTGCCACTTATAGCAAATAATGTAGAATAATAGTAAAAAAAATTAGACTGTGCGTGCCATAGGGAAATGTGCCATCTTCAGTAAAGGATTTGTCCCCGGTTTATACAAATATTGCAGTAGTGATGATTTGTTTAATATAGTTTGACCAGAGCTCTAGATTTAGGAATTGAAACAGATGTGTGATGGTACTTTGTGCACCAAAGACATGTATTGCAAGACGCACCATCTCTGGCTATATCTGCAAGTGTCGCTGTAAGTAGGCTGTGAGTAGGTTATCTGCAGATTGGTGAGGCAGGTGCATTGAGCATCAGGGAGGCACTTAGGGGGGAAACAGCTACTTGGACTTTGAAGATCACAAGGCAGTGAAATGTTGCCTTTTCTCCTCGCTATGGAAATCATGAAAGGAAGAGTAGAACACACACATCTGTCCACAGAGCTTCTAAAAACCCAGTTAGATTTGTGTTCTTTAGAATTTCCTCAGCTCTCTGTGAAGTGTTTGAGGATCTCAAAAATTCCTCCCAAACTGGCAAACAAATCCCTCTTCTGACATGTCTGGGTTGTCAAACACTTAAGACATGTTTACTCTGCACGTACTGTGTGCCAGATACTAAGATAAATGCTGTGTATGTAAAACTCTGTAGCCTAAAGTTCCTTGAATGTCAACACTTACAATGTAGACTGTGGAGAACACCAGGACTCTGTCATCAAAACATATGAGCTAGTCTTTCCAGAACAATAGTATGACATGGTCCTATCAAGAGATACTCTATGCCAATCATACAGTGTTTATAAGAAAAAGATATAACTGGATTGTCTGGTAAAATGCTGATTTTTCTTGTCTTTCTAACCACCAGCTGGCCAGTGTGTGGTTTTTGTACTAACATAGGTTTGAGTCATTGAGATTTTTGAGTAGTAGTTCTTTTTCAATAACTAATTGTGATCATGGACAGAATGAATGTGTTTAGTAACTCAAATTAATACCCAACTCTAGTATTTTAAATTTGGAAAAATAAGGTTTTATCCTCTGATGAGTACAGAAAAAAATTACATTGAATCAGTCCTACATATTTAAATGAGATAAACCAATATAGGTTTAAATATAGTCTCTTTATAGTAATTAACAGTCCCCATAAAGATTTCAAGGAAAGCCCCTGTCAGACAGAAAAGCTCTTGTTAAACGTGTCTCACAGTATGTGAAAACTAGTTATAGAGATGGTTTTATTGTGTTAGTGTTAGAACTTGGGCTTTCAGAAGGCAGAAAATGGTTAAGAATTGATAATTACCTTTAAAAAAACTCTGTGTGTGTGCGTGCGCGTGCGTGCGTGCGTGCGTGTGTGTGTGTGTGTGTGTGTGTGGTATGTGTTCATATTTAAGTGGGAGCAGGCATGGAGGTCAGAGGACAGCCTAAGGAGTTCGTTCTCACTTTGCACCTTTTTTTGGGGGTGGGGGGTTAAGTTTTTTTGAGACAGGGTCTCCCTTTAGTCCCAGCTGTCCTGGAGCTCACTGTGTAGACCAGGCTGGCCTTGAACACACAGAGATGCTGGGATTAAAGGCATGTGCCACCATGCCCAGCCCCTCACTTTGCATCTTATTGGGTCCTGTTCACTGCTGCTCAGCCAAGCTATCTAGTCCATGAGCTGCTGGAGATTGGCCTGTGCACCTCATGTCCTGCTGTAGGAGCACTGGGATTAGAGAAGTGTGTAGTTGTGTTTGCCTTTATGTGGATCTGGGGATCCACACTCTAGTTCTCACTCTGGTGGCCAAGCATCTTATCCACTGAGGCATCTCCCCAGCCATCCAGGTCACTCTTAATTGGCACGAAAGTTGGGTATAGACAGAAGGCAGGAATTTTTCAAAACTGAGTTGTTGATAGAAACTTGTAAAGTCTTCTTTCCAACACAGCTAGAACTGGTACTTGTTTACAGACATGATAAATTTTTATTTCTCAATGTAGTTTTATTTTTTTTCTTCTTTTTTTTTTCATTTTTTAACAATAAGTGATAATTTATGAGAACAAGCATCCTTCATGTAGAACCATTTTGCAAGCAGTTGTGCCCAAACCCACACAGCTCATGGGTTCCACCATCCAGCTGGGGAGGGGGGGGCTTGTATGTACAGTCAAGTTGATCAAATAAGTGTCCAGTCTATATTGCTGTAGATTCACCATTCACCCCAATCGCAGCCCTTACATTTTACCACGCACCCTCTTCCACAGATTGTTCCCTAGGCTTAGAAAAGGGGCACAGGTAGATGAGAGACAAAACAGTCTACTTTCTCTGGACCTGTCGTTTTGGACTCTGGTCAGTTCTGGCTGTTTCCTTTCATGGGCTGGTACTTTGTCCAGGAATAACCTTTCAATCCTACTAATGAAGCACAAGCAATTAGATATATAGGTATTTAAACAGTACATATTGTTATGGTAGGTTACTTTGGTATAGACACAGATGTTTGGATGGTATGTTAATCCATGAATTACGTTTTTTCTGTAAAATATGACAGGGTAGCCGGGTGTGGTGGCGCACGCCTTTAATCCTAGCACTTGGGAGGCAGAGGCAGGTGGATCTCTGTGAGTTCAAGGCCCGCCTGGTCTACAAAGTGAGCTCCAGGCCAGCTGGGACTAAAGGGATACCCTGTCTCAAAAAAGACCAAAAAAAAAAAGTGGATAGATAGATAGATAGATAGATAGATAGATAGATAGATAGATATAGATATATAGATATATAGATATAGATATAGATATAGATATAGATATAGATATATAGATATATATGACAGGGTGTTACTGTGGCTTATAACATCTCCTAACCACTAGAGGATGTAAGCTTGTGGCATCAGCTGTGGATTATTCCTCCAAGGAGGGAGCTAATAGCCAATTAGATTTGGGATATACAGACATATGGCTGCCACTGCTGCACAGTATTTCCAGGCAGGTAAGGTGTAGCTGGTGCTGATGGAGGAGTCTTGCTTGACTCAAGGAGACCTATATTTGCTTTATTGATTTAGTGGCCTTTGGTAACACTCTCTGGTATTCCAGAGACCAACTGTACACTTGCAAGTGCGGTCTCAATACATCTTTCCCATGCTTACATCAGGTCTTCGACAGCAGGGCCTTATCACCTCTCTCCTTGCAGGTATCCCAGTTTACAGGCAAGATGCCTTTACCTTTTTTTGCCAGGGGGGGGGCCTGGATCCCCTGGCCAACATCTCCTTGGTAGAATAATCCATTGCTGATATCAGAGCTCTCCTGTATTAATATATTTTGCTTAAATGCACAGCTTAAGGAGACTTTAGTATTATATTTGGTTCTGAATAGAGAATAATCCTTTTCACACTTCCTATCTCTATTAGTCAATTAAAGAAGGCAGTTTTAGCGGTTTTATATTACCTCTATAGCAGTTGGCTCCAATTTACAGTTAGAGAACGACCTTATCATCATCATATTCCTCCTTGTTCTATGAAGGGGAGGTAAGAAAGTCTCTCGTATTAGAACTTTGCAGCACCTAGAAGGTAAGTTTTTTTAGTACTCATTATAAATAGTTGTTACAAGTAGGATCCACAGAGGGGTTTGATGCCTGTAGCAGTCTGAGGCTTTTCTTCCTTTCAATGTTCAGATGGGCCAACCTTTTTGCTGGCACTTCCTGGTACATCCTACACAATGCAAAGCTGTATCTTTTCTTTCTCAGCCATTAAGTTGGTGACATTTTGACCTGTGGAAACATACAAATCTCTTCACCTCGTTAGTTTTAAGATTTAAATTGTAAAGTTTTGACAAAAAGGTTTCATATATATCTGTATCCCCCCTTTTTAATTTAGATTTTTATTTTTTGACCCATGAGTCTCAAAAAAGCAGTACACATATCTATAGGCAGGAATCAAGGCGCAGATTTCATCAAATTCACCCAAGCTGTTTTGGGTGACTGTATGTCATTATCTTGGGAAGCAAACTTAATTCCTTAAGTTATATCATCCTACAGGTAAAAGAGAATGCTACAAGATGATACTGTACAACAGAAAAATTATAGAGAACATTTGTATGTGCCAGTCCCAAAGTTATTGTTATATAGATTTTAAGTAAAACAAATGTGGACAACAACAATTTATATCGGGAAGGGTGGGAGGGGCGGGAGAGGGACACGGGTCTATATTCAATTAATGTATATTTAATTGACATGAGTTCAACAAGTATCCAGTTTTGCCCAACTCTGTCTATAGGTTACATGGTGTTTTAGGACTTAGTAAAAGTAAATATGTGTATATTAAACAACATTGGTTTAAAGGTTTTGATAAAAACGGTAATGCATCTGCGTTAATTGGAAATATAAATTGTAGTTTTATTTTTCTTAATTCTATACAGTGAAATTAGATTTAATGAGATGTTTGTTGGCCTTCATTTGTTTCGTTTTTATATCACATAAAAAGACAGAAATTTATGGAATTTTTTACAGCCTGCTAGAAAGTTTTAGGAACATACACAAAAAAATATGTACTTGAATGTGTAAGTGTATCCTTCCTGTTTCTTACATATTACTTATTTTCAGTCTAATTGGCAGCAGTTGGACTTACGAATCCTAACATAGTATAAAAAAGAAAAAACTATGATTTCTTACTTAAGTAGATCTCATTTAGTCATATCTTTTACTTTGTTGTCTAACTGGGAGGAATTGAAGTGCTCCTGTGCAGGCTGGCCTCCTCGGTGCTTTAAACAAAAGTTGTTTGAGGAGATAATTGCACCTAGATGTCTGCTTTAAAATTTATCTTAGTCAAGACTAAATAAAGGTCAACACTGGAGGCAAACATGTTGAGAAATTGGTAGCATATACGTTAAAGTCAGTAACTTTATTATATATGTTTATTATAAAATATGTGCATTTTATTGGGGATATTTTCTGATTTAAACAGCATCTTTTTAGGAACTATTGCCTTAGCCATAATGAACAACTAAACTATTCTAGACTTGCTTTAATTTAGTATGAAAAATTATATTAAATAAACCATATTACAGTCTCAATTAGGGGGCTTCCAGATTAAAGGAGAAAGAAAAATCTGTTTTCTATCAGTTACTTTAGAACACAAGGCAGATCTGTGTAGCCCTGTTATCCTATAGCGTGTTAATCAGATACAAGGTGTGACGGAAACCAGTGACAACGACTTTTCCTGATAGTGAACAGACTCTGATAATAAGCTGGTTAAGGCTTCATAATGTTTCAGTGGTTGAGTAGTAAACAAAATGATATAGGACTTCAAAAAGGATGGCACATTCCATGTAAAATCAAACCATAAGTCTCTTGTGACCTTGTAGAATGTATGGAGACTGAGTACTTAAGACCATAATGTCAAAAGCTGAGAAGAAAATAAAAGACAAAAATATTCTCCTTTAAATATGCAATTAACTCAAGACTTAAAGATAGAACCCAAGTTATAAAACTGTTTCAAAACTGAATGAAAACATCTCCCTGGAGTATTGCCACAGAGGCTTGATAGATTTTGATGGTAGGTCTTAGCTGATGGAACTGCAATCTGACTAAATTCTCAGCTGTTTCCTGGCATGGGATGGAGAGTGGGTATGTAAAAAGGGATTTGAAGTCTAGGAGGGACGTTCTAAAGAACTGATACTGATACATGTCAGGTTTCTTAATATTTTTACTCTGGATTCCCATTTGGGGCTATTAAGCTCCTGTTACCAGTCCTGTTCAGTTATTTGGAGCACTTATTTAAACAACTTTATGAAATAAATATACTGATTATAGGTATTTATTTATAGAATGTTAGAGCTTAATTCCTAGATTTGTGTTATTTTACAAATGGAAAGTCTGAGGCCAAAAGAGCTTAAAATAGCTTTTAGCAAGATGCACATTTCGCAGTACCAGAAGTGCAGATGGAAGCCATGTTTTTGAGTGTTAATTCATTGTCCTTTGTATTAGACCACACCACATATTAATGCATTTTATATTATATAAACATTGATATATTTACAAAATCTAAGATACAAAGACATGATGATTTTTGCTATGGCTTTAAACTGTATTCTTGGAGATTCCTAGAATACAACTGCAAGGAATTCTAGAATGAGAGTGCATTAAAAGATAGTACATGAACATGAAGAACCCAGGGTTTTTCAGGCCTCCAGGCACTTGCTCACATGAATGGTGACAGCATGCACGTGGAGATAGCGTGCACAATGTGACAGCATGCACAAGACCCATGGTGACTCAATCAGAGAAAAACATAGCATAGAACTGGGAATATATATGGACAGCAGGCCCCAACCTTAGCTGAGGAACTATTGGCAGCTGATTACTGTGAGGTGAGGGAGAATAGATCTTCTTTAAGGGAGAGATTCTAGATAGACTAACCAGACTTCATTGGATAAGCTTGCATCGAGGGATATCTGGGCACCAGACAGACTTTAACGTATATGACACAATGCCTAAAATCCACTATGGGGGTTGAAGATGGAGGAGGGGAACTAAAGATCACTAAGGTTTATTGTATAAAACGCACGAAAATTCAATACAAAATATACATGAGAAAAGATTTGGTAAGGTTTTTTGTGGATTTTCAATGACGAGGAAGAGGGAATATGTGAGGGAAAGTTACTTGTTTGTGGAGACACAGAACTAGACTATAAAATTGTGTGTCTGTGGGGGCATAGAACTGGAACATACAGTTAAGTGTTTGTGGATATGGGGGAGCTAGGTTATAAAGTTGTGTGTGCGTGGGGGCGCATGCCTTTAATCCTAGCACTTGGGAGGCAGAGGCAAGTGGATCTTTGTGAGTTCAAGGCCAACCTGATCTACAGAGTGAGTTCCAGGACAGCTGGGACTACAGGGAGACCCTGTCTCAAAAAGACAAAAAATAAAATAAAAATAAAAAATAAAGTTGTATTTGTGGGAAAGGGTACCAGTGTGAAGTTGTGTGTTTCTAGGGTTAGGGAACTGGGCTGTGAAGTTGTATGTCTGTGGGGATAGGGAACTGGTCTGTAAAGTTCTGTCTGTATGGGCTGGAAAACTGGACTGTAAAATTTTTAGCATGCTTTATATTGAAAAACTATCTTAAAGATTCTCACATTTTTAGTATTTGAATGATCTTTCTTTTATAAGACAATAACAGTAGATGGCAGTTGCTTAACTTTTCTAAAAATATGCTCTTGAATACTTCCTTAAAAAAATTCCCAGGACCCTGTCTTAGCTCATTAATTTGCTGTATTTACTAAATATACTCTTAACAGATATAAGTTAAAACTTAAGTTTTTGATAAGTCTGATAGACCCTTTCAGAAACAAAGATTAGTCTTCACCATTTTTAGCAAAACAGTGCTCTCACTTTCTTCTAACTAATGTTTATTACCAAAGAATAAATTTAAAATATCTAAATTAATATTATGTTATTAGGTGCATATTTCATTCTAAGCTACTTGTTAAATATTTGAAAACCCAGAGGACCCAGGTTTGATTCCCAGCACCCACATGGTGGCTAAGAACCATCTTTGACTCCAGTTCTAGGGGACTACAACACCCTCTTCTGACCTCCGCAGCATTGCACGACGCAGATGCACCAACCTACATGCAGACAGTACATTCGTACACATAAGAAATAATAAATTTTTTAAAAATTTAAAAAAAAGAAAACCCAAGTCTAGTTATCACTTCCTAGAAAAAAACCTTATATTAAAAGTTCAGTATCTTTAAAGTTTTCATACTTGCCCACTAAATAAAAATAATAATAAAATTCAGGGAATAGAGAGATGCCTAAGCAGTTAAGAGCACTGGTTGCCCGTGCAGAGGACCCAGATTTGGTTTCCAGCAGCTACGCAAACTAACAACCATCCCTACCTCCAGTTCCAGGGGATCCGATGCCCTCTTCTGTCCTCTGTGAGCATTGAATGCACTTGGTGCACTTACATATATGCAGGTAAAACATTCATACACGTAAGATAAAAATAAAAAATTTTACAGACTTTTCAAAGTTTGCCATTAAAGTTAAAATTTAAGGGTGATAAGATAGCTCAGTGCATAAAGGTGCTTGCCACCAGCCCAATGACCTGAGACTATCCATGGGATCCACATGGGGGAAGGAGAGATCCAGAATTGACCACGGGTGTTAAACTCTGTCCAACCACCCCCCCCCATACACACACCATGCCAACTCACACACATGTAGACACACAGAGTAAATAAGTGTAAATTAAATAAATAATAAATAGAATTAGAATTTAGAAACTTGTTAAAAACCAGTGAGAGCCAGGTGTGGTGTGCATGCCTTTAATCCTAGCACTTGGGAGGCAAAGGCAGGCGTATCTTTGTGAGTTCAAGGCCAGCCTGGTCTACAGAGCGAGTTCCAGGCCAGCTGGGGCTACAGGGAGACCCTGCCTCGAAAAAGACAAAAAAAAAACAGTGAGATAGATAACCAAGATTTAGGTGCTTGTATCTAGGTAAATATATTCTATGGTGTTCAGACAACAGAAATGTTATTTTTACGATTATGAAAATAAAAATATTTTCAAAAAATTATGTTATGATTCATTTAGACTTTAAAAAGAAATACTAATCATTGTATTGTGTTCATTATTGAAAGAGTCTGTAAATGTTGAAGTTTCTGTGTGACAATTTTCCCTAAGGACCCGGTTTAGTTTGGGGTAGATTTGTAGAAATCCATAGTTTGCTTTTTCTTCCTGGGTGTTTTCATTGTAATCTTTTAAGCAGTAATACATGTTAGTCCTTATGCTAGTCATAGATGATAAACCTGCTTTGAAGAGTGGTGCTAAGGATCATAAGGTGTTTTCTGTTCTTCTAAATATACACTTAAAATAAGAATAAGCTTATTTTTTAATGTTTACATTTTATTTATTTTGTACGTGTGTGGGGGCATCCACATGTCACAGCACGTATGTGGAGGTGGAGGTCATCTTCCAGAGTTTCTTATCTCCTTCCACTATGTGGGTTTCAGAAATCAGACTCAGATCATCAGGCCTTTAACAACTTGCCTATCCAAATAAGCACTTTTCAAAAGAAGGAAATGACAGCCTTCTATCTAATCACTAATAATTAACAACACATTAATTAGTAATACTGTTGTTGGTGGTGTACATCTCAGCCCTTCACTGTTGAGATGCACCATTCATAGAGGTTAATTCAGCTATAAACTGATAAAAACTAATAGAAGATTTGAAAGGAATGTCTAGAGCTATCTTCTTATATTTGGTGCTAGATTCTATGTTTATTGCCTTATTAAAAAATCTGCTTTATGAAGAGAGTTTCAAAAATTAGCCTGGAATTTTTTGTGGATATTTTTGGTTTCTGTGTTTTGGACTTTTGTCAAATTGTCTTTGTTTTTTAAATTTGTGTGAGTGTACTGTCTGCATGTAGATAGGTGCACCCATGTCATGCAGTGCCACAGAGGTCAGAAGAGGGCATCGGATTCCCCTGGAACTGGAGCCAAAGACTGTTTTTAGCCACCATGTGGGTTCTGGGAATTGAACCCGGGTCCTCTGCAAGAGCAGTCAGCGCTCTCAACTGCTGACCCATGTCTCCAGCCCTGTCAAATTGTCTTTTTTAAAAACTAAAGATTTCCTGTGAAGAGTCATTAATAACAGTATTATTGTGGAGAAGTGATGGAAAGATGGCCCTTATAGCATGAAGACCTGAGTTTACCTCTGTGGCACTCACTTTCAAAAAGCAGGGCTGCCTGCACCCATAATCTCAGTACTGGAAAACGGGACTGGAGCATCTCTGGAGCTCAGCACACAGCCTGCCTAGACTAACCATCAAGTTCCGGGCCAGTGAGTGACCATGTGTCCAAAAACAAGTGTGAACTGCACCTGTGGAACAACAGTCAAGGTTTACCTCTGGCCTCCCATGCACACACACACACACACACACACACACAGATATCATTTTATAAAGATTTATTTTTAGTTGTGTGTGTGTGTGTGTGAGAGAGAGAGAGAGAGAGAGAGAGAGAGAGAGAGAGAGAGAGAAGAGAAGAGAATGTCTGGTCCCCTGGACTGGCATTACAAACAGTTGTGTACCTCCTGACGTGAGTGCTAACAACAAGCTCGGGTCCTCTGGACCAGCAGCTAGCAATCTTAACCACTGACCCAAAAGAATATTTGTCCCTCAAAAGAATATTGTTATGAGCCCTAATGAAGCTAAAGTTATTAAGCTTTTGACAAACCATCCTTTGTTGTACATTTCTACATTTACTAAATGTATTGAAATTTTTATTTTTACAATTATTTATTGGTTGTGTGTACGCAAGCACATGGCAGCACACATACGGAGGTCAGAGGAGTTGTCAGTTTCTGCTGCAAGCCCCTTTATCCATATAGCCATCTCACCAGCCCAGATGTATTTTTGTTACTGGGCTGGGATAATAAAATCTTACAATAAGTTATGAGATAATAACTTGAATAAATAGGGATTATTTTTTCTTTATACAGAAAATTACTAGTGTAAGTACATTTTATGGATATGGGGTGTGTCTTTTACCTACATCTGTAACATTTCACAGGTATTATTAATAAGCACATTTTACCCTTAGTGTACCCCTGTTACTTTGTATGCCTTGGGCCATGACTGAATTTTAATAGCTATTTTTACACTAGCAATGCATATGCTTGACACTTAAATTATAATAGTGTCAGACCATACATTTTCCCTTGAATACCTCTTTGTTTAAATAATTCAGTCAGATTTTTAAATTTTTTCTAACAAAACAGAAAATCATTGTTATGCTTCCTGCCAAATGAAATAAACTACTATTCTTTTTAAAGGAAGCCACTCAAAAACTTGTCCATTCCCAAACTACCATCTGCTATTACTAAAAGAAACTAAAACACCTTGTTCTGGCACTTCATGCAGATATAATAGGATTTCCAAGGTTATAAGGTATAGTCTTGGAGTATGAGTAATCTGTGACTAACTCCTATTCTGGGGAAGAAAAGCCAAATTTGCCCTTACTCTGTAAGGATATATGATTAGACCTTTGTAAATTATTTGCCCACTTCTAATATTATCTCTTTGTAAATAAGTCTGATTGCACACATACACAGACCTACTGAGAGACCCAAAAGTTTACTTTTGAGACCATGTAATTTTTAAACAAGTACAGAGTTATATTTAGCATTTTGACTAAACTGCATAGAAACTATCCACAGTACACCAATATCCTCTCTAGTGCCCCCAATATCCTCCCTAGTATGACTGGGTTGGAGAGAACATGATAGAGAATGCAACTGATAGCCATTACTTGGTCAACAATTGATAGCCATTACTTGGTCAAAAATTGATAGCCATTACTTGGTCAACAATTCAATGCGGTCACAAAATCTTAGAGCTGAAAGTTGACCTTGAGGGTCACTTACTATATTCTCATTCAAAGCAGAATCCATTATACGGTGACCTTGATAGCTGTTTGTCTGGGTCCTCTGTTCACTGTTTCTTCAATGTTGATAGGAGGTCCGTAGCCCTGAACAGCTATTTACCCTGGGTCCATTTCTTCAGTATTCTGGCCTCATTTCACATTTGTAAACTGGAAATGATAATGGTCTCTGTTTCAGGGATCTCTTCATCAGCTAACACTAATGGCTAACAAGTAATGAGTGTTCTCAAGTAAGTTTTCTTTTTTTTTTTTTTTTTTTTTTTTTTTGGAATTTTATTTGCTTAAATTTATTGGTTTGTGTGTACGCAAGCCTATATGGCAGCACACGACATCACGAGGTCTAGAAGGAGTTGTCAGTTGTTCTGTTCGTGCAGAGCCTCCTTGTATTTCCATCAAGCATCTCACCAAGTCGCCAGGATGTATTTTTATGTTAGCTGGGGCTGGGATAGATAAATATCTATACAAATATTATGATTGGATGAGATAATAATGAGGCTTGTGGAGAAGTAAATAAGGGTTTTATTTATTTTTTCTTTAGTACAGAAGGGAAGTGTACTTAGTGGTTATGATAGTAACATGTATAGGTGGATTGGGAGTGTGTCCTTTGTACCTACATCTGTAACAGTTTCACAGGTAATATTATTTAATAAGACACAGGTTTTATCCCTTAGTGGTGGACTTCCTGTTAGCTTTGTATGCTTGAGGGCTCGGATGACTGTAATTGTTTGAATGAAGCTATTTTTACACTAGCAATGCATATGCTTGACACTTAAATTATAATAGTGTCAGACCATACATTTTCCCTTGAATACCTCTTTGTTTGGAGGAATAGGTATGGTTTGCAGTATCAGAGTTTTTTATTATTTTTGGATTAGCAAAACAGCAAATAGTTGTTATGTTTTTGCACTTTGCAAGATGATTAATATCGATTACTATTCTTGTTTTTAAGAGTTGAAGCCACTCAAAATCGTATGTCCATAGGTGTTCCCAAAATCTAGCGATCTCTGCTGTGGTATTGACGAAAAAGAAACTAAAAGCACCGTTGTTCTGGCAGAGAGTTCATGCAGATATAATAGGATTTCCAAGGTTATAAGGTATAGTCTTGGAGTATGAGTAATCTGTGACTAACTCCTATTCTGGGGAAGAAAAGCCAAATTTGCCCTTACTCTGTAAGGATATATGATTAGACCTTTGTAAATTATTTGCCCACTTCTAATATTATCTCTTTGTAAATAAGTCTGATTGCACACATACACAGACCTACTGATGAGGACAAAGTTTGCTTGCCATGATTTTGAGGACCAATCCAGATGTATATTTGGTTTAATCAAGTATCTATTGAGGTTATGGTGTATTTTAAATGTCATTATTTTAACTGTCATAAGAGAATCTAGTCCACGAGAGTAAGGCAGGTTTGTGTGGTGCGCAGATTTCCGATTCTCTTAGTTGCGCGAGTTGTTGTTCCCGGAGTATGGATCTCGGGCCTAGTTATGACTGTGGTTGTGAGTAGTAAACATTAGAGGAGAATGGAGCAACTGAGTGAGGCTTTCCATTACTTGGTCATAAGCAATCTTGTATAGTTCACTATTACTTGTTTGGTTAAGGTTTAAATTTTTGATAGGCACATTGGGGTGATACTTTTGGTCAACAATTCATGCGGTTTTATCAAAATCTTAGAGCTGAAGAGTTGATGCGCTTGCAGGGTACTTGTACTGATAGGTTTTTCTTGGCATTCAAAGCAGAGACAATCCATATATAGGATCGTGGTTGAGCTCGTTAGATTATGCTTGTTTGTGTGCGTGGGTCGTGGCTGTTACGACGTGTTTCTTGGCGAAGTCGTTGAATAGGAGGTCCGTAGCCCGTGATACAGTTCTATTATATGCTCTTGGCTGGGTCCATTTTCTTCAAGTAATGTCTGGCCGTGGTCATTTCACTATTACTGTAACGACTTGGAAATTGATCAATGAGTCCCTTGTTTTTCAGTGTTGATTCTGCAGTGGGCTTTCATGGGGCGAGCTAGGACACTATATGGCTGGAGCAAGATAATGAGGTGGTTTCTCATGTGGGATGTAAGTGTTTTGTTCTTTTTTTTTGGTTTGTTTTTTGTTTTGGATTTTTTTTGTTCTTTGTTTTGGACTTTTCGGAGACAGGGTCGGCCTGTAGTCCCAGCGTCCTNGGAACTCACTCTGTAGACCAGGCTGGCCTTGAACTCACAAAGATCCACCTGCCTCTGCCTCCCAAGTGCTAGGATTAAAGGCGTGCGCCACCAGGCCCGGCTCAAGTAAGTTTTCTAAATGCTCTTCACCATATCATCTCATTTTATCAGAATAATATGTATATGATCAATGATTGGATGGTTGTATAAATTACTATCCCATGTAATTATTGTGAGCACATCATCATTACCAGTGAAGTGTGGAATGTTTCCATCTAAGTACAGGTTATCATTGTGGATGTGCATGTTTATTTTTGTTTGGGGGGTTGTTTGTTTTTTGTTTTGGGGGGTTTTGCATGTTTATTATTTTAAAAGTATAATGACATTTATGACTAGCTCTTATATTTTTAAATAATCCCATCGATAAATAGATTGACAGCTAATAGAAGTGTCAATGGAAAGCTATTTAAAAAGGAGGAGTGTTATGCTGGAGAGATGGCTCAGCAGTTAAGAGCACTGGATGCTCTTGCAGAGGACCTGGGTTCAATTTCTAGCACCCACATGATGGCTAAGAACTGCCTGCAACTCCAGTTCCAGGGGATCTAACACTGTCTTCTGCCCTCTGCAGGCATTTCACAACATGGGTTCGCTTATCCACATGTAGGCAATACACCTATACACATAAAAATAATAAAGAAAATATTTTTAAAAAAATAAAGGAAAGCTTAACCATTTGGTGGCAAAATTAGCATTAAACATACTATGGTAGGGGTTGGAGAGATGGCTCAGTGGCTAATACTGCTCACTGCTCTTTCAAATCCAAGCACCCACATGGCAGCTAACAATGGTTTATAACTCCAGTTCCAGGAGGTCTATCACCCTCTTCTGACCTCTGTGGGCATTACACAGCATGTGCACACTTATATAACATGCAGGCAGTACACTCATACACATAAAAATAAAAAATAAATATTTTAAAGAAATACTATAGTAAAAAATATCCTATCTTCAATCTCAGTTGAAAGTAAGCATATGTTTTTAAAAAATGTACAATAAATTTCTGCCATCAATTCAACATCTGACACTTCTAAGAAATTCACTTATAATGTGAAACTTAAAATTGAGCAAGTCACGTTTAAACAAAATTATGGTAATAATTAACATTTAATATAAAATTTCAGATTTATTTGTGCATTTTATACTTGAATCTCATCTTCAGCAAGAAATTGTTTTCTGAATTCAACTAAATATGTTTTGTCCCCCTCTGAACTTCCTATGGCCAACATGACAGTACCATTTCTGGGTGCGCCTCTAACTCATTTTTAAACAGCTATAACCAAACATGTTGGCAACTTGGACAAGGAAGCCAGACCCTCAGATTAACATGAAATGAATCTCTAGCCTTTTTGAACCGTCATCTTTGCCATCATTTCTACTGCCCATTTTTGGGGGGGAGGGTCTTTTGAAATGGGTCTCCTTTAATCCCAGCTCTCCTGGAGCTCGCTTTGTAGACCAGGCTGGCCTTGAACTCACAGAGATCCACCTGCCTCTGCCTCCCAGGTGCTGGGATTAAAGGCATGCACCACCACACCTGGCTTCTAATGCCCATTTTTAAGTGAATACACCTTTCAGAAATAGCCTGAAAACACTAAAAATACGTTTATCATATGATTCTGCAATCATGCTATCAGTTAAGATCCATAAGTGAAATCAATATATTGAGACATTATATTACCAAGATAAGATCCAGATATGGAAACATTCCTCTTTAATAAGTATATAAACATGTGGTACTGCCAGGCATGGTGGTGCACGCCTTTAATCCTAGCACACAGGAGGCAGAAGCAGGCGGATCTCTGAGTTCAAGGCCAGCCTGGTCTACAGAGTGAGCTCCAGGCCAGCTGGGATTTAAAGGGAGACCCTGTCTCAAAAAGACCATCAAAAAAAAAAAATTTCACCAAGCACTTTGTGGCAAATGGTACAGATTACCTGTCAATGAATAGATGACAGTCACTGATCATGAATTCATGGTCAAAGTAAGAGAAACGTTTAAAGAAATAATTATAACCAGTTTCGTGCTTAGGATGAAATTAAATTCAATGTGCTATTTATTTCTGCAGTAAACTGTTTCATCAGTTAACACAGTAGTTAACACAGTTCCCTCCCTTAATGTTATCTGAACTGAGAGGTCATGGGAAATCAGCTGTCATGAGTGCTACAAATAACTATAGCCATAAACCTCACTGGAGGTAAAGTCAGATTCTTTACCTAAATTTTGGCAGTCATTAGAAGACACTTAATATGAATATGTGAAATGTAAGCATTTGCAGCATTTGCCATTTGCTATTAGTGATTGGTAATCCAAGCAGCTACTTATTTAACATATACTTAATTGCTTTTTATTGGCTGAGGCACAATTCTGAAAAAAGTATTTTTAATGTTTCCTCTGACCTAAATGAAGTCTCTTAAGATTCTTTCCTCATGAAATAAAATATTATGTTACTATCTGAATTACCCAAGACAACCTTACACACTCACACTTGACTGTCTGTGACAGGAATATGATGATGAGTGGGCAAAGAAGATTCAGAGTGAGAAGTTTCGCTGGCATAACTCTCAGTGGCTGGAGATGGTGGAGAGTCGTCAGATGGATGAAAGTGAGCAGTACTTGTATGGAGATGATCGAATTGAGCCATACATCCATGAAGGGGATATTCTCGAAAGGCCTGACCTTTTCTACAACTCAGGTAAAGTGCTAACCAAAGCAAAAATGGTTTGTGTGCTATCAACAGAGACTTTGGTCTGTCAGTCATGCATACTCCTAAACTTTGTAAGCACATTTTTAGTATATAGTCTTTGTTGAATAATCTCAGCTTAGCATCTGTATACTCTAAACAAAACTCGTAACATGTCTTTCCAAGTTTGCCATTGATGTGATCTCCTTTCAAAAATGTTTGTAGCTAGGACAGTTCATTGTTCTTAGTTTATGACTTTCTAAAATGAGTAACTTAAATGAACATCTTCACGATTTCTGACTTTTATTTAACAATGTAACAATGCTAATTTTCTGTGTATTCTACATCTATACAGCTTACTAATTTTTATTTCATTTTTCTATGCATCTAGGCAGATTTAGATGCTTTAGAACAAGAGTTCCTTTTCTAAGCCATGCTAATTATTTCTAAATAAAATTTAGCATTTATACAAATGTTATATATATATATATATATATATATTATAACACTTTTTCTAGGAATGAGTTTTGCACAAAGATGGTAAAGTCTCCACATTCTGCTTTTAATATATTGCATTGTTGCCAACATTAACAGTACTATATGGAAATCATTTAGTTGATACAAAAGAAAATTTCCAATGAAGGTCTGTGGAAGACTGAAAATAAAGTGTTGGGCAGGGATATAGCTCAGTGGTAGAGAGCTCTCCTAACATGCACAAGACTCTGTTTTCCAACTCTAGCACCAAAAGAAGAAAGAAAAAGCACTAAAGAAATTCTAGCTAAATTAATGACAATTTGTGTATAATCAATGAATGGATGATATAGTTTAGCCTTATATCTAATCACTAATAATTAACAACACATTAATTAGTAATACTGTTCATTTATTCACATATGTTTCATAAAGTTCTGTTGTGCACATTCCTCATAGATACTGTATATTATTTTCCTTTCTGATAGAGACACTTAAATTTCAGAAAAGTTATACTTCACTTTGAAAATAGAATAGCTTTCTTCCTAATTGAACTTTATAGTGGTTAAGTGCTGCTTGTGTTTTCAACCAGATGGAACAGAGCATTAATTCCTACCAACCAGGATTTCTTAGTTCAGTAATAGCGTGCAGCTGTTCCTTACATGTTCAGAATTCATGAAGTAAAATAATGTAAAATGTATATTTTATGATATTTTTGTTCACAGGAATGAGAATAATCTTAGAATCAAGTTTCTTGCTTTGAAGACTGATAGAACCTTTCAGCACATCAGTCAGCTCCCAATGTCTGCCCAGAACTGTTATTCTCATTATATCAACTTTCTTTTAATATAATTAAAATTTCAGAACAAACTTTTACCACATTTCTAAAGTTAGTTAACCTCTTAGAATTCAAATCATAGGTGTTTTCTGTAAGGTGCATTTTGTGTTTTTTTTTTTTTTTTTTTTTTTGTCTTTTTGAGACAGGGTCTCCCTGTAGCCCCAACTGTCCTGGAACTAACTGTGTAGACCAGGCTGGCCTTGAACTCACAAAGATCTGCCTGCCCAGGCATGCGCCACCATGCCCAGCTTGTAAGGTGCTTTATAATTTATTCAGTATTTCTACTCTTAAAGTTTTATGTATATATTGCATCTACCTAAATTTAGGAACAGCAGTAACTGCTGGAAAATTACTAAATTTCAAGTATTTGGACAATGAAGAATTTTCTTTAGACATCCTCAGGTTTTTTTATTGACATTTTGCATATTTCATACATCATTACTCAATTCAATTTACACACATTCCCCTTTCCATGCCCTCCACCCCACCCCTGTTCCTGCATTCTGCCATACATGTCTTGCATCTTTCTCTCAGTCTTTTTTTGCCACATTTTTCCCCTTTAATTGTATATTACTTCCTGAGAACTAACCTCATAGGTTTTTTTTTTAAACACCAGAATGCTTATTACATGTGATAGGCATTTGACCTGGGAAATTTCATGCTGTCAGTTTAGAGATTTGGTTCATTTTCTTTTCTTTTCTTTTCTTTTACATTTTTTATTGAATTTTTGTGTACTTCATACAGAACATCTCAATCAATCTTAGTGCCCTTTATATCCCATTTACTACCCACTGACTTCCTTCCACAGCCACCCCCCCACACACACACACACTGGAATGCATACACTCTGTCATTTGTGCCACACTCCATTGTGTTAAGTTAGCGTCCCTAGACATTCCTCAGTGCAAGCTCATCATCCATTGAGCTCTAGTCAGCCCATCCAGAGTCCCTCGCTTTAATTTGGTTCCCATGACAAGTTCCCAATATTTTTTATTTAATGAATTTTGCCATCTGTTTCTGGGAAGTCCATGGATTGGATGAACCTCAATGGCATTTCTTTATATACCTTATGAAGATTTAAATTATGTCACCCTTTGTTTTTGTGTATACTCACATTTGAGAAAGGTCCGATAAATGTTTTTGTATTGCATATTCATTTCAATGCTTGAGCCATTTTATTAAGGCCTTGGAACACCATGAAACTTTGGACTGTTTCTCATAAAAGCAATTTTGTTGTTGTTGTTGTTTGTTTGTTTTTGTCTTTTCGACACAGGGTCTCCCTGGAACTCTGGCTGTCCTGGAACTCACTCTGTAGATCAGGCTGGCCTTGAATTCACAGAAATCCGCCTGCCTCTGCCTCCCAAGTGCTAAGATTAAAGGTGTGCACCACCAAGCCCAACCTATAAAAGCAGTTTTAGCAACTATTGTGTGATAGAGTTTTAACTAAATACACTATGAATCCCTGGGTCTTATCTTTTATTTTAAAATGAAATGGCTAATCATTATTAATATCACCTTCAAACTATTAAGTATTAGTAAAAACATAGCTGTTTCTTGCTTACTTTTTAAGGAATGTTTAATCTTAGGAGACTAGCATCTGCCTAATTTCAGCTTAAGTTACAAATGCAATTTTCCTATGAGATATTAACATGAAATGCCAGAGTGCTACCCACCTGGGAGAGGTTCAAAACATGAAGCACAGATTGTAGGCCAGTAAAAGTCATTTTAGAAAATAAATTACACAAAATACCAGTTCACATTTAAAAAGTCAAAACATTTTAAAGTTCAAAAGTAAATAAAAAAAAAACAACCACCCACGCTAAAATCAAAGCACTTGATACCTGCCTGATGCTAACAAATCAGGCCACAGAGACCAGGAGGCCTTTTCTGTCTAATCTGGAGGAATGCATGCCATATGAGCAAAAAAGTGAATTCAGAAAGCATGGCAGTGGGGACTCCTTTAGCATGGAGAGCCAGCTGATGCTGTATCTGTGTAGTAATATTAATAGTGAAGATCAATGAACCCAAAATACATTTTTCTTGTTTGCCCTTTAAAACGCAGGGAATATCAAGAAAATTTTAATAAAATTTATATGCATATTTTAATGTTTGGTATTTAATTTGTCAGTTATTTCTTATTAAGAAATTTTTTAAATATTTTATTATTTTTATTTTATGTGTATGAGTGCATTGCTTGCATGTAGGTAAGTGCACCGATGTTGTGTAGTCCCTGCGTAGATCAAGAGAGGGTGTCAGATCCTCTGGAACTGGAGTTACAGACAGTTGTTAGATGCCATATGGGTGCTAGTATTCAAACTTGGGTCCTCTGTCAAGCAGCCAGTGATCTTAACCACTGAGCTATCTATCCAGCCCCCCAAAATTCATTTTGATATATTCCCTAGCTATACTACATAAGGAAAAGGTGTAAAATGTGAAGCTTGCTGACATACTGCTCTTGGCCAGTGCTGTGTTATTCAATGCCTCCTTGCCTTTACTCATGACCCTTCTCTAGCCTGGACCATTACTGTCTACTACACCAAAAGTCCTTATCCTTTTCTGTCTTTTCTTATCCACAGCACCACAAGTTCCTTGAAGGCAAATAGTCTTATTCCTCCCTACGTGTATTCTGCCAGTGTGCAGTGAGTGCTGTGCTGCTATCCTGGATTTCTGTGCCCACTTAAGTACACAGGGTCTTCTGGGCACACTCACAGGAAAATACATGTTGTGCTAACATTTTTTTCTTTCCAGATTAAACAGTTTTACTAATGTGTTGCCTGATAAGGTAATTTATTTTTTATAACCACATATGTCTCACAATTGCCATTTTCAATCTTTGTAGATGGATTAATTGCCTCTGAAGGAGCAATAAGTCCAGATTTCTTCAATGATTATCATCTTCAGAATGGAGATGTGGCTGGGCAGCACTCATTTCCTGGCAGGTAAACTGTTTCCAAGAGAGAACTAATCCGTGGTGTTTCCTTCATCTCTGAAAAACTAGACTTGTCTTTAGTCTTCCTTTTGTCATTAAGAGGAGAGTAAAACCCTTTAATCTCTCCAAGAAAATGTTCAATTTTTAGTAATTTACAAAAATTATGTTTCATTGCTTTGAAAAATATACTCTCTTTTGAAATTAATGATCAGATTACTCCTACTTTTATTCCAAAGTAAATGAAATATAAAATGAGAAGACAGCTGGGCATGGTGTTGCACGCCTTTAATCCCAGCACTTGGGAGGCAGAGACAGGTGGATCTCTGTTTGTTCAAGGCCAGCCTGGTCTACATTTCAAGTTTCAGGCCAGCTGGGGCTACAGGGAGGCCCTGTCTCAAAAAGACCAAAAACAAAAACACAACACAAGACATAATTTTCATAGCTGTTTAGATACTATTATTGAAAACTTGATAGTTTTTCGGTTGAAGGCTTTTATAACCATAGGATTAGCAATCAAGTAAAGGATTTAAGGACTTAAGGAAAGTACTGGTCAGGCAGCACTGGTTTACAGTTATCAGTTCACTACAGCACACATCCAGGACTGGTTTACAGTTGTCAGTTCACTACAGCACACATCCAGCACTGGTTTACAGTTGTCAGTTCACTACAGCACACATCCAGCACTGGTTTACAGTTTTCAGTTCACTACAGCACACATCCAGCACTGGTTTACAGTTGTCAGTTCACTATAGCACACAGCCAGCACTGGTTTACAGTTGTCAGTTCACTACAGCACACAGCCAGCACTGGTTTACAGTTGTCAGCTCACTACAGCACACATCCAGCACTGGTTTACAGTTGTCAGTTCACTACAGCACATATCCAGCACTGGTTTACAGTTGTCAGTTCACTACAGCACACATCCAGCTTTATTACTAGTGCTTTAGAGATTTTTTTAAATATTTCCTGAAAGTATAAACAATATTCCCCTCTTTCTACCACTCCTACAGGTGTAGTGTTTTCATTCAGGCTTTACTGTTGAAATTTCATAGTAAAATGTCAACCGATTGGATATAATCTTATTTTAAAAGTATTTTTTCATTTAAGTTGTGGTTTATTTTCAATTTCTAAAGTTCTGTTTTTCACTAATATAAGACTATTTTCTATTTTAAATAATAAATGCAACTTTTCATGACCAGTGTGTTAAAACTCTTAATTGAATTAAGCTTTTTTAATCTAATTGTAATTATAGTAATTGATGTAAATATTATTGATCATGTACTGTATATAATCTGCTTTACAAATATTCATCTTTTTTATTTTCAGCCTACATATCAGTATTCTAAAGCAAGAATTATGTCCACTTTACATATAAAGAAATCACAGCTCTAAAAACTTAAGTAATTAGTGAGCCACAAGTATTATGATAAATAATCTCTTTTTTTCTTTTTTTGGTCTTTTCTAGAAAGGGTCCTCCTGTAGCCCCAGCTGTCCTGGAACTCACTATGTAGACCAAGGTGGCCTTGAACTCACAGAGATCCTCCTGCCTCTGCCTCATGAGTACTGGGATTAAAGGCGTGGGCCACCACACATCTGGCTATGATAAGTAATCCTTAAAATCAGGCTGTAAATCCCAAAGTTTATCTTCTTTGTAGAATAGTATGTTCCTAACTTGGCAGAAATAAAACATACAATATTGATATTCAGTTTTTCTGCCCAAAATCTGCATAAAAGAAATACCCCGTAAAGGACACCCAAGGAACAGGAGCCACTGTGGAAGAGGAGGCAGAAAGATTTTAAGAGCCAGAGGTTGTGGATGACAACAAGGATATTACAAAAATAAAAATAATTCTAACTAATTCTAAAACATACCTTTTGTGATGGGATATAATATATATTATATGGATTATTCTACCTATATAAATCAAAAGTTTCTTTAAATTAAGCTTATTCTTACTATCTATAATGCAGTGATATATTATCCTATTCTATTTCACTTGTTAGATGTGGCTCTCAACCTACTGACTTGATTTTACAACTCAAGAAGTTTCAAAGCTTTGTGGAAATTTTAGTAGTATGACATGAAATGCATAGTGCATGTTCTATAGTAGATTCTCAGTGTGCTAGACTGTCATATTAAGAAGTCCCTTGCCTTGCTGAGCGTGGTGGCACACTGCCCTTAATCCTAGCACTTGGGAGGCAGAGGCAGGCAGATCTTTGTGAGTTCAAGGCCAGCCTGGTCTACAGAGTGAGTTCCAGGACAGCTGGGGCTACAGGGAGGAGACCCGGTCTGGAAAAGACCAAAAAAAAAAAATCCCTTGCCTTAAGAAATTAATGTTCATCATGGTCAGATTTTTATTCTGATGTTTCTGGCTATATTAGGATTTTGTTTTGTTTTGTTTTGTTTTGTTTTAGTTTGATTTGGGGGGGGGTCTTTTTGAGACAGGGTCTCCCTGTAGTCCCAGCTGTCCTGGAACTTGCTCTGTAGACCAGGCTGGCCTTGAACTCACAAAGATCTGCCTGCCTCTGCCTCCCAAGTCCTAGAATTAAAGCCGTGTGCCACCATGCCTGGCCCCCAGCTATATTAGTTTTTAAATATGTAAATATAATGTGTTTAACTATTATAAATGCTGTATCACATGACAATTCACTGTACAAATGTTTTCTGAAACTACTGAAAATTAATGAAATGATTTTCACATATGATCCTAATATAGCAAAAGTTTTTTGCTTATAGCATTTATAAGCTTAATTGTTCAGCCATTATAATTATTTCATTATATTTCACTGTGAACTTTATTGGTTTGTCATCCTACAAATAATGCCAATCTGGATAAAGTAGCCTGCTACTGATTGTGCATTACTTACCTAAATAAGATTTGTTTGCATTTTATACAATTGTATGAATTTAAACAAATTAAATACTTCGATTAAAAGTGAATATATAGCCAGGTATATGGCACATTCATATGAACTCAGCACTTGGGATACTAAGGCAGGAAGATTGCATGTTCACTGTCAGCCTGGGTTACATAATGAGACCTGTCTCAAAAAGTTTCAATATAAAAATAATTTTATATATACATTTATAAATCTTGAAAGCAAAAATCTATCACTTGTTTTTTTTAATGTTAGTTTTATAAAGCAATGAAAATGTATTGAGAGATCTATTTAGAGATAAAGTTAAATATTTAGTCAAAAAATTGTCAGTATTTTTTTCATTTCTGTTCATTTTTAAAATTTTTATTTATTTTTATTTTATGTGTATGAGTGTTTTTGCCTTCATGTATGTAAGTGCATCTCTGCATACAAAGCCTGTGGAGGCCAGAAGACATTAGACCCCCTGGGACTGGAATTAGGGATAGTTGTTTGCACCGTATGGGTGCTGGAAACCAAACCCAGGCAGGACCTTTACAAGATCAACCAGTGCTCTTAACCACTGAACCATCTTTCCAGCACCAATAATTTTTAAAAGACTTTGAAAAAAATCCTTTTAGAACATTTCTTACTTGCACATTACTGTGATATATCTTACAGAGTGAAGAAGCTACTTAAATATTTTAACCCTTCAAAAGTAACTAAAAGTTCCTTTAAAATCCAAAGAGTAGTATAGTTATTATAATTATCTTGACTTGAGAATTGTTTGTTCTTTAAAAAAGAACTTCCCCTGAGGAAATTTAGCTTTCATCTCTTGTCTTTCATAATATTTCAGACTTTTAAATCATATAACTTTATTACTTTTTCATTTTTATTTCCAGAAGAAATAATTTATACAGACTTGCCCAATTTTGTAGCTAATAAATCAGATGAGAAAGAGGGGCTGGCTGTCAGCTGGGGTGCAGTGACCAGGAGCCCCGGCTTCCTAAGGGGTCTATTCCACGTTCTGACAGGTTGACTTCTGGAATAATTTTTTTTACTTATTTAAAACAGTTTCACTTATCTAGGCTTGTCTTTTTTAAAAACAATATTGTTTTCCTTCTTAAGAATTCATACATGCATACAGTGTATTTCAGTCGCAGTCACCTGCCTTCCTCCCTGTAACCTCTTCCAGCTAGGATTCTCTCTAATAGAACTGCACTCTCTTTTCATACTAGGGAACCATGGGTCTTCAGTTAGGTGTAGTTTTTAACTCTGAAAATGTTTAAAAATTTAAACATGTTAAAATGCTATATAGTTATTCACAAATTTATATTATGATTTTGCTGTATCATGCCAGAAATTCGAAATTTTTAACTAATGGTTAACTTTCAGTTTCTTCTATCCAGTAGACAAACTTAAAATTCATTTTAAAAAAATCACCTCTAATTTTAAATTTTAATTTATTCGGTAGGGGACTTTGAGGCAGGGTCTCCCTGTAGCCCCAACTGCCCTGGAACTCACTGTGTAGACCAGAATGGCCTCAATCTTACAGAGGTCCAACTGCCTCTGTCTCCAGAGTGCTGAGCTTAAAGGCATGCACCACCACACCTGGCTTCAGTTGATTTTAAATAATGTAGGAATACATTTCAAGAAGTATTGCCTTCTTTAATGTGAAATTGTTGTATTCTTATTCTCATCTCTCCTGTGAAGATGAGAATAAATTGATTTAATTGTACTATGAAGAACTTAGGCTATGAAAGAATATTGTCGTAACTGGCATTTAAACACTGAAAAACTTGATTCTCAAAATACTTCTAAAGGGGGAAAATTACCTACTTGAGCTCCTTCCCTTAAATTAGGGAAATGTCCAGGTGACCAACAAATTATTTTCCTGCTTATTTATCATGTTTAATGATGTGACTGGCAGGGGTAGGTGGCACAGCACAATAAAGACTATGACAGTGCAAATGGCAAACGCCCCTGCCAGCTGCCTAGCTTTTCTGTCTTTGTTTTTTAAATGTTTCCGTTTGAGTTGACTTCTGCAAAGTAGCTTATCTATAGTGCCTGTTAAGTAAAGAATAAATTGCTAATTTGTATGACATGTGGTTGGTGGTTTTAATTGTTCAAAGAAAGATTTTCTTAATTTTTTTTACTCAAATGCTGTTTAGTAAGTAAAAGACAAAGTTTTAAAATTTGAAAAGCTAAGCCAGATTGAAAGAAGTGTTAAAACAGATCATTCTGGTGTTTCTCTTAAAATCTAAGTCAAAGGTCCTTCATAGGGCTGAATGGCTGAGATTTTGTAATATAGTGAGGCAGTTTAATTGGAAACAGTGAAAACTGTTAAACTCATCTACTGCATTCTAAAAGAGAGACTGGATGTTTGATAAAATAGATACTGGCAGCTGGACAGCGAATCCTGGGCTTTAGACTTGTCGCTATTGGTTTGAACCTCTTGGCGCCAGGATTTCCCGACATTTAGAGCTAATGCAAAATGCATTAGGGCTCCGAGGCATTAGCTATGGAGTTGCCAATCACAGTGTCAAATGTAAATCTTCTCCTCCCCAAATCTGAACTGGTGTTAGGGAGCAAAGTGGAACTTGGTATTGAAGCTAATTAAAAATAATAGGAGCAAGACTAGTTTTTTTCCCTGTTATGTACCATGTATTCATGCCATATTTTGGGGCCTTTTTTTATTATAACTCTTACTTTTCAAGACTAACAAGAACCTCATGTTAAGAGTATTCTTAAACTACTTCCAGCTTTTACAAATCAGTTTTTGTTGCAGTAAAAATGGTCCATTTTCCTTTTATAGGAATCCAATTTTCATAAACTGGAAAAAACTGCAGTCTGCTTAGGTTTCCTTGGGGCTTTGAAAAATATTTTTCAGAGAGCCTGGCATTCTTTGTGGTTGGCACAGTGATGTCATTCACTGGCCATTTCACTGAGGTCAAAGATGAACTAGATATGTGCACGGTCTGCATTCTCTGGATCTTTCGTTTTCTGTGTTACAGCTTAACTTCTTCCTTACAGTATTTCACTATTAACTTTTCTGTTCATTAAATGTAGTCTCTTATTTTCTGAAATATTAAATCACAACTGAAATGTTAGCTTCGAAATCCTAATGAATAGAACTAACGAATTATTTCTCTGATTAAAAGAAATTATATTCTTACTAATTTAATGTTTTTACATTTGTCTCTGTATTGAGCAGAGGGTGCATGCCACAGAGTGCATGTGGAGGCCAGAAAACAACTTCCGGGAGGTGATTTTCTCCTTCCACCTTAGTCAGGTTCCAGGGTCGACTCGTGTTGTCAGACTTGGTAACAGCATTCTTGTCACACGGTTTTCCATGCAGCCCCTAAACTTTTAACATGTCATTTTTCCTAAGATTGGGATTCTACCTATAAAAATTAGATTCACTTCTTTCACTGTAAAGCTGTCTTTGTTGTTCTCAACTATGTTATTTTCTCTTGTAAGACAGGCCATTATTAAATAATAAATAATCTTATAAAAAGCATTTTTCACTGCCTTGTATATTCAGGGCACTGCTAAACTCTGTTCTTCACATGGACACTTGTGTAGGTCTCCAGTACTCATTCTTAACTGAATTTTGGTTGGGATATTTACAAAGACTGCTTCTCTGTGTAAATAGAAGTTTTTAAGCTTGATTAGTACAAATATAGTAGATCTCCTTATGATAACAGCAGAGTTAACCAAGAGGAAAATATCCTGTTTATTATAAAAATTAGGCAAGGAATAGCTATCTGAAAATGTCCAGATCTGTGCAAACTTTTATAGTGTATTACAAACAAATTATAAATAAATGTTCAGTTATCCAAATGACATTGCTTTTCTATATACATAAGAACCCTTCTCAGGTCCAGTGATAAATACCATCCAGGCTTAACCAAGAAAAATAATTTAAGTCTCTTCCCATTTTTATGATTATTAATGAAATATAAATATTTGGTAAAATTTCTTGAAATAATAAAACCATTCATAATAATACTATATGACAAGGAAAATCATGCCTAAGATAAAGAAGTGATCATTTTCATTTTAAACTGGAATGGTGAAAATAACATGAATGACAGTAACTACACAACAGAGTTGTGATAAATCAAACCAATATATTTTATGAGGCCCATGATATAAAATAATTCTTATTGAAATTTCCTTTTTCTTTTCACTTTTCTTTTGGAATGCTACCAGTTTTTTTTTTTTAAGATAGAACATTTCTAGGGCCCTTTTAAATTTTCAAACAATACAGTGTTTAAGCCTTTTAAAAATCTAAATCTAAATAAAGACTAATAACTTAGATTTTCTTAGCATTTATCACATTTGACCAAAAATAAGTTTGTGAGTTAAACAGAAAGAAGAGTGACCATGTCCTATTTTATCAAGATGGAAATTAAGGCTCAGAGATTATAAAGGAAATTTAAAACTAGTTAGTAAATCATGATGCCCACCTTTGTGAGAGTCAGCACTCTTACAAGGTTACTGCATCCAGATAGGAAGATCTGTCAGTGAACTGCTGTGTTTTGGGATGTTTAGAGTAAATGTTATTAAAATTCAAAGGGAGAGATGTGCTTTTGTTGTGCAACATTGTAAATCTTAAACCTCTTCTGCTTTAATACATTGGTCATGCTGTCTTGTGGCTTTTTTGCAAATGTTATTTCAGATTTGCTTGAAGGCAAGCTGCTAAACGTTTACTAACACATTAAGCAATTAATTCATTACCTTTAAATTCTCTCTGAGGATTAAATCCAGTTGTATCAAAGTAAGAATAGAATGAGTGAGCATATCTTAGTGCAGAAGGACAAATCCTTGTGCAAGTCATTTATTCAGCTCATTAGCCAGTACAGAGCTTTGTCTGTGATGTTTCTGTTTTGTGCTTGTTAGATCAATCCTCATGAGCTTACTTATATTTTAGCTTTGTCATCCTTGTTTAGACTTTTTTATAGAGACAAAAACTTTCTAGAGTTGAAAATGCAGGGGAATCAGTTCCACCGCTTGGTCACTAATGACTTGCATTTCCCAGGGAAAATTGAATTAGATTTTACTAGTAAATTGGGCCCATAACCTTTAAGGCCAGATTTTATTAGATTATCACACATCAGCATTAGAAAACTGTAAATGTTACTGCAGTGTAGAAATATAAGCCAAAAATCAAGACTTAGAATCCTGGAAACTTGAGAAGTTTTCTCCTAGAGAAATTATAATTCTGAGTTGGAAATATATTTTCAGTTATTTACTGTCCTTTACAAAGTTAAAAGCAAGGGAAATTGGCAGTAGAATTGCCCTCATTCATTTAATGCTCTTTTCTATCTGGTGATCAGAGCAGTTTTTGGAGGCATGCACATTATCTGTGTATAAAACCCAAAGATATTCTTAAGGAAAACCAAACTTACTGTCACTTTATTAGGAATTTCATTTAGGAGAAAACTTTGATATAACTGAATATATATATATATAAGTGTTAACACATTGACTGTGTGTAGCCTTGTGCCAGAAGAAACGACAAGGGATTTAAAACAGGCAGGAGTTAACTTAAACATATCACCACCACTTAAGAGGAATCATCTAGTACTAATGTTCATATATTTTTACATGTATTAATTACATTTTTGTTAGCTCTAAAGATATAAAAATCACAAGTTTATTTACCCAAATGTGTCATTCCAGCACTCTGGAAACTGAGGCAGAAGGATCTTAAGTCAGGCCAGCCTAAGTGATAGTGTTTCAAAGACCAAAAAAAAAAAAAAAAAAAATTGCTTGCTTTATATATAAATGGAAAGAAAATCTAAGCAAATATAAATGATCTTATGATATGTTTGGCCTTGATAATGCTCTCATTTTAAAAATATGAGCTTTCATCCCAGCACTCGTGAGGCAGAGGCAGGTGGATCTCTGTGAGTTCAAGGCCAGCATGGTCTACATGGTGAGTTCCAGACCAGCTGGGGCCAAAGGGAGACCCTATCTCAAAAAGACAAAAAAAAAAGAGCTTTAACACAATACAGATTACCTTTTATAATGCTTATTAATATTCTAAATAGAATAGCAGTTGCTTATACTGCTGATTGATAAGCACTACCACCTCCTCAAAGAAATAAGACAAATAGAGAAGTTCATTTGCTTTATATCTGAGATACTCCTTAACTGAGGAATATTTTGTAATTCAAGGTAAAGTTCATTCTAGCCTGATCTGTTGTTTTGATGTGAGCTGTTATGAACAATTTTCAAGTTTTTCTTATATTAAAAACACTAAACAGAATATTTTTTGTTTTAAACAGCAGCTGAAACTCAGAGCCTGTGGGCTTTTAAAGTGTAATATTAATTGATTGCCTTATTTTCCATTCTTCCCAGAGTCATTCCAGATGTGCTATACAAATAGCCTCTTAATCAGTTATGAGCCATGTGGGCTATATACACTGATTTGCATTTGTTTTGAGCAATGATTGTACAGGTTGTAGGTGAATTATAAAACGTAAATTCGTATTGCCAGCTAAACGTAAGAATAAATTATTAAGCTGCAGTTAATGAGGAGGAATGTACAAATGAAGACCTACTTGCTTTAATAAGTTTAGTGGTTACCTTCTCAGTTTCAACTAAAAGTTTTTGTTGTTGTTGTGTTGGGGTGGGGGAGCTAGTCTATAAAATTTCTTATAGAAGCATCTAAGACAAAAACAAGGAAATATAATGTTCTAAACTCAGCCAGTCCAAACCACTTGAGCTGCTATGACAGCTCATAAAACTGAGAGTAGTTTTTAACTGGGCTCTGTTTTACATTGCCAAAGTGAATTTTCCTTGCAGGAAGTAGCCAGAGGGTTTATTTAGTTTCCAGTCCATGGCTTTGATCTTTCTGTACTGTCACATCTCGGGTTACATAGCCCTTTTTCACTGCAGTAAATCTGCAACAGTTAATGAGAATAAAATTTCCTCCTCCTTACTGATTGCATGCCGTTAAATGCCAAACCACAGCCAACTGCATATTTGCAAAATTTCAGCTAGGATGTATGAAAACAGTGCGATCAGTTTAATCTTGTTGTCTTTGTAATTCTTTTTGTTGGTCTTTCTTCCTTTTCAAGTGACCTACTTTATCAAGTCAAGTGGTTGCCAGACCAAAACTGGAAGAAAATTTTGGGAAGTTAAAAATTCTGAGGTGTTCATAGGGTTGGCCAGGGAGGTGGGTAGACGTGCTGCCATTAAGATTAAAATTGGGTCCACTTTAAGGCTCTTAAAAGACCAAAGCCTTTCTGTCTTCTCTTTGGTTGTGCTATATATTTAATTTCAACATAAATTTGTAGTTAATTAGTTTAATGAGTAAGAATGCTATTTTTCATTTTGAATATAGAAGTAATACCTTTGTATCACAGAGATTTCAATCAAGGCTTCCAGAAAACTTGATTTCTACATCATAAGAGCTATTCTTTTTTTTAATTTTTTTATTATTTATTTTTGTATGTGTATGAATGTACTGTCTGCATGTAGGTCTGTGCACCCGTGTCATGCAATGCCGCAGAGGTCAGAAGATTGTCTCGGATTCCCCCTGGAACTGGAATTCTCCTGGAATTGGAGTTACAGATGGTTCTCAGCCGCCATGTGGGTGCTGGGGATCGAACCCAGGTCCTCTGCAAGAGCGGTCGGCACTCTTAACTGCGAGGCCATCCTTCTAGCCTCCATAAGAGCTATTCTTAAAATAACATTATTAAACACCCATTCAACCATTTTATCAAGTGACTCATTCACATAGAATATTGTAGTCTGTAAATCAGTTGTATTTCAAAATCACTTTGACTGAATTTTATACATTAATAAGTGCATCTCCATAATGAATTAACAAATCATTTCTTTTTATGATAAACCCTCTTATTAGTATATATACATTATTACACATTAAATTTATTTTCCACTTTTTTTATCTTTTCTAATGCCTTTTTGTAGTTGGCAGTTGGTATTTAGCAAATTTCTGTGTCAGAAAATTCACCCCCAAAAGCCAATTTTGAGCGATAGCCAAAATAAATGTATTTTATTATATGTTAATATGGGTCATATATAATATTAAATTTTATAAAAGGAGTTTTGTCATTTATCACCACTGAAGTCGCAGTCACTGTTATAGTAATCTGATTCCATAGAGTAAGTTATTACTCATAAAAATCAAAATATTGGAGTGAATCAATGGTGTATTATACCCATTCTCTGAATCAAATAATCATAAAAGCAAGCCTAAAAGCGGATTGAGAACTCAGGAGAGTATTTCTGATTTTGAGATCATAAAATCAGTTATCTTGATAAAATACAGGAGCCACATGTTTTATCTTAAACAGTTACCTGTTTGAGAAAGGGAAATATTGGGCAGATGAGGGCTCAGTGGGTGGGTAAAGGCGCTCCATAAAGCCTGATGGCCTGTTTCCTGGAACCAGCATGGTGGAAGGAGAGACAGCGACCACAAATGTCTTCTGTCTTCCACATGCATGCAGTGGCATGTGCAAACCACATACACAGTTTTTTTAATTTTATTTTTATTTTACCTGTATGTATGTTACTTGCATATATCTAAGTGCACCAGACCAGGGTATCAGATCCCCTGGAACTGGGGTCAGGGTTAGTTATTAGCTAGTATGTGGATGCTGGGAATGAAACCCAGGTCCTTTTGAAGACTAGAAGTGCTCTTTACTACTGAGCCATCTCTCCAGCCTCTAAATTATTTTTTTAATTTGAAAGTTTCTGAAAGAAGAATAGATTAAATTTTTTTAGAAATGAGGGTGAAGCTAGGTATGGTGGTGCACACCTTTAATCCCAGCACTCAGGAAGCAGAGGCAGGTGGAGGTCTGTGAGTTCAAGGCCAGCCTGGTCTACATAGTGAGTTCCAGACCAGCTGGAGCTACAAGGAAACCCAGTCTCAAAAAAAGAAACCAAAAAAAAAAAAGAAAAAAACAGGATGGTATTTACTATACTTGGCATTTCAGGAAATTAAGGAAATATAGAAGTATTAGATCTTAAAACTGCATTTTTTGGTTAAGAGCACTGGCTGCTCTTGCAGAGGGACTTGGGTTTGCTTCCCACCATCCACATGGCAACTACAACCATCCATAACTCCAGTTCCAGGGGATCCAACACCTTTTCTTTAAAAAAAAAAAAAGGGCTGGAGAGATAGCCTAGTGGTTAAGAGCACCGACTGCTCCTGCAAAGGACCCAGGTTTGATCCCCAGCACCTACATGGCGGCTAAGAACCGTCCGTAACTCCAATTCCAGGAGAACTCCAGTTCCAGGGGAATCTGAGACCCTCTTCTGACCTCCGCGGCATTGCACAACACGGGTGCACAGATCTACATGTAGACAGTACACTCATACACATACAAAAATAAATAAAATTTTAAAAAAACTTTATTTTTAATGGTTTTATTTTTTTTATTTATTTATTTTTATGTGTATGAGTGTACTGTCTGCATGTAGGTTGGTGCACCCGTGTCGTGCAATGCCACGGAGGTCAGAAGAGGGCGTCGGATTCCCCTGTAACTGGAGTTAAAGACAGTTCTTAGCTGCCATGTGGGTGCTGGGGATCGAACCCGGGTCCTCTGCAAGAGCAGTCGGCGCTCTTAACTGCTGAGCCCCCCAACACCTTTTCTGATCTCCCTGGGCATTTTATGACAGGAATGCACTTACATGCAGGCATAAGACTCATATATAAAAAATAGTAATAGTAATATATTTTTTAAAAACTATAGCTCGTGCTATAGAATATGATCAGATAAGCCTAAGGTCTTAAAGTATATCTTTTTTTTAATTTTATTTATTTTTTTTTGTATGTGTATGAATGTACTGTCTGCATGTAGGTTTATGCACCCATGTCGTGCAATGCCACAGAGGTCAAAAGAGGATCTCGGATTCCCCTGGAACTGGAGTTCTCCTGGAATTGGAGTTACAGATGGTTCTTAGCCACTATGTGGGTGCTGGGGATCAAACCCGGGTCCTCTGCAAGAGCAGTCGGTGCTCTTAACCACTAGGCTATCTCTCCAGCCCCTTAAAGTATATCTTAAGAGGCTGTTCTAGAATTGTGTTATCTTTTTGCAACTTTAAATCTACCCCAAATTCTGGTCTTGAAAGTCCACGGAATGTTTCTTCACAAAGTAAACTTTTTAATGTTTTTGTGATTCTTTTAAAAAAATAATAAAAAGGGGGCTGGAGAGATGGCTCAGTGGTTAAGAGCACCAACTGCTCTTGCAGAGGACCCAGATTCGATTCCAAGCACCTACTGTCTTTAAGCTGGGTGTGGTGGCACAGGCCTTTAATCCTAGCACTTGGGAGGCAGAGGCAGGCAATCTCTGTGAGTTCATGGCCAGCTTGGTCTACAGAGTGAGTTCCAGGCCAGCTGGGGCTATAGGGAGACCCTGTCTCAAAAAGAAAAAAAAAAAAAAAAAAAGAATAAAAAACTCTTAAGTAAAATTTATCAAAAGTGTTTCTCTTTCTGGAATTCAGAGTCTGGTTCAGTTTAAGTGAAATCGCTGGAAAGGAGTGAGACACAGCTGGTGTCAGTGCCAGGCAGGCAGAGGCTGTTGTTTGAAAGGTTATTCTCGTAGTGGTTTCAAATCTGTCTGTAGTCTTGAGAGATTCATTAATAATGATGATTAGCATTTGACAACATATAATTAGTGACTACTGACCAGTGTATTATTTCCTATTGTTTACTGGTCTTATTAATTTAATTCACAACTGAAAACTGTTAAGAAACAGAAACCGAGTAAAGCAATTCACCCAAGACTGTCTTGTCACCCAATCTAAAACAACATATTTTTATCATCCTTTCTTTCTTCCCTTATGTTACAATTATAATGAGTCCTTATAGGTCAATAATTCCTTGACTAAGATTGCAGCCTGCTGCCCATTTCCACAGTTCTGTGCTGGTTTTTGTCTGCTTGGGTTTTCCTGGGGTAGGGCAGGGAAGTGGGTAGACTTGATACCATTAAGATTAAAATCGGGGGCTGGAGAGATGTCCCCAGCTGGGACAAAAAGGAGATCCTGTCTCAAAAAAAGAAAAAAAAAAAAAAAAAAGATTAAAATTGGGTCTTGTGCATATTTCCACCATTGCTATAGGTTCCTAGGAGCAAGGTCCCAGAACCTATAGGACTCCATTTCTCAATGATCATGTACCTCCTACCTGGGTCTTACAATCTTTCCTTCCCTTCTTGTACAGTGGTCTCTAGGAAGAACGATCTTCTTGAAGAGAGAGACTCTAGATAGGCTGACTGGACCTCAGTGGATGATCTTGCACTGGGGGACATCTGGGCACACTAACTTGACATGATAGGCCTTAACAAAATGACAGAATGTGTTAATTCCAGTAGGGGAGGCTCTGTGGGCAGGTGCCAGTGGAAAGGGGGTATAAAGATAATTAAGATGTTCTGAATGAAATACACAAAAAGTCATTACAAAATTAAAAAAAAAATTCTAGTAGGTCAAAACATTTACCTTTTTCCTCTGGACCCTTGACCCTCTTGTCTCCTCAAAGACTTTTTATGTGTATCACCACTCTTCCCTTCCACTGGGTCGTTCCTGCATGTAAACCGTGTTTGGCCTCACACCACATTCATACTACTGCCTGTTTCTTTCTTCTTCACATATAAAATTTCTCAAAAAGGTCAATTCACTCTTGGACTTCTCCATTCTTCTCAAAATCACAAGTACTCTTTGTATTAACAATTGCAAAGTGGACCCTTATTCTCAGCTATCTTTAACACAGTTGTCCAAGCCCTGCTTTTCAGAACTCCTTTTAACACAGAACACACCGTTTTTCTGATGTTTCTCCCAAGCCCTATTTCATCCTTCCCAGTGTTTTTGTTGTCTGTTCCTTCTCTTTCCCCCATTAAATGATGGCTGCTCTGTGCCTCACCATTCTTTTCTGGCCACACCCTCTTTTGAGACAATGTCTTTTATATTTCCCCCACTTACAAGACTTCAACCGGACCCTGGCCTTAAAGAATATCTATTATTTTAACCAAGACTTCTTTGACCACCATCTTTCTTCCTAGTTGACATGCTGAATTGAATGTTTAATAATTGATGAAACTGTTATTTTTCCATGTATAAACAACTTCCTTTCATAATAAATGTCACCCACATCTACCCAGTAGTCAAGGCGTGAGGTTTGGAGTCTTCCTTGACTCCCCTTTTCCTCACCGTTACCCTCTCCACTGGTCAGTCAATCTGCCAGTCCTGCTGTTTTCATTTCTGGTCTGTTTCATGTTTGGTCACTTCTTTCCATTTTCACTGTGAGTACCTAGTCTTGGTCCCTGCTGCTACCATCACTTAACTGCTCAGTAGCCTCCTAATTAATTAAACTGATTGTAAAGCTACCTTACCACGTGTTCCTTTTGTTTTGTTTTGTTTTGTTTCATTATTTCACTCATGGTAGTCATCACAATATATAAGTGAGTCGGGCCATTTCTCCCTTGCTCCTATAACAAAATGCAAAATTCTTAGCATGCTCTGTATAGTACATCATTATGTGGCATTTTATCTATTCCTTTGGGCTAATCTACAAAGGTACCAGTTGCTAAATATACCCACTTTATCTTTATCTTTCTCACTTAAAGAGTCTTTTCCACTTTGTCACCTTTGTGCTTAGCTTGAAGAGTCTTCATATTTTCTAAGTAATTGGCTTTTGTCTTTCAATTCTCAACTCAAATATTCTTTCCTCACAAAAGAATCTCCTCCCCCATCTAGTCTGGTTATTTACTTGCTAATCTCCCTCTTCCCCAAGAATGTAGTTTCCAGAAAGGCAAGCATTTTGACAATCTTATTCAAAGTTGTGTCTGTAGTGTTTACTGCACTATATTCTCAGTAGATATTTGTTGAATAAATGAATTAAAGTGCAGAGCTTATTTTTTAAACACAGACCCCATTTCTTGTGCTGTATTTTATTTTGTTTAAACTCTCTTTTCATAATAATTTCCTTTATACTGAACCTTTGCCACAATGTCATTCTTTCTTTTAAGTGTATACTAAAAAGCACATATTAAATATCTGTGTTCAAGATATATAGATAGATAGGTACTATATATCCTCATTTATAGAGACAAAGATACTTGACTTCATAATTAAGACTTAGTTAACATTGTATATAAACTTGTATTATACTACTACATAGTTGAATATATTAAGAAGTACTCATTTATGTTGAATGTAAGCATCATTTCTTATCCTAGAAATTTTTCTTTCATTTCCAAAAGAAACTGTCATAATGTTCCAAAATTACAAGTTATAGCATATAAAATCAAATCAGTAGTCCACTGGACTTCATCTACTCTGAAGAAACATTACATCACCATGACAAGGGAGGAAATAATACTATAGTTAAAATTCTTTGCAATCATAAAAAAAGAATTTTAGAATGGCAAAATGAATGCCAGAGCTATATCTCAGTTGGTAGCATGCTAGCTAGTGTTGAGGATGCTTGGGTCTGATCTCCAGGACTCCCAGCGCTGGGGAGGTGGCAGCAGGAGGGTCAGGAGTTCACGGCCATCCTGGACTACATAGAGTTGGAGGCTAGCCTAAGCTGCAGGAGAAGCTGTCTGAAATAAACATATATTTTTTTTCTGGAGGTATAATTTATTTGTTTTTTTTGTTTGTTTGTTTTTTTTAAATTAGTTTTTATTGATGCTTTGTGCATTTCATACATTTTTTCCAATTCAGTTCAGGCTTATTTCCCTTTCCCTCCCCCCCCCACCCCCACCCCATCCCAGATCATGCATTCTGCCATAACTGTCCTGCATCTTTCTCTCAGTTTTTTTTTTTTTCATTTTTAGCTATAAGTGATAATCCATGAGTACAAGCATCCTTCATGCAAAACCTATCTGCAGGCTGTTGTGCCCAAACACCTACAGCCCCACCATCCAGTGGGGGGTGACAGGTTGTTTGTTCAATCAAGTTGATCAAATGAGTGTCCAGACTACATTGCTGTAGTTTCACCATTCACCCCAATCGCAGCCCTTACATTCTACCACGCCCCCTCTTCCGCAGGTTGTTCCCTAGGCTTAGAAAAGGGGCACAGGTGGATGAGAGGTAAAACAGTCCACTCTCTCTGGAGCTGTTGACTTGGACTCTGGTCAATTCTGGCTGTTACCTTTCGTGAGCTGACAGTTTGTCCAGGAATAACCTTTCGATCCTACTAATGAAGAACAAGCAAGCCATATACAGAAAACCCACAGCCAATATCATCCTAAATGGGGAAATGACAGAAGCATTCCCCTTAAAGGTAGGAACTCGGCAAGGCTGCCCCCTGTCACCACTCCTCTTCAATATAGTGCTAGAAACCCTAGCTAGGGCAATAAGGCAAGAAAAGGAAATTAAAGGAGTTCTAATTGGAAAAGAGGAAGTCAAGCTATCCCTTTTTGCTGATGATATGATTGTCTACCTAAGGGATGCTAAGAACTCCACCAGAAAACTCCTAGAAACGATTAAGAGCTTTGGTAAAGTGGCAGGATACAAAATAAATCTAAAATCAGTAGCCTTTCTGTACACCAACAACAAGCAATTGAAGAAGGACTACAAGGAGACCTTCCCACTCACAATAGCCTCAAAAACAATAAAATACCTAGGAACAAACCTAACCGAAGACACCAAGGATCTCTACAACAAAAATTTTAAACCCCTGAAAAAGGTATAATTTATTTGTAACACCAAATTTTATGCAAAAAGAGAGGTACGGTATGTTTAGACCTCATGTAATTTCTGTTGTAGTCAATCTCATTGATAGCTTGCCGTGAATATCTGGGTTTTGTTTTATCTGGGGGAATTATGAGTCCATGCTTAAACATCGGGGTGAATTTTTAAATTGTATTTTAGATGACTGTGATGTAATGGAGAATATTATAAAAATGTACATTAGCTTTTAATGTCAAATAGCATATATTTTATAGCAAAAAATTGTACCCCATGCTTAAAATGAATGAAGTTTCCTTGATCTTGTTCCCTTCCTGTTACCAGGCTTGAAATCGGTCAACCAGAGGCTAGGGTATATGCTGGTGTATTTCTGTTGTTCCTGTTTCTGTGATTTCTAAAAGATACTTTGAACTTAAACTTTCTTTGATAACAATCAAAATTAACTTAAAGGAGACAAAATAAAGATAATCACAGCTAAGATATGTATTTAATGTCTTTACTTAAAACTTATATTTTTCTTTATTTGTGGTCTTTTTTTATTGATGAGCATTTGGATGGGATCTAAAAGTACTGACATTGTAAGACATATCATTTGTGATGTGTTCAAGCAGCCTGCTTATTCTTCAGATTTCTGGTTTTATTAAATTTTTAGGTAGCAGTTTTATCAGACCTAGAAAAGGAATTAGTGGTAATAATGTATCTACATCTGGACAGCAGTCATCTGTTACCAGTTCTTCCTCACTTTTATTCACACACCTTGAATAGAAACCTGTATGTGTGTACATACATAAAAAAGAATAAACAATCAAATTTTTAAATTTTATTTCATTAATGATCTTTAGAAAAGAATTCTAGGTCATCTTCAAAATCATGAACACCTCCCCATTTGTGCTATTTGGAGTGTTGCCTTTCACTAATTTCTATTCTAGAACTATAGACTTGTAGTTTTTCTTATGGGAAAACATCAGTTTTTGGTGGGTTTTCTTTTAAAAATAGGTTGTGATTATATGGCATTTTAAGCTAAGTAGTAACAATATTTGACAAAGAATCACATTCTGTTTTAAATCTAACCTCCTAAATTATATAGACTACATAAGAAAACATTGTATTTTGATGTTCTAATGAGTCACTGGAGTTTTAAGATAGTTTGTTATAACAAAAAAGATTTGCTGAGACTCCAGACTGGTTTATAATGAAGATAATGCCTATTTAAGAACATGTCAGTGTCTTATAAAATGTAATTTGAAAGCCGGGCGTGGTGGCGCACGCCTTTAATCCTAGCACTTGAGAGACAGAGGCAGGCAGATCTCTGTGAGTTTAAGGCCAGCCTGGGCTACATAGTGATCTCCAGGCCATCTGGGACTAAAGGGAGACCCTGACTCAAAAAGACAAAAGAAAAAAATGTAATTTGAATAATTGTGAGTTTGATGTAAATGAAGTTGAATGCAGGGGTTGATTTCTATGTCTTCCATCTCATGGGTCAAATGTTTACTGAGTAGAAGCTGACTCTTCACTTTAGATATCTCTCTCTCTCTCTCTCTCTCTCTCTCTCTCTCTCTCTCTCTCTCCACATATTCTTTAGGTATGAACAAATGACAATTTTAGGATTTGAATTTGTTTTGAAATGAGATCACTGTGTAAGCCAGGCTGGCTTGAAGCTCACTAAGAAGCTGAACTAACCTCAAGCTTGTACAAGCCTCCTATCTCAGTCTTCTGGGTGCTGGGATTACGAGCATGAGCCACGATGCCTGGATAAAACATTAAACATCTTTTAAACCAGATACCCTAGCTACAGAAGGATCCTTAATGCCTTCTACTGAAAGAGTTTTTGGATTACAAAGGATGTGTTAGAATATGTCCGTTTTCTTGTTTTTAAAAAGAAAATTGTAATATACCCCCATTTGTGATTTAAATGAAGAAGAAGACTACAGATAAAAGTGATTAGTTATGGGTTGTATTTTTCCACAGCATACTTGTAAGAATTTTAAGTGGCTTGGGACCTTTCAGTAGTAGTCTAAATATTCTCCCAACTATGCTACCATGAATGAAACAGAATTCAGACCTACTTCAGAGGAACAAGATTGGAGGTCTGTAATAGGAAGTATTTCAGCTGCTGCATTGTTTTCCTGTTTGAGAAGAGTAACTTAAAGATAAATTAGATGGGGATTGGAGAGATGTCCAGTCATTGAAGAGCACTTGCTGCTCTTGCAGGGGACCTGGGTTCATTTCTGTAGGAAGCTTTTCTTTTTATGCCGAACAGGGACCATGTGGCCCTGCTAAGGAGGATGGGGACACTGTGGGGAGCTGGCCCCTTGGTGCAGAGACCACTGGCTACTTCCCATAGCCCAACCTAAGTGGTAACTCCAACTTAGGCTCTTAGCCTGGTCCCACAAGACACGTGTTCCACTTTTGGTGGCGACTTCCCACCTGCCCAGAGCCTGGACAGGAATTTCACTCACAACACCAGCTACCCAGATTGGTGGTCCACAAAGGGACCCTTTTTCCAACCCACTGGCCACCCGAACGAAATGCAGGCCTACCTTAGCCTGTATGCACACAATAATTAATAAAAAATAAGGGCCGGGAACTCCGTGATGATGTTACTATGGAATTCAAATTTACTCCTTGCCACAGCTTGCTTTTATAAACCGAAAGACATCAGTTCAGTTCCCAGGACCAATCATAAGCCCCCCAACTCCGCACCACTGCACACCTTGCTCCACCCAGTATCATGTACCTAGGCCATGCTGCTTGCTCCTCCTTGGGGCGGAGCCAGACTCTTGGCCATGCCGTGCCCTGAGGCATGCTAATTGGAAAGCTAGCCTGCAATTCAAGCTGGATTTCCCTGCACATTTCTCAGCACCCACATGATGGCTCACACCATCTGTAACTCCAGCCAAAGGGGATTGGCTGCCTTTGTCCTGGCCTCCATGTATACATTCTTGTAGACACACATAAAATTCTTTTAAAATTTAAAGAAATGAGTTAGTAAATACCTAAACTTTATGCTTCATTTGAGTTAATTATGAATTTACATACACACACATATATAACTGTATATTCTATGTCTATGTTATCTTTTAAGTAAAAGTTATGTATATTCTCATCTCAGATGGTGGAGACATGACAGATACTTTCTTGTGCCATTTAAGTTAAAAATCTTAAATAATTGGTGTTTTGAATACACGTAAACAGGAACATATCAATAATTTCCTGAATGTTTTCTTTTTGGGAAAATAGCATTCTATCTCAAATAATGCAGCATAAAACACACACACACACACACGCACACGCACACACACACACACACACACACACATACACACACACCACCTACTTTCTTTGTTTAGCTTTAGAAGATATTGGATCTGAACTTGGTATGTCCTATTTTTTTTCAAAAATTATTTCATTTTAGGGTTTTTTTTTATCAAAAAACAAGGTACCATCATATTTTCCAATCAGAAATTTAAAGGCAAAGTGTTCTTTGAAAGGAATACAGATTTCTGTAGTCAGTGTCAATAGCATAATTTGTTGCCCTTCAATTATGAAAGGACAGAGTAGGCCTCTATGAACTTATGAAGATAAATTTTAAAATGGTGACTGTAAATTTTACATATTTTCTCTTTTTTTTCTTTTTTTTTTGTCTTTTTGAGACAGGGTCTCCCTGTAGCCCCAGCTGTCCTGGAACTCACTCTGTAGACCAGGCTGGCCTTGAACTCACTAAGATCCACCTTCCTCTGCCTCCCGAGTGCTAGGATTAAAGGCGTGCACCACCATGCCCGGCTAAATTTTACATATTTTCAAGGGCTGGGAATATAGTTCATGGGTAGCACCAATCAACTCCGATATTTCATCCTCAACAACAACAACAACAAAAAACTCACATTTTAAAGTTAATGTAAGAAGTTTCATAAAACTATACTCATAGAGGTGTTCAGAATATATTCTAAGATCTCTTCTGAAGTGATAAGAAAAAATAGCAATTATTAAAAATCATTTTACCTCTAACACCTAGGAAAGGGAAGTTTATCAACAGAAGTAGGGACAAATTAATTTAAATGGAACCAATGTATTCCTTGCTCTATATACTTGAAAGAGCTCATATGGTTATTCCTCAATGTGGGTTTAGAATAATGACTGTAACCTAGATAATCTCAAAAATATATGCTATCTTTCCATCACCCTGAAAAATTCTCATTTTTGCCCAGCTTGCTTATAAGTTCCAGATTGTGTGGTTTTTACACAATCCCAAATACAGAGAATATATACAATAAAAACACTATGCCCTAAGTGTTTTCATGACCTGTGCCCTTTGCTAAGAGAAACCAACACTAGCAGTAAACCTGAGCACAGGGAATTATGCAATGTGCGAAGACATTTGTGTAAGAAAACTAAAATCCTACCCTTTATTTGCTACTTTAAGCAAGCTAGCTGTGCACAAAATAAGACAGTATCCTGCATTCTTTTCCTGAAGGTGTTCTACATTTGTGTTAGTCATGACACAGAATCCGAGAGGTTTGGATGGGATTTCCCTATTTAGATAAGAGGTCCACTCACTTCAGCAAAAGGAAGGTCTGACTTCCCATGGTATTGCTTTACTGCAATAATAATTAGCATGCTTCTGTATAGACATAAATCTCTGTGACTTATGTAAAAGTCCTGTAAAAGCAAACAGAAAGCATGTTCAGAGTCACCCACGTGTGATAGGGTATCTCTTAGCTGTCACTGGTTTATATATAGGGTCCAGAATTTCCTATGCTTTTTTATGGAGTCTTTGTCATGTCATAAGACATGACAATAACAATACCAAATATACTTTGAAGTGTATGCACTTATAAGACACTAGAGAATGTAAGCTGAAGACAGACTCATTAAAAATGATAGGCATTATTCTAGAAAGAAAAGAAAAAAGAAAAGAAAAGAAAGAAGGAAGAAAGGAAAAATGATAGGCATTGTTCTAGAAAGAGAGAGTGAGAGAGAGAAAGAAAGAAAAAGAAAGAAAGAGAAAGAAAAAAAGAAAAAAAAAGAAAGAAAGAAGAAAGAGAAAGAAGAAGAAAAAGAGGAAGGAAGGAAGGAAGGAAGGAAGGAAGGAAGGAAGGAAGGAAGGAAGGAAGGAAGGAAGGAAGAAAGATAAGAAGGAAAGAAGAAAAGAAGAAAGAAAGGAAAGAAAGAAATAGAAGAAAGAAAGAAAGAAAGAAGAAAGAAAAAAGAAAGAAGAAAGAAAGAAGAAAGAAAGGAAGGAGGGAGGAAGGAAGAAGGGAGGAAAGGAAGGAAGGAGGGAAGGAAGGAAGGAAGGAAGAGAAGGAGGAAGGAAGAAGAAGAAAAGAAAGAAAGAAAGAAGAAAGAAGAAGAAAGAAGAAAGAAAGAAAGAAAAGAAAGAAAGAAAGAAGAAGAGAAAGAAAAGAGGTGAGTTACAAAGATAGACAATTTGTATCAGTAAGACAGAAATCCCATCCAGACACTGCACCTCACTAGCCTTAATGAAATTCAGGAGTTATCCTTAAGTTCATTTTTAAGTTTTGCTGAATTTAGTAAGTTTAATAACCAATCTTTACACTAAAAGAATATGCCATGCATTTTAATGACAGAGAGGAAAAAAAGTATACACTATCTTCCATGCCCTTTGAAAACAATTTTAAGATATGGTAACCAGATGTGAGTCAATCATGTACTTCCTTGCTGAGTTTGCCTGGCATCAGGACAGTAGGTGCTTAGCCCTCTGCTTTGAAGACAACATAGCAAACTGTATTTTTTATTTTTTTTTTTTTTTTTTTGGTCTTTTCGAGACAGGGTCTCCCTGTAGCCCCAGCTGTCCTGGAACTCACTCTGTAGACCAGGCTGGCCTTGAACTCACAAAGATCCACCTGCCTCTGCTTCCCGAGTGCTAGGATTAAAGGCGTGGGCAACCACACCTGGCTAACACTGTATTTTCTTATCAGAAGCTGTGTAAAACAGTATAGTTAGCCTTCAATCCAAATGGAAAATGAATTTAGTTTTTTGAATAAACCCCTATGATTGTATGGGCCAAGAAAGGTTATAAAATAAATGTAGCTATTTTAGCACTAGTAGCGCTGGTCTTTATCCAGAGTGCTGATATGTGTCCTAAATGCTCTGCAGGACACCCAGTAACAAAAACGTTTATCTGACCTGTAAATTTTACTGCATTAGTGGCTAGAAAGTAGCAAATAGCACCTTCCTGTGTAGATCTTTTGTGTATTTTCCATGATAAATTTATTTCAAATCAAATTTTCAAACTTTTTTGCTTGGCCATTTAAACATATGGACTGTAATCTGTATTTCTTTGTCCTCAAGTTTGGAAAACTATTTCTTAGTTTGATTTAGCTCTAGGAAAGTCTTTACTTACCAATCACTATGTGTGATTTTTTTTTATCACTGACATGAATTGTTTTACTATTCAACCATATAAATGAAACAAATATTTTCTCTGAGATAAATTTAAAAGTTTACTTTAAATATCTTACATTGTATAAAATTTTAGAGATTTTTTAAGATAGATATATGTATATACCCCTTAGGAAGAAAGAGAAAAGTTTAAAACTAAACTGAAAACCTTCCTAAATTGTATTATTTATTTAAAAACTTCAGAGACATGAGTTTTCACAAAAAGTTAACATTAATTTTTCTTATAGGGGAGACTGGTATTATGTCAGTTGGGCTAACATGCATGTTAGATTGCTATATTACCTCTTTGACTTTTTTTCTGTCAAATGTCTGTCTTATAAAGAAAAGAGGGAAATTGATATAGCCTGCTTTGTATAATTAGGATAATTTTAGATTTTTTTGTTGTTTTCTTGAACTTGCACATTCCACTGGTATGGTATGACTGTAAGATTCTACTTAGTATTTAAATCACAGTAACTAAAGATTATTGTTCACATTTTAAACAGTTGGTCCACTTAAAGAGTTTTAGTACCTGCATTAACTTTTGAATTATATTTGAGGCATTCGACTTTACAGAGTGTTTAGTTTCTTTTCATTTCTTATTAGTATTTTTCAGTACTTAATAGTCTCCTGCCCCCACCTCCAACAAGAACTCTCCTCTCTGTTCAACATCAGAAACATTTTCCTTTCTGGCATGTGCTTTCTAGCTCCCCAAGCAGTATAAGCAAATTGGAAAGTTCAGCTGTCATTCTTAGAAGGTCATAGATCACACTAGCAGCCTGAGTAATCCAAGAGGTTTTAAGTATCATAGCATTTAGTTTAAAGTGAAATTTGCTCTGACAGGGCTGGCAGACCAATAGGAAAAAGAAATATTTGTGCTTGGAAAAGTGCATATGTAGGGACCAAGAGTATAACTGATGGCTGGAAGTGATTTCAGTCTAAAAAAACAAATCATTAAGAGAGTGCATAGGGGTAAAATACACAGTTCATATTTTAAAGAGTCTCAAAATGAACCAGCAACTAAGGTTAGCATTACATAGTAATTAGTTGTGGTGTTCTGGATTTAACTCATTCAGTGCCAGACAGTATGGTTAAACTATCACTGAGAAAACATTGCTATTTAAGTGATATTCTCTACTTTAGGCTCAGAGCAGTATTTTTTGTACCTTAAAAAGGGTACTACACCAGATTATATAAATGTTGAACCAGTAACAAACAGTTGTTTAAAAGAGGTGCTAATGACTAAGTTTATTGACCTAGAGATTACTTAAGCCACTTAGTAAGTTCCCTTAATATTTGCTGGTGGGAAATGAGGCACTACTTGGTATAGAGTGTGCCAGTTTCAAGAAATCTTTGTGTTTATTAATTAAAGACATGTAAGTTAAAGATGAATAGATGGTATACCTTAATTAAAAGATTGCTGTATAGAGCCTTTACAGGTTTAAATAAATACTCAGTTTGATAGTCATATTTGACAATTGTATTAGGCACCTATGCTGCAAATAAAGAAAAATAGAATGCCAGTGAATAGAATGCCAGTGAATAGCTCCAGTTCTTATTTCAAGCTGTTCTCTTCAAGAGAGCCAGTTTTGAGTCACAAGAAGCTTTATAATGTTTTCCTTAAATGTGCACAGCAGATGAAACAGTAACGGAAAGGGTTTCCAATGAGATGGCACACTGAGCCAACTTGGAAAATTCTCTCCTTTATAGATGCATAGAAATTGTAGAAATGAATCAAAGTCTGTAGCATATGACCAGATTCATAAGGAAGACAGAGGGCGTCCCAGCTACCGAAAAGTAAGGTAGCCATGTATAGGAGTACTGAAGTGTACACTATCTGGTATAGACCCCATAGAAAGCCTAGAACTTCAAAGACCAGCCTTCTGTCATTGACTGAAAGGGAATTAGATGTTTGCATTTCACTAGCACAGAGAAATGGTTAAAACTTGTCTCAGACATCAAGAACCAGGGTAAGAGAGGACAATTATGAAGAGAAATCACTAGCCTATTCCATGCACGTGAATAGGTCCTTAAATTTATATTGTGCACCTTGTTCAAGGAACCCTAAATCAAGAATTTATCAGCCAGGTTGTTTCATCACAGTAAAACTCTCAAATACGTTATTTAAAAATTACTGAGCCTCTCTATAGAAATATACCAACAACCTTTAATCCTAGCACTTGGGAGGCAGAGGCAGGTGGATCTCTGTGAGTTCAAGACCAGCCCGGTCTACAGAGTGAGCTCCAGGCCAGCTGGGGCTACAGGGAGACCCTGTCTCAAAAATACCAATAAAAAAAAAAAAAGAAGAAAGAAAAGAAATATATCAACAGCTCAGGGGACAGCAGCTGGAAAAATAAAACAAAAACTTGGGTTCAATACACAAAAAAGCTAAGCACATAAAGACCATCATGAATGAAAATTATCAGGTTCAACAGTAAGATTTTTTTTCACATCTAGGAAACAGACTTAAGAGTACAAAATCTAATAAATCATAGTGGAAAATGAAATGCTGGTAGTGTAAGAATTGCCATCTATAACATTCCTACATAAAAGTAAAATCATTCACACAGACTCTAGACATGAATTAAACAACAGATTCAGATGTGTAAGAAGAGAAGTGTGGGTGAGATTAGAGGGCAGTCTGTGAAATGGAAGTTTGTTTGCATTTGGAGTAGATTAGTGACTTATCCACTCTCACCATCATTAGTATAAATTAGTTTTTATCTGAAGCATCAGCATAGTCACTAGATCGAAAGAATCTGTCCCTGAGGTAGTGGGTTTTTCCCCCCTTACAACTGACAGATGTCATTAACAAAAAATAAATTTTAATGAAACCCAGATAAGTACTTTAAATACAGCTTCCTAATACTCATGACATTTCCTCTTTAATTTTGAAAAAATTGCTGTTTGATTTCATTTAAAATGTTATTTATAGGGCTGGACACATGGCTCAGCAGTTAAGAGCACTTGCTACTCTTGCAGAGGACCCGAATTTGGTTCCTAGCACCCATGTCAGGCAGCTCACAGCTGCCTATAACTAACTCCAGCTCCAGGGATCAGTGTCCTCTTCTGGTCTCTGGCGCAAGCACACGTGTACACACAGACCCATAAATTTAAAAATGAAAAGAAAAACTTCCCTAAAATATAATTTGTAATGCTTTAGTTATTTTATCAGTAAAAAAAGAAAAATATAATTATGCATATAGCACATTTAGACTAAAACTAAATATAAAATTGCAACTAAGCTTTATATGTGTGTGTGTCTGTATGAAATTCATTAAAAGACTGTTTATTATGCTCTTGGATTTTATTTTCTCAATAACACAGTGTTTCACTTTCAAAGCAATAAGTAATACCTTTGAGAAACCGAAAATATTTATTACAGGTAAACTTACAGAAATAAGATGCCATTCGTATCAGTTCCATGAGAAACTTTAAAACTATGCAGATTATATTTTCAGTGTCCATTACAAATTGTATCTTTTCTTCTAACCTATTTTCTTAGACCCCCCCCCACATTCACAAAAGAGTTTTGCACATAACTGATACATCTTCCTATTTTGTGGGAACTAAATTATTTCACACCTATAAAATGAAGACTTGATTATCTGAGTAAGCAGTACACATCACTTCTATCAATGTTAAATATACGTATTTTAAATTTGATAAGCCTTGCTTTAAAACATCCTGGTATGTTGTTAATACTCAGTGGTAGGACAAGTTCTCCATCTAGTGGTTTTCCGTATGTATCATTTACATGTAGATTTCTATTTTAAGACATCTCTGCATATGTTTAGGACATTATTTCACTTGGCCTACATTTCTCTCCCTACAACAATAACTTTTAATAACGTAACATTTTCTTCCTGTTAAACCATAACTAGCTTCTTAAATAAACTACCTCGTTTCATCTACATGAAATACCACAACCTTTTAGTTATTTCATGAAGCTTTTTCCTATACCAAAGGGCCAAGGATTGCTGCATGCTTATTATCTACAGCCATTTAAAAATTCAGCCAGTTTTTTAATTCTCTTCTTTAATTCTAAGTTCTCATCTAGTAAAGTTAACTAAAAACTCAGAGATTGGACACGTTCAGGGCAGTAGACCTCTATATTGCTGTATCTTTCAGGCACTGTCATGGTATCATATTAATTTCAGTTACTTCATTTTAAGATAAATAATGAAAATCAAACTGATTTCATACAACAAACCATCAGCACAGATTTGAGATCATTTTCTGGTGACTGAATAAGCCAGAGTGGTGTTTCTGATTGGATTGGGTTCAGATAAGAACAATGACAGACTTTCTGTATGGATGTATGGCACATCCATAAATGGCATGCACTGCCCTTTCAGTACTATTTTGTTTCTGGAGGTGTTCAGACAAGGTTGGGATGAATTCTGTCAAGGGCGTTATCAACAGAAGAGTAAACACGATTATTTCCAAAGATGTTTCCAAATCACAGATCCTATGAGCTTATGAAAAAAAGATTGGATTAAATGTATTCTTTTTTGGTAACATCCACTAATTTATTGCTTGCTTATATTTATATTGCTGACTTAGGAATTTAAAAGAAGAAAGAGATGAGTTGGGTTTTTTTCTAATTTTAGTAAAATAATGATGATACTTTTCACCTATGCAGCACTTTTCATCCAAGGATTTCAAAGTGCTTTACAAATGTGCACTAAATAAGCCTCACAAACAGCCAGAGGTAGGTGATTTTCTTCCCTTTCTACAGCAATGTCAAACCACAGCACAGAACTGTAGTGATCTGAGCGTGCCAGGGACCCTGCTGGCTGCCACTTCCTTGGAATGTGTTGCATGTAAAGCGTCACCTGCCATTTCCAGATTTTGTTTTCCCTCTGATGAATCATCACAAGTTGGGAATTAAATGAATTGCTGTTGGAGGATTTGTTTCAAGTCTCATAAACATTAGATAGAATTCAGTCTTCTACTTGCTCTGTGTCAGTTAAATTTCTAGATTTGTTAAAATAACTTATAAATGTGCTTTATATTTATTGTTGAATGTTAAGCATAATTTTTTATTTGAAAGAATTTGTTCCAATTTCCACCTACGTTCTTGAGTATAGAACTTAATAGCAGATTGATTTGTTGATGTTTCCATTCCTAGCTATCATATTATAAAAAAGAATAACCTTTTTCTTTAGACTAGAATTATCTATTATCAACAAAATATACTGGATTTTCATAATTCAAATGTTCAAAATATTTTACCTAAGCACTCAGGATAAGGGTTGATATCACTTAATAATCATGTGAAGAAAAAATAGCATAGTTTATATGCAGGTCTACAAGGTTATAAGCATTTCTGGAGGTGTGGAGCAGCAGGAAGAGAATTTGTACATCCAGAGGTACAATGTGCAGGATGGAGTTAAACACCAATATAAGTAGCCAGGTTCACAAACTGTTATCTGAAGCAGAGCAAATGTTGTCACACATCAGAGCTTAGTTTACCTGGGTTCTCAGGTCCTTTGTAAGGGTATTCAAGTTTTCCTGGTACTGTTTATTCTAAGTCCAGTCTTCTAGGTCAGGAAAGAACAAGTTTGGCTATAACACTGCCCTTTTGGATTTTCATTTTGTTTGAGGGTTTGTTTTATTCTTTTTTGGGGGGGGGGGATATTTGTGTTTCCTGACCCTTCCAGAAGAACTTACTTAAAATATCTGTTTCCATTTAAAGTAATGTATATTGTTAGACTGCACATTACCAAGGCTGCACCCTTATCTCAAGAAAGTAGAATCAACGTCTACATGACCCAAAAAGAATATCTCTTTAAGTTTTAGCATTCTGGAAAGGCCTGTTCTCTCTATATTAGAATAACCCAAATAAGAAATTAAAGAGGCAATCTATAGTTTCAGAGTGAGTTTAATTTCAAAGATAGGGGCTGGAGAGTTGACTCAGCAGTTAGGAGCACTGGCTGTTCTAGCAGAGGACCCTGGTTTGAATTCCAGCACCCACATGACAGCGACCATCCTAACTCCATTTCCAAGGAATCCAGCTCCCTGTTCTGACCTCATTGGCACTGTGTGACATGGGTCTACATGCAGGCAACACACTCATACACATAAAATAAAAATAATAAATAAAAGTAAAAAAAAAAAAAAAGCCAGGTACAGGTACCATTAGTCTTTCATAATACAAAAGGATCTATAGCTCTCAAAACACCCTCCAAACTGGACATAATATTTTAACTGTTCTTTAAACATTTAATCTATGGTACCTTATGGATAAATCAAAATGAGCTTATTTTAAGAGTCAGTTTCAAATTTTATACCTTGAAATTTTTCTCAATTATTATGTACACAAATATGTGTCCAAAAAGTTAGATGCACTGTAATCTGCACTAATTATCTCCCATGAACTATTGACTGCAAACATAGAACTTGCCACGGTACCCTAAATAGAGGAATACTCAAAACTTAAGTCTTGCAGGTTCAGAAACTCAGATTCATCCACACTTAAAGCTGGATCTTCCAGTCACGTGGGATGTAGATTCTTATTAACAATGTGATTAACATACTATGAAAGGGGGAAAAGATAACTTTTCTTTTATAATGAGAAGTTTAGCATTTAGGGGCTGTGAACATGTATCAGCAGTTAAGAGCACTGAGTGCTATTGCAGAGGACCCAGGTTCTTTTCCCAGCACCCACATGGTTGCTAACAGCCATCCTTAACTTCAGTTCCAGGGGATCCAGGGACCTCCTCTGGTCTCCGTGGGTATTGCATGACACAGGAGCACATATGCATGCAAGCAATACACACATACCCATAAAATAGTAAAAAATAATAAATAAAATATTTTAAAGAAAGCGTAGCAACATGCATGTCTAAGTGTACTAAAGCTTTACTCAGCTGACAAACCACGTGGGAAACGTTGATCAGAAGTCTGCCTATCAATCCTAGAAACCCAGAAAAACAGAGTTGTTCAACGTGAATGTAGAATGGTCTCAGCCTCTGAGAATCTGTTAAGTTCCCTTCCTCACTAGCCCAGTCAGATACTCCTTATAGTACAGTTGATCAGTTTACCACTACTTCCATTGTAGCTGAGGAGCACATTATTCCACACCAGCATGACAAGCTCCTCTCAGGGTCATCTTTTAGCTAAAATCACAGTGATACTGCCAAAAAGTCCTCTACCTGACAGTACTTTGGAGGTGCTTTTGCATGTTGCTCACTGATCTAAAATATTGAAAAAGGTCTCACCATAGCACCCAGACTGAGAAACAACTAAATTAGTTTGACCTTCTGTCTGTCTCCTGCCTGAGCCTCATGAGAGGTGCTAAAAAAAAACAAAACAAAACAAAAACTAAGTTGTGTTTGAATGTGGGTAACAAATAGGAAGCAGAGAAGGGAATGAGTCAAGTCTCTAACTTCTGCAGTCACCCCTTATACATTTGAGTGCTGTCTAGATGCATGAATAGTTAGCTAGTCCTAGTGCTTCAGGAGTTTTCAACGACCAACTTTTTCTCTAGTTTTAAACTGATAACAAGTGTATCTTATAAATGCATTTTCATCGTAGCCACTAATTTATGAAGTGTCTTTTTGTCAATTAAACTTGTTATCTGATGAGTCCAGGCCTGGACACAATACATGCTGACTGCTCTCAGCTCCCACTTGTTCTTAAACTACTTCTAGAATATTTTCTCTTCACCCCAAAATTTAATCTCTCCTCCCATGAATCAAAATGCAAATGTTGTTTGTATTTTCACAACTTTAAATCAAAATACAGATTAAAAATTGTAACAAACAATGATAAATTATAGACAGAGTTTTTCATGAAGAAAGATTTTTGTTCGTTCCAGATCACTTAGTATAAATACTAACCTAAAATGCATATTAGAAATTCCATTTCCCTGAGGTAGGGATGTTTATGTCTTGTATAGACTTAAATGTATCTTGATTGTTTGCATTTATTCTTTATAGTTTCATGCTTATATATATACACACATGTGCACGTGCAATTTGAAGCACGAGTATTTTAATATTTACTAAAGTATTTCAATGTCCTTTTTTACCTTGTAAGCAGGAGTTAGTGTAAGGGTGAATATACTTTTAATCAGATATTTTGCTGGTGAAAATTATCTTTCTAGTTGGTGTAATCTTAAATCATTTAAATATATTTATTGTTTCGAAGCTTGCATTTCCCTTTGTAAATGCTTTCTTTGGCTGAAAATCAAGCTCACCGCATTCACTGCATGAGCTGTGCATGCGCATGTTCTAGCTGCCTACATGCCTGGCAAAATAAGTATTTTGTCATTTTCCTGAGTACATAATTCTCTGATTGTTAAAACTGCTTTGTAGAATATATTTTCACTTATTTATTAATAGACTAAAGAATGTTTATGATAATTAGCTGTATCTATACTTTGCAAATCTCTTATTTAGGTAGAATAAGTTAAACCACAATTTATAAGTGTCATGCTTTTAGTCAAAAGGAAAAAAAGATACACAGCTTAGCATTCAGTGTTTGCAGATCACATTGGCTAATTGGCAGACTCTGTAAAAATCATTCTCTTGTTCTTTCAGGATCATGGTATGAACTGGTTCTCTTGAGAGTTCACTACTAACACATTTGCAAGGCCTGCTACTAGGGTTAATCTACAGCTCCATCCACATAACAAAAAGACCTTATAATAGGTAGCAAAACTCTCTTTGCTACTGTTTTAATATTTCCTAGTGGCATATTACAGGTAACTTCTTGAATGTAAATTTTTTTATTCTGTCCTAAGAGCCATTTATATGAATAATTTGTTAAACTGTTTCAATTGATTCTTCCAAATGGAATAGAACGTATGACAGAGGTTTTAGACATTTAAATAGAGTTTTGGAGGTAAATATTTTTATTACACACATTTTTATGAAAATAGAGAAAGTTAATATTCACCATTCACAAAGAGAATCGTGGAGGTGTGAAATTCTAGCTCTCTGACTTTATGCATGGTAGATGTGTGATGAAGGCCAGCTGATCATTTGTTTTTCTCTTCTCAGCCTTGGAATGGATTGCTTTGGCCAACCGGTGAGCATCCTTGGACGCCCTGCCACAGCATACGGGTTCCGCCCTGATGAACCATTCTACTATGGCTTTGGGTCTCGATAAAGTCATCATCTCTGTGTGTACTCTGAGCTTACAAGAAATCTGTGTGGGTTGGGTTAACTTTGAATCTTGACTTAATAATCCATGTTGATACGATTGTGGGACTGTGGTTTCTTATTTTCCATTGTTAGCAGCAGATTAACACCAACACCTTATGCCCTCTGTTAAATACAGTTGATGCTAACAGTGTTTACTCATCCAGCCATATCTTGATGCAAATAACATTTCCCCTAAGACTCACAGTGACTGTTGAGAATCTACTAGACTTGAAAACAAATACTACGTTATGTACATTAAGTGACTAATTTCTATTAAAAAGCAGCATAAGTGCAAATGAATGAGCCAAGTCATGTGTTCATATTTACTGTGTTTCATTAGGAGTTACATACTTAAATAGGGTACACATGAATTTTTTCTGTTTTCTTTTCCTACTTAAAAACTCCTTAGTACTTCATATGATTTGTTCTACCTTTAAATTTTATTTTAAAAGAATCTCAGCTATTTATCCCATGCTTTGTGCCTGAAAGTTACTCTTAGTTTTTAAGTTAAAAATGAACCTGTCTGTAAATGGTGTTATATATTGTCTCTTAAGTGATTTTGGATTCAGACCTTTTAATTATAACAGAAAACTTGAGGCAATTATTGTAAGTGGAACAGGATTAATATTGGGCTTCTAACTTTTGTTCTTCCTGAAATTTAGAATACAAAGTATAGAAAAGCTAATTGATTCCCCTCTTGTTGAAGAAAATGAAGGAAAGGACTCTTTCTCTCATTAGTTACTCATTTCCTGTTTGTTCACCTTTTAATAGGATAGGACTAGGAAATATATAGGGACACATGATTAATAATGAGATTTCAAAATAATTCATTACTGCTACAATACTGAAATTTTTCTTAAAAAACCAAGCAAGTGAAATAAACATAAACCATAGATTGTTTCTTGATCACATCTACTAAATACTTTTCTGTTGTTTATCGCATACAGAGTATAAGTATGTGTGTGTGTGTGTGTGTGTGTGAGAGAGAGAGAGAGAGAGAGAGAGAGAGAGAGAGAGAGAGAGAGAGGGATTAATAGAAAAAGCAACTTATAAGCTGATTTAGGAAGAACATTCCATATTCCAGGGCTGTGCACACATTCCTTATATGTTTCTATTATTTTAGTACTTCACAGATTGGGAAATTGTAATCTTTCCACCCAAGTTTGAACTGGTTTAGGACTGCCTTGTTTATGTAAGTCTACCAATGAGATTAATAGTGAAGAATATCTAAAATTCTTAGATACATCAGAGAACAAAAAGATTTGTCATTTGTCATTTTAAAAAGTACCGTTTATAATGTAAGTCACATATCCTGCCCTCACCAGTATTCGACTACAGATTAAGGTCACACTTTAATGACATGTACTATAAACTTTCTTGAGGAAAAACAATTAGAATTTCCATAACAATCTTAGAAAGATGGGCTAGAGATACAGTTCAGTGGTAGAGCACTTGCTTAGCATGCATGCAGCCCTGGGTTCTAGTCCCAGTACTGCAAAGATAATAAAACTAAATTTAAAATATCATTTAAAAGAACAAAAATACTTCAGAGAAACAAATTGCCTTCAGAGTTTTGACATTGACTTGTAAATATAGTGGATTGTGACCTGTGGGCCTGGTTTTTGGCATCGAGGGTAAATTTAGAATTCAAAATCCTTCACTTGAACAGTTTTCTCCCTTTTGTGTTTTGTGAAGAAGACAGCTCTTCTTCATCTCCATCTAATTGTCTGCATCTTTTCTTTTGTGGTACTAGAGACTGAGCCCAGGTCCCTTGCACCTAGTAGGTAGGCACAGACCCCTGAGCTAGTTCTCAGCTACTAGATGGATATTCTAAATACATCTCCATTTTTGAACACAGGACATCACTATGTAGTTCTGGATGGCCTGAAACTCTCCAGGTAGATCAGGCTGGCCTCAAACTCACAGTGATTCACCTGCTTCTGACTCTCCACTGCAGAGATCAAAGGGGGTGCACCACCACACCCACCAAAAGTGATACTTTTTAAATAATGCAAAATTAACTTAAAATGAGAAAGTCACAAAATGATTTGATGAGATTGGAAACTAGTTAGCATATATAAATAATGATTACAAAACTAGATTCAAATGAAAGGTATTTTGAAAACTGACACATTAATTCAATGATGAATGACAGAGTTTTAAAACTCAAGGAGTAAACTGAAGGAACAACACTTCTGAGACTTTTAGAGGCATCCATCCAACCTGGACTTTGAGTAAAATATGGAAGACATCTGAGAAGTTGAGGCAGCATTTAAGTATCCATATATGTGTATAAGAATGTGTGTGTTACACTCATTTGATCAACTTGATTGAACATATAAGCCCCCCCCCACTGGATGGTGGGGCTGGGGGGGTTTGGGCACAACAGCCTGCAAATTGGTTTTACATGAGGGATGCTTGTACTCATAAATTATCACTTATTGCTAAAAAAATGAAAAAACAAAACTGAGAGAAAGCTGCAGGACAGTTATGGCAGAGTGCATGATCTGGGATGGGATGGGGTGGGGTGGGATGGGGGGGAAGGGAAAGGGAAATATTCCTGAACTGAATTGGAAAATTATGTATGAAACACATAAAGCATCAATAAAAATAAAATTAAAAAAAAAGAATGTGTGTTACAACATTTAAATGTCTTTGCATGTAGACATCAGAGCCACACTGTACAGAACTGGAACTTCTGGAGTCACCAGCAGGAACAGATTCTTTGTAGAGGAATGCACTTTCAACCCAGATTTCACAGAATTCCTTCAGATTAAGATGAACTAAGCACAAGCTTGCATGTAAAATTACACCAAGGAACCAGTATGAAGCCCCTTGACTCCACCACATAGAGACCATAAAAAACAAATCCATTTAGAATAAATGTCGAATTGAATACATGAGCAAGAACTATAACAAATGAGAAAGATCAAACATAAAACTGTCTAGGTATAAAATAGGTTCATGTGTAAAACATTGGACAGAGGAAATGACAATAACTTTTTAATTATTGTTTTACTCTTTCATGCATGTATATATTGACTGTTGAGTAGATTTCACTCATTCCCTGTTCTCCTTTTTCTACCCTGGTCCACTCCTGTTAGTTCCTTTGATCCCCTAGACCGTTTCATTTCTCATTTCATGACATATATGCATACATTAGTTTATGTATCTACATAAAATCTAGGAACCAAAAGTGAGAGGAAATTGTCTCTTTTGGAGACTAGCTTAATTTGTTTATCTCTAGTTATAACCCTTTTCCTGCAAATGATGTAACGTCGTTCTCTTTATGGCTGAAAAGTTTCCATTGTACATGTATTCCCTATTTCCTTTATGCATTTCTGTGTGGTTGGACATCTAAATTGGCCATTGTGAATAGTGCTGAAATAAACATTGATGTGCAAGTACCTCTGTGATATGATATGTTGACTTGGAGTCCTTCAGGTAAATACCAGGGTGGTATGGCTGGGTCATATAATCTTTTTTTAAAAAATAGCATACTAACCTTTGGAGTGGCTGGACTGTTTTACATTCCAACCAGCAGTATATAAGGCGCTCTTTTATCCACATCGTCAGCATTTACTGTTACTTGTTCTATTAATGACTGCTATTCTGACTGGGGGCGAGGCAGAATCAGTGTAGTTTATTACCGTTCAGGTGTATAGTGCCTGTATATAGTAATGGGCTCCATTATGACATTTCCTAACAGTGGATGATGTTGTCAACACCTCCACCTTCTCTTGGTCCCCTCCGACTCCTGCTGATCTCCTTCCACTTCCCAATTTCTCTTCCTTTCTCTTTTTGATCTCAGGCATCTGTTGGGGTGGGGGGGGGGTCTGGGTCTGTGTCTCTTTGTCCATGTGTCTGTGTGTCTCTGCTTTTAATTAGAGTTGATTATGGGAGCATGAATGAGGGGTCATTTACAGGAGAAAGGACAACTTATCCACCACTAAGGACATTCTACCCCAGCAACCGTTAACTGCATAAGATCCTCAGGTAGGAGTCAGATCTATGCTGGAATAACAGCTCGATCTGTATAGCTGTATGTGTGGGTGCTGTAGGTGCAGGTGTGGGTGCTGTAGGTGCAGCTGTGGGTGCTGTAGGTGCAGCTGTGGGTGCTGTAGGTGCAGCTGTGGGTGCTGTAGGTGTGGGTGCTGTAGGTGCAGGTGTGGATGCTGTAGGTGAGGGTAAGGCTGTTGTAGGTGCCAGTGTGGGTGCAGCTGTGGGTGCTATAGGTGCAGGTGTGGCTGTTGTAGGTGCAGGTGTGGGTGCTGTAGGTGCAACTGTGGATGCTGTAGGTGCAGGTGTGACTGTTGTAGGTACAGGTGTGGCTGTTGTAGGTGCAGGTGTGGCTGTTGCAGGTGCAGGTGTGGATGCTGTAGGTGCAGGTGTGGGTGCTGTAGGTGCAGGTGTGGGTGTACTAGGTGCAGGTGTGGGTGCTGTAGGTATAGGTTTGGGTGTGTAGGTGTAAGTGTGGGTTTTGTAGATGTGGGTGTTGTGTAGGTAATTCAGCTACTGTGAGTTCATGCCTGCAAGGCCGCGTTCCCCCACACTGCAGCAAGGCCGTGTCCCCCACACTGCAGCAAGGCCGTGTCCCCCACACTGCAGCAAGGCCGTGTCCCCCACACTCCTGCAAGGCCGTGTCCCCCACACTGCAGCAAGGCCGTGTCCCCCACACTGCAGCAAGGCCGTGTCCCCCACACTGCAGCAAGCCCGTGTCCCCCACACTGCAGCAAGCCCGTGTCCCCCACACTCCACCCTTTCCTCTTGCTCTTAGATTCTTTTTCTCCCTTCTTCTACATCAACATAGTTTTCATTTGCATTTTCTGAGGGATTGTGATGTGTTACATTTTGTCATCTTTGATGAACAATTTGCATTTCATATTAGAATAACTTTCTCTTCTTTTCCGACTATATTTTTTAACAATTAGCCAAAATACGTCAAAAGGAGATTAAAACTGAAATTATAGGTATTTGGAATACACATTGGAAATACACACTGCAGACCCAGGGTCATAAATCCCAAGGATTCACTACTGGGTGACCTTGCTAAGGGTTCATAAGCACAAGCCAGGGACAGAACCTGACCCTTAGTGTCACCTGTGCTCTGATCAGTGTAGAAGAGAACACCTGTACTGCACCAGCTGGTGCTGGCCACAGTGATGTGATACACCGTGCATGGATTGGGACTTCCTCTGTATTTTAGGATTGGAAAACTGCTACACGTACTAAACGGGAGTCAAAACTAGGCTCATGTGACAAAGCGAAGGACTAGAAGTGGCCATCTCCAGCCCAGCTGGGAGGGTGAAGCTGTATTTTTTTGCCTTCTTGGTAGTGACTGTCCATATCTACAAGGCTTTTTCTGGATAGATTCTACTAAAGAATGGGAAAATGAGACATTGGTGAAGAATTCACAGTGCTTCCCCGCCACATAACTGATGTCATCTAGACCAACAAAGTAGGACTACTGCAGAGCAAAGTAGCCTTCGCTTAAGACAACTTGAAATGCAAGTTTGTGCCATTCTATGGTAGTTATGGATGAATCTATTTTACTTTTTTAGCTAAGTCCAGGTATGGTTAACCACTTTTAAAGAAGTTGGAAGTATGAAAAAAATCTCACCATGGTGTGGTGGAATTGATATGAATGGGAATTAAGCCTAAGTTTCAAAGGGGAGAAGGAAGATCCAATATAGTATGGAAACAATCTTCCAATTGAACAGAAGATGAGCATAACTACAGAGGGAGGAAGGAAAGTTTTCTGGATGGTAATGATGTATAACCCTAGGAATGCAAAAGGATGAAAGCTCAGTATATCAGGGATGAGAAATGTCCAGACAAACAGTACTTTAAGATACTACTTATGAGCCAGGCATGGTGGCACACAGCTTTTGGGAAGCAGAGACAGGCTGATCTCTGAGATCCAAGCCACCCTGATCTATATAGCAAGTTCCAGGCCACCTGGGGCTGCAAGAAGACCCTGACTCCAAACACAAGAAAACAAACAAACCAAGATATTATATTAAGTAGATAACATCTCAATAAGAATTGCAGTAAATAACCAATAGAACAATTTGGTGTGTTTTTAGAAAATAACTGCCAAACTATAATTGTATGTAGGTCAAAATCATTCTAGCCCAAAAGAAGATAGAATTGACATTTTACCTAAGAAAAATGTATTTTAATCCAAAAGCATTATTAGACTTGTCTGTCTGCTTTATATACCATATTTTACATAATAGACAATTCTGAAACCTAATGGCTTAAAGTAATGACCATTCTCAAAACTGGGCAAGTTTCAGTTTGGCCCTACTGGATGGTTCCCTCGCTTCGGGATCCAGTCCTACAGAATTAAACACTCACCAGGGCAGCCACGTTGTCCGCTGAGCCAGCTAGCAAGACTTCCAGTCCTGTCCAGATACAGAGCCTCTACATTGTGAAACAACAGAGTCAAGAGGGCTCTAGATCTGGAATGCTGCATTCTGGGAGTGGAGTTCTGGTTCTTATGTATTATTATTATTATTAATGAGACGGGGTCCCATTCTGTAGCCTAGGCTGTCCTTGAACTCATGGAGATCCACCTTTTTCTCCCTCCTGAGTGCTGTGATGACAGGCATGAGCTAATAAGCCTGGCTTAGATGGATTCTTGGACAATTTTGTACAGAGGGGAGGAGAGAATAAGTGGGGAGTAGTCAATGCTCTAAATCAATGACATATATGAAACACATGTGTATTAGTTTCTCAGGTCTGTTATAAATATGCACTAAATACTGGATTGTATCAAACATTAGAGATAGATCATCTCACAACTTTGAAGACTAACAATCCAAAATCCTAGCGTCAACAGGACCATGTTCCAGCTGAAATTTGCAAGCTTTCTGGCTTCTGGGAGTTTGCTGACAGTCCGTGCCATTCCTTGGTTTAAGGATGTAGCATGGCTGTTTTGCCCATGTCTTTACATTCTCTTCTCTCTGCATGTCTGCCTCTATTTTCACTAATCCCATTCTTACAAGAACAGCAGTCATTGTAGGCCTACCCTGATGGCTTCATTTAAGTTTGATTGCCTTTGTAAAGACTGTTTTTAAACAAGGTCACACTTGGAGGTACTGTACTTTAAGACTTCAAAAACATTGAGGGGGACACAGTTCAATCTATAGAAATATGTATATTTGTATCATAGAAATGTTTACCTGTACATCTAGACAATTCCATGCTGTGTTCCACTGATGTCTTAAAATCCTTCCTTGTGAACATGCTTAATACCTATGATGTCATCTCAAAAGCATCCAGAGGTTAAAAAGATGTAGCATATACAAAAGGAAAAAGATAAAAGTCATTGTAAATTCCTCATCAGAATCAATATGGAAACTCAGAAAGTGCTGTAATATCTTTAAGGCACTAAAACAAAACACTGTCAGCCTAGAATTCTATACTTATTGTGATTGTTATTCCATATACCAGTTTGACTATACTAAAGAATGCCCAGATATCTCATGAACAGTATGATTTTCTGAGTGAGTCTGTGCATGTGTTTCTGGAAAAGATACACATTTGAATCGATAGGGTGAATAGAAAAGTCCCACCCTCACCAACAGCCCCATCATCCAGTCCACTGACAGCACACATGTATAAAAAGTCAAAGGAACATGAAATCTCTCTTCATGCACTAGGACATCTGTCTCATCAGACAGAGCCTCTGGTTCTTGTGTCTTGGGGTACCAGGAGTTATATCAGAGGCTTTCCTTGGCTCTCTCTACCAGAACTCCCCAACCTTTGGCCCAAAGAAGAGTTACACCATAGATCCCTCTGCTTCTTAGAACTTTGGACTCAGACTGAATGATATCACCAGCTTTCCTGGTTATGCAGCTTGCAGATGCCCTTATGTGCCTTCATGGTCTCCATAGTTTTATAAACTACTTTCTGTAACAAGTCCCCCCATAGAGCTATGTATATACTATTGGATCTGGTTTTCAGGAGAACCCTGACAAATAGATCCAGCAAAATACCGTTGAAATATGAAGTTTTTAAAGACATAGAAAAACCTAAAGAACATGTCACTAGCATTTACACACACATATATGTTAAAAGAACTTTCTGGCAGAAGAAAAATAATGTCAAGTGACATACTGTTCTGCACAAAGAAAGCAGAACACTGACAGTGGTGCAGCCAGGGCAAATGTTCGCTGTCTTTGGGGTCTCTAGGCCAGGAATCACCGCTGAAGGCAGATGGGAGAAAGGAGAGAGTGAAGAAAGGGAGAGGCGGAGAGGAAGCACATCTGCTGAAGTGTTAGACGGGCCAAGCACCCACATGGCTAATAGCTCCGCACAAGAAATCTGAGAGTCGGCTCAGCAGTAAGAGCATTATTGCTCTTGCAGAGGCCCTGGGTTCGATTCCCAGCACCCACATAGTGACGACCATCCTTAACTCCAGTTCCAGAGGATCCCCAACACCCTCTCCTGACCTCCTCAGACATTGCAGGACATGGGTACACTTACATACATGCATACATACAAAATAAAAATAATGTGTTTTTTTAATTTAGAAATCTTACTCTCATGGGAGTTTATCAAGCTTTTAAAAATTTCATTTCTTCTCAGTGTGGGCCAGCTCCTGAGGTGCAGGCAGGATGCCATAAGTCACTCAGGCAGGTACTACTTGGGGTGGACTGTCTTAGGGGCAGCTGGAAGAGGGTCTCTACTCTGATCCCTCTTTCGGGGGTCCCCGTCTCAGCGGAACCACGCTTTGCCTTTGCAGAGTGAACAGAGGGTTGGGTTTAGGTCTGCTCTGGCCCCGCGGTGGCTTTGTGTGGGCCAGCTCCTGAGGAACAGGCAGGACGCCATAAGTCACTCAGGGAGGTACTACTTGGGGTGGACTGTCTTAGGGGCAGCTGGAAGAGGGCCTCGACTCTGAGCCCCCTTTTGGGGGTCCCCGTGGTGGAGGGACCACGATTTGCCTTTGCAGAGTGAACAGAAGGTCAGGTTTAGGTCTGCTCTGGTCCCGCAGCTTTGTGTGGGCCAGCTCCTGAGGTGCAGACAGGATGCCATAAGTCACTCAGGCAGGTACCAGGGCATGGGCTAGGTCAGGCACACACACCCCCACACACACCAAAGGGAATTGGTGAGAATCCAAGTGGACTTCCTTTTGGAGAACCTTCAGAACAGGAAGAGAAGACTGACTTGGGCTTCCAATATCCAATATATAAACAAAATTGAAAGCCTGAAACCTAGACAAGTCAATATTCCATAAACAAGGAGAAGAAAGAAAGAAGGAGCAAAATAAGAGGCTAAAAGTCCAAATGGACAATAAAGTGAAAGGAAGCAACATCCATCTTTCAATTATAACCTTAAATATTAATGGGCTAAACTCCCCAATCAAAAGGCATAGACTGGGAGAATGGATTAGGAAACAAAACCAATCTATATGCTGTCTACAAGAAACCCATCTCAATTTCAAGGATAGGCACCAACTTAAGGTGAAGGGATGGAAGAAAGTATTCCAAGCAAATGGTACCAAAAAGAAAGCAGGTGTGGCTATTCTAATATCAGACAAAATAGACTTCAAAGCAAAAGAAATCAAAAGAGACAAAGAGGGCCATTACATCTTTATTAAAGGAACAATTGACGATGAAGATCTCACAATCATGAATATATATGCACCAAACACCGGTGCACCAAACTTTATAAAGACAATTCTTCAGGATCTCAAGGCACAGATTAACCCCAGCACACTAATACTAGGGGACTTCAATACCCCATTAAGTCCCCTAGACAGATCAACAGGACAAAGGATAAACAGAGAGACATCTGAACTAAATGACACAATACACCAAATGGACCTCACAGACATCTATCGAATATTTCACCCAAACACCAGAGAATACACTTTCTACTCAGCACCTCATGGAACATTCTCCAAAATAGACCATATACTGGGACACAGGGAAAAACTCAACAAATATAAAAAGATTGAAATAATCTCATGCATTCTATCAGACCACAGTGCAATAAAACTCAATATCAACACCAGAATAAACCCTACAACCTACAGGAACACATGGAGACTAAACAACACTCTCCTGAATAATGAGTGGGTCAAGGAAGAAATAAAGAAAGAAATAAAAACATTCCTGGAACTGAATGACAATGATAAAACAACACAGCAAAATCTATGGGACACTTTAAAAGCAGTCCTAAGAGGGAAGTTTATAGCTCTAAGTGCCTACATTAAAAAAACAGAAAGAACACAAGTGAATGATCTAACACTGCAGCTAAAAATACTTGAGAGACAACAACAAATGAACCCTAAACGGAGCAGACAAGAAGAAATAACAAAAATCAGAGCAGAGATCAATGAAATAGAAACAAAGAAAACCATACAAAAAATCAATGAATCCAAAAGTTGGTTCTTTGAGAGAATAAACAAGATAGACAGACCTCTAGCCCAGTTAACCAAAAGAAAGAGGGAACAACTCCAAATCAATAGAATCTGTGATGAAAGGGGAAATATCACAACAGACAATGAAAAGATCCAGACAATCATACGGGACTACTTCAAAAACTTATATTCTACTAAGTTTGAAAACCTAGAAGAAATGGATGAATATCTGAAATCCTGGGAATCACCAAAGCTCAACCAAGAAGAGATCGACAGCCTAAACAGACCAATAGTACAGGAAGAAATCGAAGATGTAATAAGTAGCCTCCCAACCAAAAAATGCCCAGGCCCGGATGGATTCACGGCAGAATTCTATAAAATATTTCGTAAAGACTTACAACCATTACTACTTAAATTGTTTAGAAGGATACAAATGGAGGGACTTCTCCCAAATTCCTTCTATGAAGCCAGCATTACGCTACTACCAAAACCAGGGAAAGATACAACCAAAAAGGAGAACTATAGACCCATCTCCCTAATGAACACAGATGCCAAAATTCTAAACAGGATTCTGGCAAATCGCATACAGACTCACATCAAGAAAATCATCCACCATGACCAAGTTGGATTCATACCAGACATGCAGGGATGGTTCAACATACGAAAATCAATAAACATCATCAAACATATCAATGGACTGAAGGACAAAAACCACACCATCATCTCAATTGATGCGGAGAAAGCCTTTGACAAAATCCAGCACCCTTTCATGTTTAAAGTCCTGGAGGGAATTGGTCTGGAGGGATCATTCCTCAATGTAATCAAAGCCATATACAGAAAACCCACAGCCAATATCATCCTAAATGGGGAAATGACAGAAGCATTCCCCTTAAAGGTAGGAACTCGGCAAGGCTGCCCCCTGTCACCACTCCTCTTCAATATAGTGCTAGAAACCCTAGCTAGGGCAATAAGGCAAGAAAAGGAAATTAAAGGAGTTCTAATTGGAAAAGAGGAAGTCAAGCTATCCCTTTTTGCTGATGATATGATTGTCTACCTAAGGGATGCTAAGAACTCCACCAGAAAACTCCTAGAAACGATTAAGAGCTTTGGTAAAGTGGCAGGATACAAAATAAACCTAGAAAAATCAGTAGCCTTTCTGTACACCAACAACAAGCAATTGAAGAAGGACTACAAGGAGACCTTCCCACTCACAATAGCCTCAAAAACAATAAAATACCTAGGAACAAACCTAACCAAAGACACCAAGGATCTCTACAACAAAAATTTTAAACCCCTGAAAAAGGAAATTGAGGAAGACATCAGAAGATGGACAAACCTCCCATGCTCATGGATTGGGAAAATAAATATAGTAAAAATGTCCATCCTACCCAAACTAGTGTACAGATTTAATGCGATCCCAATCAAAATCCCCAAGAGTTTCTTCACAGGCTTGGAAAAAAAAATCCTCAATTTCATTTGGAAAAACAAAAGACCCCGAATAGCCAAAGCAACCCTGAGTGAAAAGAGCAATACAGGGGGGATCGCTATACCAGACATCAAACTATACTACAGGGCTATAGTCATAAAGACAGCCTGGTACTGGCACAAAAACAGACCAGTTGACCAATGGAATAAAACTGAAGATCCAAACCTGAGCTCATACAATTTCAGCCACCTCATATTTGACAAGGGGGCCAAGAAGACACAATGGAAGAAAGACAGCATCTTCAGCAAGTGGTGCTGGCAAAACTGGATCACCACTTGTAGAAGAATGAAATTAAACCCCTACCTCTCACCTTGTACAAAGGTCAACTCCAGATGGACCAAAGACCTCAACGTGAAACCCCAAACTCTGGAGGTGATAGAAGAGAAGCTTGGCAGCAGACTACAAGACATAGGTGTAGGAAAAGACTTCCTAAATCAGACAGCAGCTGCACAAGAAATAAGATCGACAATTGACAAATGGGACCTCATTAAACTCAAAAGCTTCTGTACATCAAAGGAAGCAATAAAGGAAGTGAGGAGAAGACCCACAGAGTGGGAGGAAACCTTCACAGCAGATACATCTGACAAAGCATTAATTTCCAGAGTATACAAGCTACTCAAAAAACAAAGAAGAAAGAAAACAAATGAATCATTCAAAAGATGGAGCAAAGATCTGAATAGAGACTTCACAGAGGAGGAGTTAGAGATGGCCGAGAAACATCTTAAGAAGTGTTCAACATCTCTGATAATTAAGGAAATGCAAATTAAAACCACTCTGAGATATCACCTTACTCCAATAAGACTGGCTAGGATCAGGAACACGAATGATACCAAGTGCTGGAGAGGTTGTGGGGAAAGGGGAACACTCATCCATTGCTGGTGGGAATGTAAACTTGTACAGCCACTATGGAAAGCAGTGTGGAGAACCCTTAGAAGACTCAAAATGAGCCTTCCATTTGACCCAGTCATACCACTCCTGGGTATATACCCACAAGACACAACTTACTGCAAAGATACATGCACAGCTATGTTTATTGCAGCTCTGTTCACAATAGCAAAAAGCTGGAACCAGCCCAGGTGCCCTTCAACTGACGAGTGGATAGAGAAAATGTGGTACATGTATACAATGGAATACTATGCAGCAGTAAAGAGGGACAACATCATGAAATTTGCAGGTAAATGGATGGAGCTGGAAGACATTATGTTAAGTGAAGTAACACAGTCCCAGAAAAACAAACGACAAATGGTGTCCCTCATATGTGGATGCTAGTACCAACAACCCAGATATAAATATTTCTCATGGAGAGGGAGGCATAGTAAAAGAACAACAGAAAGACTGCATCAGAAAATGGACTGAAATGGTGAATTGGAAAGGGGGGATGGGTGGGAGAGGGACACGGGTGTATATTCGATTAAGGCATATTTAATTGACGTGAGCTCAGCAAGTACCCAGTTTCGCCTAGACACTGTCTACAGGACACATGGTGTTTTAGGACTTAGTAAAAGTAAAAGTAAACATGTGTATATTAAACAACATTGGTTTACAGAATCTGATAAAAATGGTAATGCATCTGAATTAAATGGAGATATAATTCGCTGTTGCCCACATTTGCTTTACATAAAATCTGTAGAGCAAGAACTTTGGGATTGACACATACAAATGTTCTCTATAATTTCTCTGTTGTACAGTATCACCTTGTAGCATTCTCTTTAAGATGATTTAACGTAAAAATTAAGTTTGCTTCCCAAGTTAATCATATATAGTCACCCAAAACAACATGGGTGAATTTGATGAAATCTGTGCCTTGACTCCACCCTATAGTCATGTATAATACAACTGTCTTCTGGAGACTCATACGCTAAAAAAAAGGGGGGGGGATACAGAAAGACATGAAACCTTTTCATCAAACCCTTGCAATTCAAATCTTAAAACTAACTATGGGAAAAGATTTGTTTGTTCCAACAGGACAAAACGTCACCAACTTAACGGCTGAGAAAGAAAAGATACAGGTTTGCATTGAGTAGGATGTACCAAAAAGTGGCAACGGAAAGGCTGACCCGTCTGAACATTCAAAGGAAGAAAAGCCTCAGATTGCCATAAACATCGAACCCCTCTGTGGATCCTACATGTAACAACTAGTTATAATGAGTCCTAATGAAACTTACCTTCTAGGTGCCACAAAGGTTCTGATATGAGAGACTTCCTTGCCTTCCCACCCATAGAACAAGGAGAAATATGACAATGATGAGGTCGCTCCCCAACTGTAAATTGGAGACAACTATTGTAGAGGTAATCTCTTATAAAACCGGTAAAACTGCTTTCTTTAATTGACTACTAGACATGGGAACTGTGGAAGGGATTACTCTCTGTTCAGAACCAAATATAATACTAAAGTCCTAGGGCTATGCACTCAGGCAAAATATATTAATACAGGAGCTCTGACATCAGCAATGGATTGTTCTACCAGGTGGATGTTGGCCAGGGGATCCAAGGCCCCACAAAAGGTAAGGGCTCCTTGCCTCTAAGTTGGGATACCTACAGGAGGAGAGGCAATAAGACCCTGCTGCCGAAGACCTGACGTTAACATGGGAGGGATGTATTGAGACCACACATGCAAGTGTACAGATGGCCTCTGGAATGCCAGAGAGTGTTACCAAAGGCCACTAAACCAATAAAGCAAATATGGGTCTCCCTGAGTCAAGCAAGACTCCACCGTCAGCACCAGCTACACCTCACCTGCCTGGAAATACTGTGCAGCAGAGGCAGCCATGTGCCTGTATATCCCAAATCTAATTGGCTATTGGCTCTCCCCTTGGAGAAATAACCCATGGCTGATGCCACAAGCTTACATCCTCTACTGGTTAGGAGATGTTATAAGCCACAGTAAGACCCTGTCATATTTAACAGAAAAAAATGTAATTCATTGATTAACATACCATCCAAACATCTGTGTCTATACCAAAGTAACCTACGATAACAATTAGTAGTGTTTAAATACCTATATATCTAATTGCTTGTGCTTCATTAGTAGGATCAAAAGGTTAATCCTGGACAAACTGTCAGCCCATGAAAGGAAACAGCCAAAATTAACCAGAGTCCAAGACAACAGCTCCAGAGAAAGTAGACTGTTTTGCTTCTCATCCACCTGTGCCCCTTTTCTAAGCCTAGGGAACAATCTGCAGAAGAGGGGGCGTGGTAGAATGTAAAGGCTACGATTGGGGTGAATGGTGAACCTACAGCAATATAGCCTGGACACTCATTTGATCAACTTGATTGAACATACAACCCCTCACCCCCCCACACCCCCGCTGGATGGTGGGACCAACAGGCTGTGGTGGGTTTGGGCACAACTGCTTGCAAATTGGTTTTACATGAAGGATGCTTGTACTCATAAATTATCACTTATTGCTAAAAAATGAAAAAAAACTGAGAGAAAGATGCAGGACAGTTGTGGCAGAATGCATGATCTGGGATGGAGTGCGTTGGGGTGGGGGGAAGGGAAAGGGAAATATGCCTGAACTGAATTGGAAAAATGATGTATGAAATACACAAAGCATCAATAAAATATAAATAAATAAATGAATGAAATGTGGAAGGTCAAAAAAAATAAAAATAAAAATAAATAAAAATTTCATTTCTTCTCAAATAAAGCAAATAATCTCATTGGAACCCAGACTTCTGCCCCAGGTCAGAGTTAAGGTATTTGCCTTTCTTATCCATTAGTAGAAATAAAATGGTGCCTGCTCAGACCCCATCAAAACATTTCACTACTGTCACAGTCCCAAGAAATTTGATTACTGAGAGTCACCTCAGAGGAATTGATAGGCCGTAGTTAGTGTTTCTGATTTAACTGATCTAAGATAAGGCCTCACATTCACGTTTCTATCTAGTTCCCAGATGAAACTATTGGTTCTAGCTCAAGAACCAGGCTTTGAGAACCAGTGCACTGGTTCTCAAAGTTCTTGGTGTGGGTCTTATTTATTTTATATTAGTATCTATTCCATTGAATCATCTGGAATTCTTTTTGTTGTTTTTAAATGCTGGTTTCCAGTTTCCATCCCAAACCAGCTGAATCGCAATCACAGGATGGAACATACCATCATACATATGGTTTTAAACCCCTACCAGGTATTATTTTAAATGTAGACAGGTCAAGAATTGCTAGTCTAGGGAGCCTTGGGCTATTGTGGGTTTGGGCATAGCTGCTTGCAAATTGGTTTTACATGAAGGATGCTTGTATTCACTACTTATTATTTATTGTTAAAAAATCAAATAAAAAATATTGAGAAAAAAAGAATTGCTAGTCTAGAAGAAAATTAACTGGTAGTAATAATCTTTACATCTAAAACCAGTAAACATATTGGAGATTCCTATATACAATTCAAAGTATAAAAAAATTAAAAAATATAAAAAATAAAAATAAAATAAATAAATAAATAAAAATAAATAAAAATAAAAAATAATTTAAAAAAACAAAGTAGGCGTTTGTCTAATCCCCTAAATTGCAGATTACTGTTCAAATTATATGACAAACTGGAGATGTTGTGGTTTCTCATGATAGAATATATTGTAATATACTATATTATTTGTTTCAGTAGATATGGAAGTCACTGATATACTAACCATAATTATGTATACAGGTTCTGCTTTCAAATAGAATGTACTAATTGGCACAGAACTGTTCTTATCAGAAGGTGTTACCCTGAGTTCCGCAAACCACACAATATACATAGAAAACCAAGTATGCTAGTGGACCAAAGAAATGGTCATTGAGTGGCAGTCCTGGCCACCTGGTCATAAACTTGGTCACCATTCCTAGTACAATTAGTAACACAGCATAACTGTGTCATTGAAATTGATGCCAAAAGGGCAAAATAAAGCTTTTGTTCTTTATATGTATGACTTTTTCCTGGTGTATTCATCCAGATGTGAGCTTCTGTTCCTCAGCTGTTTCACCCTCATTCCTATTTCTTTTAGGAAAGCCTTTCTCTCTAAGTAATCAAGTATTTTCCTGAAATATTTTTGATAGTGAGAGAAGACCTTTACTATAGCCCAAATAGTCCTCCTTCCCTATTGGGCACTGTATTAGTCACTTTTCTGTTGCTGTGATAAAACACCATTACCAAGGAACTTATAAAAGGAAGAGTTTATTTGAGCTTACAATTGACGGTTCCAGGGAATTAGAGTCCATCGTGGTGGGAGGCATGGTGGGTGGAGACTGGAGCAGCAAATCGAGGGTCACATCTCGCAAAGAGCACAAGAAGCAGAGAGAGAGAGCAACTGTAGACTACGAGGCTTGTTAAACTCACTAAGCCTGCCCCCAGTGACACACTTCCTCCAGCACGGCCACACACCCCAAGTCCTCCAAAAACAGTGCCACCAACTGGAGACAAACGTCTGAATACCTAGAGCCTATGGGGGACACTCATTCAAACCACCACATTCCACTCCCTGGCCCCCATAGGCTCCTGACCACATAAAATGCAAAATGCATTCAGTCCAACCCCAAAAGTCCCCATAGTCTCCACCAGTTTCAATGCCATTCAAAAGTCTACAGTCCAAGTCTCTTCTGAGACTCAGGCCAATCTCTTAACTGTAAGCTCCTGTAAAATCAAAAGACAAATTACACACTCCCAACGTACAGTGGAACTGAATACACATTCCCATTCCAAAAGGGAGGAATAGAGGCATAGTGAGGAAATACTGGACCAAAACAAAACAGAAAACCTGCAGGGCAAACTCCAAGTCCAGTAGCTCCATGTGCAACTTCTGGGACTTGACTTCCAAAGGGCTTAGATGGCTCAGCTCTTCCAGCTTTGCTGACAACATACATCTCTTTCTTAGGCTGGTCCCACTCCCTGTATGCAGTTCTCCTTGGCAAATATCTCACAGGTCTGGCATCTCGAAAGTCTTCTTGGGGTCTCTGCTGCCAACCAGGCTTCACATTCACAGCTTCATGCAATGGCCTATCAGGGCCTTCTTTATTCAGGGACACCCCTGCTGCACTCTGCCTGACCTTAGCAGCTCTCTGAAACCATGGAGGAAGAACTGAAGACCCCTTCACTCTTGCAAACTTCATGCTTCTAAAGCCAGCACCACGTGAATGAAATTGCCAAATCTGGCTGCAAGCTCAGGATGGACTCTAGCCTATTTCAACCACATTTGCAACTTTTCTCTGCCCTGGACTTGTTTAGCTGGGTGTGGTCTTTCCCTGAAGGTACTGATTCTTTTGTTTACTTGTAAATCTCTAGGCCTCTGCTTAATCACTTTAGTCTCCTTATGAAAGGGACCCTCTTCTTCACAAGCCTTGGCCCCACCTTTAATCTTCCTAGTGCAATTATCAGATCCAAACTGTACATTCTGCATTTCTTTCTGCCCCATCTGCTCTTCTTCACTGTAGATATGCACAATGTTCACCATTAAAAGCCACGCCACCATTTCTACATTAGTCTGTCTTGAAATATCCTCCACCAAAGTCATTAGTCCATTGCTTTTCAACTTAGCATCAGGCAAGCATTTGGGCTTTGGGCAAACTGCTGCCAGACTCTTTATCAAAATATCCTCTGGAAGCACATCTTTTGCAGCAATGCTTTCTTCCAGGCTTCTACTAGAATGGCCCCTTAAGCTCTGCTTACAGTAGTCAACAGCTTTTCCAGCCCAAAGTTCCAAAGTCTTCCACATTTCTCCAAACATCCACATGGTCAGTTTCTTCACAGCCAACACCCCACTCTCGGTACCAAATTACTGTATTAGTCACTTTTCTGTTGCTGTGATAAAACACCATTACCAAGGAACTTATAAAAGGAAGAGTTTATTTGAGCTTACAATTGATGGTTCCAGGGAATTAGAGTCCATTGCGGCGGGAGGCATGGCAGCTGGAGACTGGAACAGCAAACCAAGGGTCACATCTCGCAAAGAGCACAGGAAGCAGAGAGAGAGCAACTGTAGAACATGAGGCCTGTTAAACTCACTAAGCCTGCCCCCAGTGACACACTTCCTCCAGCATGGCCACACACCCCCAAGACCTCCAAAAACAGCGCCACCAACTGGAGAAAAACATCTGAATACCTAGAGCCTATGGGGGACACTCATTCAAACCACCACAGGCACATTGGGTACAACTTCCAACAGTGGCTTGCCTTTTGCCATTCAGTTTCATGAGTATGAGAAAGAGAAATGAGGTATAAGTAGGAGTCTTTTTTTTTTTCATGTGTATGAATGTACTGTCTGCATGTAGGTTGGTGCACCCGTGTTGTGCAATGCCAAAGAGGTCAGAAGAGGGTGTCGGATTGCCCTGGAACTGGAGTTAAAGATGGTTCTTAGCCGCCATGTGGGTGCTAGGAATCAAACCCGGGTCTTCTGCAAGAGCAGTCAGCTCTCTCAACTGCTGAGCCATCTCTTCAACCCCATAGGAGTTTTAATAACCCAAGTAGGAGTCTTAATAAGCCTTTCTCACAACTAATTTTCCTCTGCTGGCTGAGTGTGGTTATTTGATGTACTTTGGAAATTCCTAAGAGTATCTTCCAAGGTTCTAGTGCCTTCCTTATAAGTTTCCTTTAGTTCTAGAATGTGTTGGTTTGATGATTTTGCTGATTTTTGAACAAATTTAGGTCCCAAGGATTTTCTCAACTGTCTTTAAATAGGTCATTCTAGAATTCCATTAGTCCAGTCACTTTCAGCCATAAGGAAAATTAGTGTTTCATTGTGTGTTTGTTACTTTTCATTGTGGAATAGATTTTTGGTTAAAAAACAAGGATTACACAAAGATGAAAGTGGCTTCCTGGTCAATGTTAATAGTCTCAGAGGTTAAATATCTTTCACATAACTCTTGCGACATTTTTATTTCATTTTGACAAGTCCCTATACTGAAGTCAAATGCAGTCAAGAACCCTGACTACAAGCGAAGAGCAGTATAAGTTGATGTTATTTGTCGTTACATTTCATCAGGAGTCCTATGTAATCTGTCTGCCTCATTACCTCAGAAATGGCTCCCTGAGAACAGAACCATAGAATATGCTTCTGATATCTGTGGCTATAACATTAGAGTACACTTGACGCTGGTGTTAGCATTTCAGCTACATATGCGGCGATGCTCAACACTGAAGACAGTGCTCATGCTCACTTACCTGTGTGCCACTTCCATGAAAGCTTTCAGTGATGGACTTTGCGCCCTTCATCCTTGCTTTCCTGCACACAGTCTTTTGGTTCAAGCTAGAACCCGTATTATCATTCATCAGCTTGGCATCTATTCATGTGGTCAGTGCTCTGATGATTCTCTTGCCAAACTAGTTTAGTGTCAATTATCTAGCCATTTTCCCACCATTTTGACAATAATATATATAGTCACTGGCCCACCAGTCATTTAGCTTCTTATACCATCTTTGGCACAAATGCCTGTACTAAGCACATTATGTTAATTGGCTTGGCCTTTCTCTGAGTGAATATGGGTAAAAGGCAGAGCCTAGCATTCAATCTCACTTTCAAGTTAAGGTATCATTACTCCCTTGACCCACAAGTAGTCTTCGTGATTCTGCTGTAAATCCTACCAGTGTTGTTTCCTTTGATCTGAGTTGGCATAGCCATCCCTTGGAATTCTGAGAAGCAGTGTTTGCTTTGCCTTGTCACTGTGAGAGTAATAGTTTGGCCCTTGCCTTAAAGCAGAACTGTTACTTTATGTGTATCAATACATGGCCCATAGCTCTGGGATGTTCAAAGTTTAATCTAGTCCACAATATATCAGGAAATTTGTTACTGACTACAGGCACCAAGCCCATGAAACTTGCCAATTCTAAGGGTATAAATTTGTCTGTGCCCCCTGATCGCTTACATCAAAATTCTACTGCTGGCCACTGCACTTTTCCTTATCACTAGGGGTCAATCGCAGTTCTAAGATCCAAAATCCAGTGAGAAATGTCATCAGAAACATTCCGGAGTAGTGGAGTCAACTATTTTTAGTCGCTCTTATGTCACCATAGTATGAGGATATATTAGAAAACCAGACTCTCAGGTTTGGATCTTCAATTTTGTTCCATTGGTCAACTGGTCTGTTTTTGTGCCAGTACCATGCTGTTTTTATGACTATAGCCCTGTAGTATAGTTTGATGTCTGGTATAGCGATCCCCCTTTTTTTTTTTTTTTTTCTTTTGTTTTTTTTGTTTTTTTGGGTTTTTTTTTTTTTCTAATTTAATTTTTGTTTTTTTTTTCCAATCCTGTGAAGAAGCTCTTGGGGATTTTGATTGGGATTGCATTAAATCTGTATACAAGTTTAGGTAGAATGGACATTTTTACTATATTTACTTTCCCAATCCATGAGCATGGGAGGTTTGTCCATCTCCTGATGTCTTCTTCAATTTCCTTCTTCAGAGGTTTAAAATTTTTGTTGTAGAGGTCCTTGGTATCTTTGGCTAGGTTTGTTCCTAGGTATTTTATTGTTTTTGAGGCTATTGTGAGTGGGAAGGTCTCCTTGTATTCCTTCTTCAGCTGCCTACTGTTGGTGTAGAGAAAGGCTACTGATTTTTCTAGGTTTATTTTGTATCCTGCCACCTTACTGAAGCTCCTAATCGTTTCTAGGAGTTTCCTGGTGGAGTTCTTAGCATCCCTTAAGTAGACAATCATATCATCAGCAAACAGGGATAGCTTGACTTACTCTTTTCCTATCAGAACTCGTTTAATTTCCTTTTCCTGCCTTATTGCCCTAGCAAGGGATTCAAGCACTATGTTGAAAAGGAGTGGTGACAGGGGACAACCTTGCCGAGTTCCTACCCTTAAGGGGAATGCTTCTGTCGTTTCCCCCATTTAGGATGATATTGGCTAAATATCTAATTGCATGTGCTTCATTAGTAGGATTGAAAGGTTAAGCCTGGACAAGCTGGCAGCCCATGAAAGAAAACAGCCAGAACTGACTAGAGACCAAGACATCAGCTCCAGAGAAAGTAGAGTGTTTTGCTTCTCATCCACCTGTGCCCCTTTTCTAAGCCTAGGGAACAATCTGCGGAAGAGAGGGCGTGATAGAATGTAAGGGCTTCGATTGGGGTTAATGGTGAAACTACAATAATATAGACTGGACACTCATTTGATCAACTTGATTGAACATACAAGCCCCCCCTGCTGGATGGTGGGACCCATGAGCTGTGTGGGTCTAGGCACAACTGCTTGCAAATTGGTTTTACATGAAGGATGCTTGTACTCACAAATTATCACCTATTGTTAAAAAAAATGAAAACAAAACAAAACAAAAAAGCAGAGAAAGATGCAGAAAACTTATGGCAGAATGCACGATCTGCGATGGGTAGGGGTGGGGTCGGGGGGAAGGGAAGGGGATATATGCCTGAACTGAATTGGAAAATGATGTATGAAATACACAAAGCATCAATAAAAATAAATTAAAAAAAAAAAAAAAGAAAACCAGACTCTCCACTGTGATGAAATGTCATGTGAAAAGGTCCAAATAGGACATGATCAGGGTCAGCCCATGAAATTATGAGTAGTAAATTATATTATTTACAATCTCTTGAGTTTAGCCATCTTAGAACAGTGGTCGCTACAATGTAGCCTATAGCCCACAGTTGCCTTGCGGCAGTACTGATGGCTTTTCTTATTTGGTTGTGGGTTGTGCCCCTTTCCCTTGTAAACCCAAGTGGACCTTTTCACTCTCTCAAGCACCGCAATTAGAACTCCAGTTCCAGGGGAATCCGAGACCCTCTTCTGACCTCCGCGGCATTGCACGACATGGGTGCACAGACCTGCATGCAGACAGTACATTTATACACATACAAAAATAAATAAATAAATAAATAAATAAATAAATAAATAAATAAATAAATAAAATTTAAAAAAAAAGTGATGCTACATGACTGCTTAGGCTGTCAAAAACACTCGTGCGTTTTTCTCTGGGGATAGTTATTCCTGGAATGAATAGTCTTTGGGAAACAAGGATTCTATGCAAAGGCCAAGCCACATGCGGAGGCCACCTACGGATGTGTTGCAGCTTCAGAAGAGTTCCAAGGATAAAGCGAGCATCAACAGTTAGTGGTGAAGGAACCCTTAGGTGGTTCTAGCTCCCAAGCTGTCATGTGAGCCAAGATAAGCCGCCTTGCTAAGCCCTACACACATTGCAGGCTTGCGAACAAAGTAAAGGGTGGACGCGGTTTGGTGAACTAAGGTGATAGTTTGTTATACAGTAATAAATAAATACCTGATGAACATGATGTGAGACAGAAATATATCCAGTAACCTACAGAAATCCTTGACTTCTTTAGCTGACCGTGGTGGCACGTGCCTTTAATCCCAGCACTAGAGAGGCAGAGGCAGGCGGATCTTTGTGAGTTCAAGGCCAGCCTGGTCTACAGAGTGAGTTCCAGGCCAGCTGGGGCTACAGGGAGACCCCATCTCAAAAAGACCAAAAAAAGAAAAAAGAAAAAAGAAATACTTCTTTAAATCTTTGTACTTTCACCTCACTTCCATCACCACCACTAACATTTCCCTAGATAAAAGTTCATGGGTTTGTGGGAATTATTAATTAATTGAAATGCAAAAGAAATTTTATGCCACCCTGTGGTTTGTGTAGTTCAAGTTCACTTCCCAGCAAAATTATCAGTTACTAAATACACGATCTCCTAAAGCCACTATTTTTTTTTCTTACTGGAAGTCTAGTGTGCTTTCCATCATGAAGATTTTATTTAATCCTTGTGACCATGTATTTAATTAACCTGTGATAAAAAAAATGTTTAGTATGTATGGCTCCCTTTGGTTTTTCTCAAACCTGTCTGGTAATAACAGAACAGGGCAATAGCTGCTGTCGATAGTAGAGTTCACCTTTATTACAACTGCTGCATGATAAGCTCATGAATGCAATAGCTATCCTTCAGGTGCACATGTGCACATGCTCATGCATACAGCCTGGTCTTGTATTGAGAAATAATTATCACATCATAAAAATTACTATCTAACTGTGTATGTTTTAATGTCCATGAACTTGAGCTACACATGTGCAATTACGTGTATGGGAATGGAGTAGTGTTCATGATTTGTATCTACATCATCATATGGATGTCTATTTATTAATAAAGTCATCACTTTATTTTTTATTTTTTTTAATTAATTTTTTATTTATTTCTGTATGTGTATGAATGTTCTGTCTGCATGCAAGTCTGTGCACCCGTGTCGCACAATGCCGCAGAGGTCAGAAGTGGGCGTCGGATTCCCCTGGAACTGGAGTTCTCCTGGAATTGGAGTCTCAGAAGGCTCTCGGCCGCCATGTGGGTGCTGGGGATCGAACCCGGGTCCTCTGCAAGAGCAGTTGGCGCTCTTAACCACTAGGCCATCTCTCACTATCTAAAATGTACCAATTGATTTTAAGCTTTTCCAACCATTAACACTAATATCAGAATATTGTCATCACTCTGAAATCTCATGGCTGGTGGGATGGGTCAGTAGATAAAGGTACTAGCTGATAAGCCTGCTGAGTTCAATTCCTGAGACCCACATGATGAAAGTAAAGGACCAACTCTTGCATTGTGTTCCATAACCTTACACATGTGTGCCCCCTTCCCATGATTAATGTAAAAAAGACAACAAACAATTCTAAAGATGAGCAACGGGCTATGCTGTAGTATAAGATTGCCAGGGAGCTCGTGGCAATCCTCCTGCCTCAGCCTTCCAAGTGTTGAGATTACAGATCATAGCCACCACAGATGTACGTACATTGTATGACTTAAAGACCAAGCCATCAGTTATCTAGAGCTATGAAGGTGGCATCCAGCGAGGTAAACTGAAAGACTTGGATACATTAATGCTCAGTTACCGCTGTACAGCTGGTAGAACTGAGAATATCAGAAGCCTGAGAATTATCTTTTTATAATATTAAATTTTATGAAATTATAAAAGGAAGAAAAGGAAGGAAGGAAAGAGAAATGAACCCTTTACCCATTGAGAAGATTCTCCCTATTCCTCAACAATCAACAATCATTAACCGATTTCATGTCTCTATGGATTTACTTTCCAGGACATTTCATTTAATAGACTCATACAATGTATGGCCTGTGTTCCCAGCTTCCATCATTTAGCATAATGTTCTCATAGTTCATCTATGTTGCAGACTTTCTGGAAACCTTGACTCTTTCTATAGTGGAGTAATATCCTGTTGCAGGTCCGTAACACATTTCGTTCATAATTCATTACTCTAGACATCTTTTAGGCAGCCATAAATGCTCAAAATGAAAATAGCACAAAATGAACTCCAGCTCCCAGGCTACAAACATCCTGGTTCCTCATGTGTCTAGAAGAGACAGCACCGTATATTTGCCACCAGAGGGCGCCAGAGAACTGCCAGTGAATGCAACTCCCCTCTCAAAGAATTCGCTCCTCAAATTTGTTCTTCCATTTAGTGGCTCCTTCTAAAAAACTCCATTAGGATCATTATATTTTCATGTAATTCCTAATTCTTTTCAACCTGAATAAAAGCCAGTAAAGAATATTATTTGGTAATGGCAGAGCGTTCATTGTAATAGAACATGAATGTTAGAGTAGACTCAGCATATCTGATGAGATTTGAGACAAGAGAAGGCTGACAACATCATATACTTAGAAACAATAATCCTTGGCCACAATGATTAATAAGAGTGGTGCACTCCAAAGTTGAACAGACAGTGGTTGGGCAGCCATTCTTACACACAATTTGTGTAAAATTTGAGTGCCCTCTATGCAGGATAGTGGTTCTGGCAGAAATTCCTGTGACCATTTGTATCAGGCATTTATGTAAGAACCCTTCCTTTTTATTTATTTATTTATTTATTTATTTATTTATTTATTTTTATTTCTTATGTGTATGAATGTACTGTCTGCATGCAGGTCTGTGCACCCGTGTCGTGCAATGCCGCGGAGGTCAGAAGAGGGCGTCAGATTCCCCTGGAACTGGAGTTCTCCTAGAATTGGAGTTTCAGACGGTTCTCTGCCGCCATGTGGGTGCTGGGGATCGAACCCGGGTCCTCTGCAAGAGCGGTCGGCGCTCTTAACCGCTAGGCCATCTCTCCAGTCCAGAACCCTTCCTTTTTAACCTGCTGACTTTATTTACTTTTGTTTTTTGCTCTGTTTTCAGGAACAGGATCTCTCTATGTCGCCAAGACTAGCCTCAAACTTGGCAATGATCCCTGTCCCTTGGCCTCCTGACTGTTGGGATTACAAGCATCACCACCATGTCTAGCTTATCTACATTTTTTGTTGAAGTTAACACATCAACATACACATTTCCTTTACATTACCTTTTTTGTCTGCTTCCCCTCTCTTATTAAAATACCTTCCTTGGGGCTGGATAGATGGCTCAGGGGTTAAGAGCACTGGTTGCTCTTGCCAAGGACCTGGGTTCAATTCTCAGCACCCACATGGATCCAGGGGCTCCAGGGACTCTTCTGGCCTCCATAGGCACTGCATGACACTGGTGCACTTACATACATGCAAGCAATGCACTCATCACATAAAAAATAAAATGTAAATGTATTGCTTGTGAACGTTTAGCACATCTCCGCCTGATTCCTGTAGCTGTTTCTTTTTTCCTGCTTTTGAATAAGAAAGGCAAACAAAGGGTTCCTCTTCCACTGTTCTCCAAATGAAACCAGAGAGGCCAAAGTGGTGCTGTCCCCTTTCTCTGTGGTAGAGGTGTCTCTTGTTATCTGGCTATAGATACTGTTGTGCACTTAACTACTGACAGTGCCACTGGACTGATGAATTCCTTACAGAATGTTCTCTCTACTATACAGGAGGAGGCAAAGTTGTGGAAAGAATTGTAAAGATCTGTGAATAAAATAGTTAAGAAAGGGGAAAATGAATTTTATACCAAAATTGTGGGCAAAAGCTAATAAAAGAAACTCTAAAACCTCTAGGATTTGTTTATGTATTTAAAAAAAATTTTTATTGTTATTTTTTATATGTATGAGCGTACTGTCTGCATGTAGGTTGGTGCACCCATGTCGTGCAATGCCACGGAGGTCAGAAGAGGGTGTCGGATTCTCCTGGAACTGGAGTTAAAGATGGTTCTTAGCTGCCATGTGGGTGCTGGGAATCGAACCCAGGTCCTCTGCAAGAGCAGTCGGCACTCAACCACTGAGCCATCGTTCCAGGCCCTGTTTACTTATTTTTACATGTTTGTTAACCATTGCTGGGTTAAAGTCCTCCAGGTGAGGATACCAGTAGCCATTAAGGTTATTGGCTGTTCCAGACTCTTATTTGCATCTCTGTTGAATAAAAACCCTGAAGTTAGCCTCTGTTCCTAGAAATAAACAAGAAACATGATAGGTAAGACTCACCTATTGATTCAAGGACTATTAATACAGTTATTGATGCTAAGAAAAAATATTTACATTTAAGTTGTGACATGCTATTTATAGTGAAATTCTTCTGATCTCTAGGGACTCTAAAGAAAAAAACTGTCATTTTTTATACTTTCTAAATTATAGCTGTTAGAACTCACAGCTGCTGGGACTGCAGGTACAAGACCAGAACAAGATCAAGCCAGCCATAATGCCAGCAGGGGTAGGGGAGGAACTCATGAACTTCCACCTCTAGCGAGGGCCTACTGCCAGTTGATTGACAGCTGCTGGGGAGGAAGAGTCAGTTTTCTTGAGGAACATGGCCCCTGGGAAGTCCTCCACACTCCAGTGTTTAGTCCTACACCCTTCATGTAGCACTAAGTGACCTCGATGGGTATTTTTTTTTTTAAGAGAGCACACTTTAAATTGGGAGGGAAAAGGGGGCTGGGAAGAATTGGGTGGGAGGGAATTTGAGATGGCTTTAATTTTTTTTTCAATCTATAGCTATTAGAACTCACATGATGGAAAGAGGCAAAAGTAAACGGAATAAGAAGCTTTGGCAATGGAGCAGGCAGAAGGGGGAAAGGCTGTAAGATTAGATACAGCAGATCAAAGTGGACTCCATCGAGGAGCGATCTGAGCAGGAACACAGAAGGTTACGGGAGATGTGCCAAGTGAATATCTAAGGGGCTAAACCAGAACGATGGACTGAAAAGGGTGCAAATGAAGGTATGAGGACAAGTGACCACCTGAGTTGAAGGGACAGCAAAGCGGCCAGTGTGAGTGGACGGGGTGGGTGAGGAAGAGACTGAAAGGAGATGAAGTCTGAGGAGGGAAAGGCCCAGGCGTGCTTGCGCATTCCTTTAATCCCCGCACTCTGGAGGCAGAGACCAGAGATGGAGGCCAATCTGGACTACATAGAAGACTTCCAGCCATCTGGAGCTATAGGGAGACCCCCACACACGAAAAAGAGGGGCATCCCAGATCATATAGAGCAGTACATCTCAAACCAAAAATCTCCTGTGAATCTACAGCTTCTGAAAGATTTTTCGTGTGTGAGCCTGGGCATGCGCGCCTGTGCTTGAGCATGTGTATTTGTCTACATGTATGTATATGTATCATATGTATTCTTGTGCCATCAGAGGCCAGAAGAGGGTGTCAAATCCTCTAGAATTGAAGTTTACACATGATTATGAGCTGAGTTGTGTGGGTGCTGCCTTATGTGGGTGCTGGAAACTGAATCCAGGTCCTCAGCAAGAACAGCAAGTGCTTTTAAGCAGAGGGCCATCTGTCCAGTCCTCCAGGTCTCAGCTTTTGTATAATAATGTGCTTTGACAGGAATCACCCCTATGACATGAATCTAAATGAGAATATATATATATATATATATATATATATCCCTTTCAATATGGAAGTATTTCAAAGCAATAGCCTAATGCACCTATTATTTGCCCCTAATCGGTCTCTTGAACAAGATTCTTAGATGATTCGCCTGAACTTTAGGTTGAGAAGCAATTTGCACTTCAGAGGAGTTGGCATCTGAATGATTTCAATCAGAAATTATTTCAGGGACATACTACAGGAAATGCCCTTCCTTTATCTAAGGAAGACTAACAGTGTTTTTAAGGATACTAAAAGGTGAGTTTCATTGCCAAAATGAGAATTCTCATTACTTTTTGATACTGTGATAAAACACCATGACCACAAAAAGCACCTTAGGGAGGAAAAGATTTATTTCAGCTTACAAATACAGGCGAGAAACCTAGAGGCAGGAACTGACCTGGAAACCACGGAGGAAGTTGCTCCTGGCTTGCTTCTCCTGGCTAGCTCAGCTACACATACACCCTGGGCCTACCTGCCCAGAGATAGCCATAGTGGGTGAGTAGACTAGACAGAGACTAGAAAGGAGAGGAGACACACATGAAGCTTTAAGCAGAGGATCTGAGACTCATGGTCTGAAGCTGCAGATCCTTCTCAGTCCTGAGTTATTATTCAGTACTAAAATAAGGGATGAGTTGAACTTACAGGAAATAGTACACCAAGAACACATACGACCTAGAATAACAAGTTACACAGATTAACAAGTTAAGGAATACAATGTATCGATGTCATTAGGCAAAGGGACCTTTAAACTAAACTTATGTGTCAGAGAAGTTTGCTCCCTGAAGTAGCCTCACCCCAACCAGAGTGCTTTTCAAGAACTTAAGAATACATGTTTTGCCCCAGAGGTTCACCTTCTGGGTATACTGCTTGCAGTGATCACATAGTTCTTTTATCTATTCATTGATCATTAATTCTGGAAGTATGTCACAAGCGACCATGTCACAAGTGTATTAACTCTTCATGGAGCGGCTTGCTACAGATGGCACTGTCCAGAGTGGGATGGGCCTTCCTACATCAATTAGCAATCAAGAAAATACCTCACAGACATGCTTAGAGGTCAGTCTGTCTGGAGAAAATTCCTCAATTTGGCTTCCTTCTTCTCAGATTATTCTACTCTGTCACATTGCCAAAAGTTAACCAGTACAATGAGTAACTTTAAGATGAGTCAAATAGTTGAAAAGTTGCCAGATAACAGTCTTCTAGTATCAGAATATAGGAACCTTGGGAACCTAGAAATCTACACACAAGTTTAGATTAGGATTTTAGGCCAGTGCCATATGCATATAATTTATTAAAAGTTTTTGTGGGAATGCTTCACACACACACACATACACACACACACACACACACACACACACACACACACACGCACGCATGCATGTGTGCAGGGCATAGAAATTCTATCTTACTCTAGACAGAATAGCCATGATTTCAAAAAAAATAACAAATTCAGGGATAAAGGAACCTTTATATACACCCTGCTGGCTGGAATAGTATGGAGGTTCCTCAAAAATTTAAAATAGAACCATATGAGAGCTAGAGAGATGACTCAGCAGGTAAGAGCCCCAAAAGCAGTACTGTGTGAAGGATGCAGGATTCTAGCAGGAGTCTATATTCCCTGCACCAGGGAAGCAAAGGCAAGTGGTTCCCTAGGGCTTCCTGGACAGCCACTCTTTTTTTTTTTTTAATTTTATTTATTTTTGTACGTGTATGAGTGTACTGTCTGCATGTAGGTCTGTGCACCCATGTCGTGCAATGCTGCGGAGGTCAGAAGAGGGTCTCGGATTCCCCTGGAACTGGAGTTCTGGAATTGGAGTTACAGATGGTTCTTAGCCGCCATGTGGGTGCTGGGGATCGAACCCGGGTCCTCTGCAAGAGCAGTCGGTGCTCTTAACCGCAAGGCTATCTCTCCAGCCCCCCTTTTTAAAATTTTTTTATTTTTTTTTATTTTTTTTTACACTCTATCTTAATCAAAGAGCACCTAGCCAGTGGAAAGCCTGTTTCCAACAATGTCAATGGTCCTCTTGAGGAATGTCACCCAAGGTTGTCCTCTGAAACACACATATACTAGGTCATATAGGTGAATCTGTATGCGGTATTAGAATACTATCTCATTTTCTACAGAATCAAATATCTACTGGACATAATGATTTGCATCCCTGTCAGAAAAGCACTATACAAACTAATCTGTAGGTTCACAACATCTGGAATCTTTAATCCAGAGATTTACGAGGTGACGTGTTTATAGGTATGAGTGACATCAGGGACGAAAAAATGTGATAGATGAATAATGAGAAGGGGGGGCTGGAGAGATAGCCTAGCGGTTAAGAGCACTGACGCTCTTGCAGAGGACCCGGGTTCGATCCCCAGCACCCACATGGCGGCTAAGAACCGTCTGTAACTCCAATTCCAGGAGAACTCCAGTTCCAGGGGAATCCGAGACCCTCTTCTGAACTCCGCGGCATTGCACGACACGGGTGCACAGACCTGCATGCAGACAATACATTCATACACATACAAAAATAAATAATAATAAAAAAAAATAAAAAAAAGAGAAGGGAGAGTATTGAACGTGTTTCTCTCAACTCATTCAGCAGTAAAATCTTTTCTCATTAATATTTGGAGGAATCGGTTACCTTGGGAAAATAAAAATAAGTACTGAGCATTGACCATCATGTGGGGGGAAAGGACAGAGACTATCCAGGAGCTCGTCCACATCTGGACTTGGATTAGTGAGCGAAGAATGGATGAGAGTGCCCGCAAAGTCAGCGGTAAGGCTATATTACACAGAAGATAGTCAGGGGGGTGATTATGGGGTTCCATGGACTGGTGGAAGGGACTCATCTCTACTCTCCAGATAAAATGTTTCCTTTTGCTTTCCTTCCTTTGGCTTTCTTGCAAACTGATCAAGAAAATCCTATTCTTTCTCTCTCAGCGATATCTTCTTAGCATGTTGACTTGTCTTAAAATATTTTGGTAGCTGCTGGTATTTCATCCAATCACGTCTTTTGTTAGAAAGGCAGAGGCTTCCTGTAATGCACAGCCTTTCCTCCTTTAGCAACCACACAGCTTTGCTCTGTCCCATTGGCCAGAACTTTTAAGTGCCCACCTGCGAAGGAGGTAATCATTTGGTCTTAATCTATAGTGAAAATGAACAGAGGAAAAGAAAGAAAATCTCAACAGATATTGGACCTCGTAATCCCATAGTATATGTCTTGTCCTTCCTCCCTCCCTCACTCCCTTCCTCTACTTCCTTCCTGTTTTGGGGGCTGGAAAGATGATGGCTCGCTGGCTGCTTCTGTAGAGGGCCTAGGATAGGTTCCCAGCAGCCACATGGCTGCTAACAACCATCTGTAACTCCAGTTCCAGGGGATCAACTGCACCCATGGCTGCAAGAAACATGCAGACAAAATACTCATACACATAAAATAATTTAAAAAAATAAAAACCTTTTTTTTTTTTTTGAGGAACCGGCAGACTTTCTCTCTAAAAGGCTTGATTAAGCATGTATCATGAACATCCCTGACAACTCATCTGTAGTTTCACAAACACACGCCCAAGTAGCGCAGCCAATCAGGGTCACTATCTTCAAAGTTCAGTTCGCCCTTCTTCTCCACGCCCAGCCCGGATGTTTTATTACAGTGTTTGTCAGAAGCCACTGGCGGCCATCTTGGATTCGGGCGGAAATGAAATAAAAACTTCCCTGTTAAAAACCTGAAGATTAAAACTAAGACAATCTGTGCATTCGAGCAAAAAGTGGAGTGCGCTTCCCCCCGCAGCCGGAGTAGGCTGCTGCGCGCAGGGCGCTGGGTGCTGGGCGCCGGCTCCGGCGCGCACTTCTGCGGGCCTGGCAACACCTGCGCGGCGGTTCTAGCTCGTTCCGGGTGCGCGCGCTTCGGTGGCGGCGTGGGAGGGAGCGCGGAGCCGGTGTTCCGACCCGTTTCCGGGCCCTTCTCGGTGTGGTCTGAGGCTCCGACCTGCGGAGAGAGGGCGCCGGGGCCTGGTGGTCGGTGTCCGCCGGGGTGAAGAGGGCGCGGAGCCCGCCGCCGCCCGCAGGTAACCGGGAGCGCGCGGCGGGGCAGAGGAGGGGTGGGGGCGGGTGGGCGCCGCTCGCGGGGGCAGCTGGCGGCCGGTTGAGCGCTGCCCGCGCCGGGCTTGGTTCGGGGTGCTCTTCCGCGCGTCTCTAGGGACCCCCAAAGGGCGGAAGAGGCCTTGGCCGGCCGGCGCCCACGCAAGCCGGGAGTGCGGTGGAAAGGCCTCTGGTGCAGGTCCTGGCTGTGTGTTTAGAATAAAGGTCATGCGTCTCTCCGAAGGTCGTCTTTGCAGATTTGCCATCCCCATTACTGCTCTGTTTAAGGACTGGTATGCTTCTGAGCTCAGGTCGTACTGAGTACTTTGGGTCCTTCGAGACTTCATTATGTTCTGCTTGTCAGCTAGCTGTCCAGGACTGAGCCCATGACCAGGAAGGTTCACTTCTGAAACAGATCAAATCACAGGGCTGGCTGCTACTAATGTTGCCATTAAAACCCCAAATGCCCGTGACTAAGGTATATCCTTAGAATTAGCCGAGCGAGTTCAGCTTGGGCATTCTGTAGTCCCAAGGAACTGGCGCCCAGCGAATCTAGCTTAATTGCAGGGAAAAAAACTAAGGAATATTTCTCCCAAATTCTTAGTGGGTTGTTGGAGTTGTTCAGTGACCTAGGCAAGGGTGTTCCCAATCCACAGGTGGACCTTCCAGAAACTTCACCTATAGCCAAAGAAAGAAAAAGAATGGCAGAAAATAGGTTTACTTTTTTTCCCCCAAACTATTGGTGTATATTCAAGTCAAAGATTATCAACTGGACGTTTTATTATAGAAAGTAAAGCTTTCTATAATAATACATCTTGTGAAGTCTCTATGCTATATTAGAATATCCTTTTCAACCTTCCTGTGACTTAATTTCAAAGATGAGGAGCAACATTTTATGTTTACCTCTTGCTCCTAAAAACAAGGACAGATGTTTGGAGTTCTAAGTGTTATTTGTGTCTTGTATTTCAAGTTCTTTTTAGCTCATTTTGAAGTATTGTTTCTATCCATAGTATTTCTGCCTTGTTATATACAGTCCTGTGGAGAATTAAGAGTTATTGGGGCTGGAGAGATGGCCTAGCGGTTAAGAGCGCCGACCGCTCTTACAGAGGACCCGGGTTCGATCCCCAGCACCCACATGGCGGCTGAGAACCGTCTGAAACTCCAACTCCAGGAGAACTCCAGCTCCAGGGGAATCCGACGCCCACTTCTGACACGGGTGAATTGCACGACACGGGTGCACAGACTTGCATGCAGACAATACATTCGTACACATACAGAAAAAAAAAAAAATTAATAAAAAAAAAAAATTAAAAAAAAAAAAGAGTTACTGCTTCAGTACATTGTCAAATCGCAGACACCAGCACATTTCCCCCACTGCACGGGGCAGAGAACTCTCCTTTCCCATCAGCCTCCTGTCAGTGGGACCAGTAGACATCGCTCAGCATTGCCATGCCCTCAAAATAATAAAAAGGCATCTTATCAGTGCTCAAGAAATTAAGTCATCCCTTTTTAACTTTAAGGTGATATTTCTTAGGGTTCTAGGCAGTACACTTCTGGGAAAAATTACCTGGTATTTTCCTAAGTCTAAAGTTGTTGGTTATCTGCATTTATAATATTGAATGAAAGGTTAATAGATATTGTAACAAGGAAGCATTCTACTATTTGGAAGTAAGTATATTAAATGTCCATTGCCCTCCCTCTGCTAGAGCCCAGCCCTTGAATCTTGGTGACCATCATATCTCTTTTGGGGATTAATACTGGAACTAAATAGTATGATTTTTCTGCCGAGAGGATTGTTCATTTACTTGAAGTTCCTTATTCTCATTTGCTTTCCTTATTATTCATTGAGTTTGAAAAAGTTCTATGTTCTGGTGAAACAAGAAGGCAGCTAGCTGTAAATAAACACTCTTCAAATTCACACTTGTAAGTTCCTCTAGTCTGACTGGCTTTCAAGCAAGAGCCAGACTTTTCTGCTTATGAAATGGGAATTGTTTTCAAAGAGCACAGGCCCACTGTGGCCATGTCAGGGAAGGTGCAGATTCTCAGAGTGTCCTCGAGGCAAGGAAAGACCTGGCTCTGAAGCTGGCGGGTCATCCTGCAGCCTTGGGCTAGAGGGCGCTTTCTGTCATCCTGCTGCGCACTCATTTCCTCTGTGCTTGCCGAGTCTCTGCTTTCATAGTAGTAGTTTGTATTAGGCCCAACCCCACCTTGTGGTACCTTTCTGCCCTTCTGCTGTGCTGCCAGTTGTAGACAGAATCCTCCCAGTTCCAGTTCCTAGGAGATACAGTGATCTAGCCATCCTATCTTTTCTTTCAGGCCATGGATCCCAGAGATGACCAGTCTGTGGACAGACTGCTCTGTGTCCTCAGATTAGGGAAGAGCAGAGTTGTTTTGGTTTTTTTTCCCCCATTACCTTACATAAACTATTTTTGTTGGTCCCAGTGAAAAGGTGAATGAATGTTCCTTATAATTGAAGCAGTTGGCATTTTTAGAATTATTCTCTACATCCTGTCAATCTTTTGGGGGGGGGATTTTTTTTTCTTAATTTTATGTGTATGAGTGTACTGTCTGCATGTAGGTTGGTGCACCTGTGTCGTGCAATGCTGCGGAGGTCAGAAGAGGGCATTGGATTCCCCTGGAACTAGGGAATCCAACTAACAGTGAATTTGTTAAAGAGCAAAATTAGTTCTTGGGGTTCGATTCCCAGCACCCACATGGTGGCTAAGAACTGTCTTTAAGCCTTTAATCCTAATCCTAGCACTCGGGAGGCAGAGGCAGGTGGATCTTTGTGAGTTCAAGGCCTGCCTGGTCTATGGAGTGAGGTCCAGGCCAGCTGGGGCTATAGGGAGACTCTGTCTCAAAAAAAAAAAAAAAGTGGTTCTTATCTCAGAGACATTCTTTACATTCTTTGATTTTGAAAACCTTAACTTTAGATAGTGGGAGGAAAGGTCAAGTAGAGAGGTCATGTGCCATGATTTGGGGTTTATATTTGTCCAAATACAGCATACTTTCAACCAAAAACTTTACAGGCCTTCAGTTATTCAAAACTAATGATTTGCTTGTTACTTTGCCAGAGTTAATAAGGACACCAGTTTTTGAGTGATAGAGCCAGGATTGAAAACATTGTCATAAATTTTGGAAACATATATTTGGCTAACACAACTTTTAAAAATTGCCTGTAGGCAGCACTGTACAGTCTAGAAATCCCCACATCAATCTTCAGGCTCAGTTTCTTGTGGCAAATGACATTCTCTGACAACTAGAACTTGCAAGGCTGCTTGGACCTTGGTGGTCCGATGCCTTCCCAGCAGCCATCCATGCGCATGCCTTAGCCTCTTGCTGCTCTGCCTGTTCTGCTTGGTTCCTGTTGCAACCTTGTCAGTTGGTGTCCCTGTTGTAAAGACTGAGATGTTCATCTGGTGGGCGCTGGGGAGGGCCAGGCAAGTTGAATGCATTTCAAGTGAGAAATCGGACTTCCTACATGCAAACCCTCCTTAATACTTTGTTGTGTTTGTGCTCAGGCCTCTCTGTGTGTATGTGTGTATGTATATATTTCTTTATAAAGCAGTTTCATTGAAATACAGTTGTTATAGAAGAAACTGAATATAAAGTATATAATTTTATGTTTTGACATTTATAATCGCCCATCACCATCATCATGATCAAACTAATGAATGTATCCATCCTCCAAAAGTTGCCTCCAACCTGTTTGTCTTCCCGTCTCCCTGATCTTTTGATTGCACCTCCTGTCTCAGCAACCATTGATCTGTCTTCTGTTCTACAGTAGTTTGTACGCACTGAAGAGTCATGGGATGGCATCTCTTCAGTGGTGCTGGAGACCAAACCTAGGACATCTTGCATCTAGACCAACGCTCTCCACCTAGCTGTGTCCCCGTCCTGGTTATCTGTTTTCTTTCCTGCTATTCTAATGGTGATTTAGTCTTTTACTGGGTTTATATGAGCTTTTCCTATGTTAATATGTTTTTCAACATTGTTAAACATGCTGTCTGATTTGTATTGTTTTCCTTTATAATTTTATTTTAGAAATATAGAGGTTTATTTTTCTTTAATTATCCATGTTTTGTAGAGTTTCCTTTGTAAGTCAAGATACCTAGATAGGTTAGGGAGTAAGAATTACCTTGTTATATTTTTTATTGCTTTTTTAAAATTTTTCAAAGTTACATTTAGTGTGTGTGTGTGTGTGTGTGTGTGTGTGTGTATGCACATGTACGCACATGTCACACTACTGATGTGGAGGTCAGAGGACAACTTGCTCCAGTTATTCTCTTCTTCAGTCAGGTGTAGAACTCATAAGGCTTGGCAGAAATCTTCTTTATCCATTGAGCCATCTTGCCAACCCTTTTATTGCTTTTCTAAGAAACTCAAAGTTTTTGTGTGGAAGGATTTGAGGAAGGACAGCTCCGTGTGACTATTGGGTAACAAGCATTTTCCCTGGAGCTCTTAGTTGTTAATTAACATGCACTGCTGATAACTTGCTGATCATTGACCATTCTGTCATCAAATGTCATAATTCTGAGCATTGTGAGTTGGTACTTAGGGGAATCTTGGGCAGCCCGTGTGGCTGGTGCTGCAGATAGAATGCCTTTAATCCTAGCACTCGGGAGGCAGAGACAGGTGGATCTTTGTAAGTTCAAGGCCAGCCTGGTCTACAGAGTGAGTTCCAGGACAGCTGGGGTTACAAGGAGACCCTGTCTTGAAAAGACAAAAAAAAAAAAAAAAAAAAAAAAAAAAAAGAAAGAAATGTCAGACCAAAAGAAAAAAAAGAAATACCTGAAACTGTTTTCTGCTTTATTTTAGATCTGTTGTTCACATTGAGAAGGAGCGGAAGTCCTGCCTCACTGCATAAGGGATGGGATCAGAGAACAGTGCTTTAAAGAGCTATACCCTGAAGGAACCACCATTTACCCTGCCCTCTGGACTTGCCGTTTACCCTGCTGTGCTGCAAGATGGCAAATGTGCTTCTGTGTTTGTGTATAAGAGAGAAAATGAAGACAAGGTTAACAAAGCTGCCAAGGTACCATGTTAGGTGATCATACTTTTGATAGTACTTTTTAGCTATCTTATTTTCTATAAAACAATGGAATTAAAGCTTAAAGGAGCTATGGCCATAGCAGTAGTCAGTATTTCAGTACTTGATGTCATATGAAATCGGTTCTAACTCTGCTCATATCTGCATCATATCATAGCTAGACCCAAAAAGCGTCACAGAACTCAGTGGGATGGTTTTTATCATCATACTTTTTTATTTTATTTATTTTGGGGGGGGGTTTGAGACAGAGTATTCTTGTAGCCCCAGCTAGCCTGGAACTCACTCTATAGACCAGGCTGGCCTTGCACTCACAGAGATCCACCTGCCTCTGCTTCCCAAGTGCTAGGATTAAAGGTGTGCGCCACCACTCCCGGCCACCATACTTTTTAATGGGAAAGGGGGATAATTTCATATGATTAATTTAAGAAACATGGAATCAATCTAGTTTAATAAAAATACTACTAATTACTAACTACTGGCATTTTAATTAGTATGTTGATGTGCTTGGAAACAATATTTTTCTTTCCATAGGACATTATAATGACTTGGTATTTTTATTTATTTATTTTTATTTTTTTTTTAATTTTTTTGGTCTTTTTGAGACAGGGTCTCTCTGTAGCTCCAGCTGTCCTGGAACTCACTCTGTAGACCAGGCTGGCCTTGAACTCACAAAGATCTGCCTGCCTCTGCCTCCCAAGTGCTAGGATTAAAGGCTTGTGCCACCACACCCAGCAATGTCTTGGTATTATTAACTCATGTTAGGTTGGAGGCCACAGAAAGAGTGCTGGACCAGCTCTGGCTCTTGGTAAGAGACCTTATGCAAGTCATAAGCTTCTGGAGGCATCCAGTTCTAGCTTAGGAGAAGGTCCTTCTGGCTGGCACCTACCTGCTGTTGTCCTTGGTTAGGAGTCCCAGTGCATTGTTATGTTCCTTACACACTGTCGTTGTGATGACATTGGCCTCTTAGGTAAAAATGACTCTTAGGCTATAGCATAACTCACTGGTACAGGACTTGCCTACTACGTATAAGATCCTCAGAGTCTAGTCTCAGCACTGAAAAGAAAGAAAAAGTGAAAAAGGAAAAACAAGGAGAATGGTGATCTTCTGTTTGAATAGTACTCAATAAAATAGCTTCTGTTATCTTAAAGAAAATAGAGCATTAGTTAATGTTTCCTTGGATAGCCTCTTGCATATTTAGTAGTTGAGCTAATATTCAGAGAGTTTATGAAAAATATAGTTGTGGTCATTTATTCTTCAGTGTTTACTATGGTGGGAACAGGAACAGTTTTCAGTTTGAATTTAATATCTATTTTGTTAGAATCATAGTGTGGGTGTGTATAATGTATTACTAAGAATTCCTCTTTTGAAGTCAGAAATATAATATTGATACTTATTTCACAAGAATCCTTAAATGCTTTTTTGGTTTTTCATTGGCTATAAAAGGTTATGTTAGTAATATAATTTTGTCATTTCATTGTTCACAATAATTTGTGAATTGATGTAGTTTTGACTAAGCACAAATTTCTTGGTTAAATGGCTCCTGAGAGAAGGACATGTGCAACAGTTGTTTTCATTTCTTTTGTGAGTGCTGGAGATGCACCCCAGGGAGTGGCACCTGTTGGAACCCGGAAGTTCAGTCTCCACTCAAGGATGTGTTTTCTTACAATGCATTGTGATACAAAGTATAGCTGATAATTTTACTGGACAGTTTTACATTTTGTTAAAACTCCCTTTTTTGTCTCTTTTCTAATCCATCTGGGCATTATTAATTTTTTATTGTGATTTTACAAAGATAGGATGCCATGCTTACTCTTTTTTTTAAAAAATACTTTATTTTATGTGTGTGAGTGTATTACCTGCATATGTGTAAGTACACCCATGTCATACAAAGAAGGGGTCAGATTCTAGAACTGGAGTTATAGGTGGTTGTTAGCCTCCATGTAGGTGCTGGGAATGGAACCTGGGTCCTCTGCAAGAGTAGCCAGTGTTCTTAACCACTGAGCCATCTCTCCTACCCCTACTTTTACTCTTAATGCAATTAGCATTTAGCAGGCATCCAGTTATTTTCGGCTGTTAAGAATGTGTGTTTGGGGTCTGTACCTCTCAACATGCAGGCAATATACTCATACACATAAAATAAAAATTATACATAAAAATTTTTTTAAAAAGAATGTATGTTCATCTTTATAACTTAGAGTGACTATAGGCAGTGAAGTACTAGAAACGTATAATCTTCCTTGCTTCCTTTTCTTGAGTCTGTTACTTTTTTTTTTTGTTTTGTTTTGGTCTTTTCGAGACAGGGTCTCCCTGTAGCACCAGCTGTCCTGGAATTCGCTCTGTAGACCAGGCTGGCCTTGAACTCACAAAGATCCGCCTGCCTCTGCCTCCCAAGTGCTAGGATTAAAGGCATGTGCCACCACGCCCAGCGAGTCTGTTTTTAACTGTATTGCCTTTTGTAGCTTATGTACTCCAAAGTCAAATAACCCAGATCATAGTACTTTTTATAGGAAAAAAAAATAAAGACCTACTCTTCACGGTGAAGACTTTTATGCTATGGGAATGTTAAACTTGAGAGTAAGGGTTTTCCCACTTCATGTCCATGGACACCCTCTTTAGTTATGGGTGAGCCTTTGCAGATAGCCTGCACAGGTTTCTTCAGCCATGCTGTGGTTTTGAGAACCTCAGACACAGTGGCAGAGAAGTATGTGGCATTTACCATCTGAGGTATAGAATTGCGGTGCTCTTGATCGATAAACCCTAAAAACCAACTTGTTATCCCATACCTCTTCTCTGTAGTTGGGTTCCTGGCCCTGCTTCTGATAGTGTCAGTGATTTTCTCAATAGTGTTATTGACAGTTATTACTGGAAAACAATGGAACTTTTTCTACTATTTTATAAAAAATTAATCACAGTATACTTTTTTATTTGTAAAAAAAATATATCAATCATATTACACTGTTGGGCCTCTGAAAGAAGATGAAACATAGCTATATCCTCTGGTCACAAAACAATATAAAATGCAATTAGGTCTATCAAACCACATTTTATCTTGAATTCACCAACTGTAATTAATAGCTTAATTTTCTCATTGGTAATTAAGGATTCATTTCTAACCAATAGCCTGTAAGGACTGATAAAGTGTAAGAACTACAGCCCTAAAATATAAAGAGCCGAATGAAATTTTTTTCTTAAATAGGCAAACATGAAATATTTCATGCTTGATTTGAAAATTATTTTAAATCATTCTTAAAGTGAAAATTATGGGTGCTGGAGAGATGGTTTAGCACTTAAGAGCACTGGCTGCTCTTGCAGAGGACTTGGGTTCAACTTCCAGCACCCACATAGCAGCTAACAAACATTCAAAACTCCAGTTCTAGGGGAATCTAATACCCCCTTCTGTCCTCTGAGGGCACTGCATAACATGGATGTACTTACATAGATGCAGGCAATGCACTCATACACACAAAATAAAATAATAAAAATAAAAATTTTAAATATGAAGGCATATACATAATTTTACACAGACTATAGATCAAAATCTCCTTGTAAGAAATTCTTTTCATTTAGCCAGGCTCCTTCACCCAGCCTGCTCGTACCTTTTTTGGTTCTTCTGGATTTTTGCTGTGTTCTGTATGAACTGTTTTTAATGCAGATATTCAAACTAACAGTCTTTGATTACCAGTTAAAGTACCTTTTCTTCAACATTTTTTATTATGGTTTTGCTTGTTTTTTTTGTTTGTTTGTTTGTTTGTTTTTTAATTGGAGTATTTAGTTTCCCTTTTTGTTCTTTGGGTTGTTTTGTTTTGTTTTGTTTGGCTTTGCTTTTTATTAAGGCAGAGTATGGCCTGGAACTCACTTTGTAGAACAGTCTGGCCTCAAACCTGCAGCAACCCTCCTGCCTCAAGAGTGCTGGAATTATAGGTGTGTACCACCATACCCAGCTAATAGAGTCCTTCTTAACCAACAAAAAATTCCATTGGAGCTATCCCCAGAATTGGCAAAATTTGAAGGTATTGTAGGAACAAACTAAAATAGAGAATCTGACATGCTCAGATGAATCTCTAATTTTTATTTTTTTATGTATGTGTATTTATTTATGTATGTGTATGAGCGTATTTCCTGCATGTGTGTACCATGCAGGAAATGGTGTCAGATCCCCTAGAACCAGAACTACAGATGGTTGTTAGCCACCATGTGTGCTAGGAATTGAACTCGCATCCTTTTCAAGAGTAGTTAGTGCTCTTAATTGCTGAGCCATCCTCTCCAGCTCCTCAAATGAGTCTCTTATGATTGTGTCTTGAAGAAGGTTAATAAAATAAGCTTCAGGGAACTGTTGTAAGAATTATACCCAAAATGGGTTATGGACTCATGCTATAGTATATTCCTAAGAAGATATCTTTGAGTGCTCAGTACTAACTGCTTACTTGTGACAGTGAAACCTGGTGTTAGGATGAAGGCTGTATTCCAAATGAAGTCCTCCATCAATTTTCCAACCTGATTCATATGCAAAGCCTTGCTCTTCACCAGTGGATTATACAGGATACACCACGGAGCTTTACGGGCATGTAATTTCTTTCAGAAAGAACGGGAGATTTGTGTTGAAAAACTGATATTAGCACTGTAGGTTTTCCTGTAAAAACATGTTAAAATATTATCTGAGGTGAGATTTTTCAAATACAGATCAGAGTCAAAAGTCCTATAATATGAAGCATGCACTCAGAATAGAAAATGCAGAGCTGATAGGGCTGTAACAGAACCGTCAGAGTGGTTCTGTCAGGATTCCGAAGAAGTTTAGGAGGCAGTGAATCTCCTTTATTCGGACCTCAAGTTTCCAGGCTCTTCCCTCATCTGTCTCTGATTGGTAGTTCAAATCTCAATTCATTTTTCGGAATCAGAGAGGGAAATAACCCCTATGATTTTAAGCCTGAATTCAAACAAAATCGATTTATGCTCCTCATCGATGTGTATATATTGTCTGTCTGCTAAGAAAACTGATAAGGAGGGGACTGTTGCACATTAGTGGCTTCGTGTGTGTATTCAGATTTATGTATCGTAACTAGTTGCAGTTCTAGAAAAGAAAACATTGTGACTTAAAGTTTTGGAGTATTCTCTTTCGTGTGTGTGTGTGTGTGTGTGTGTGTGTGTGTGTGTGTGTTTGTAAAATTATAGGTGTACATAGGTAAGTGCCTTATTTACCTAACAGTTGTACCGATGTAAAAGCAAGAAAATAAGATAAAATGTGTTGTATCCTTATATTCTACCCTGATTAAGTTGCTTTCTGTGATTATGGTCAGAAAAGGTAATGAGATTTTTCAAATATAGTTTTAGGGCTCTTATTACGTTTAATGTTATTTTCTTTTTACCTATCAAAAAGTTAATCCTAAAATATTTAAATATCTTTTAAACTTTGGTAAAGCTGGGGAATGAGAGGCCCTAATTTTCTGCAAAGCCACAAATTCTCAAACTGCAGAAGCAACAACCAAGCACATAGTAGACATAGGTTCCAGAAGCAAACTGTTTTGAACTACACCATTCATGAGAATGGGGAGAGTAGCTCTAGAATTTGAGATCTGAATGTAAGGGTTAGACCAATTACCTCCTAAATTAATCTGTAAACATTCTTCAGAGAATTATGGTAGATGACATGAAAGCTGAAGTACATGGAACATAACTCAAAATTTGTATTCAACATGAGAATATGATCAATTTTTAATCTAAAATAAAATATTGGAAACTAAAAATTCAACTATGAACATGAGACTTGATTTTTTTATGTGTATGAATGTTCTCCTTGCATGTATGTAGATAGACCAGGTGTGTGCATAGTGCCCACGGAGGCCAAAAGAGGTCATCAGATTCTCTGGAACTGGAGTTACAGATGCGTGTGAGCCCCCAGGTTGGTGCTGGGAACCAAACTTGGGTGGGTACTCTGAAGAGCAGCAAATGCTCTTAACTGCTTTTATTCTTTCTTTCTTTTTATTTTTTAATTTTTAAAAGGACTTAATACTCCATAGACATGGGCACAGGCCAGTCCAATGGAGGCAGTTCCCCAAATGAGGCTCCCTCAACCCAGATGTATCAGGTTGACGCTGAGCTATCCAGCACATGCCCCAATTCTATCTTCCTTTGTTTTGGAGATGAATTACCCACATTGGACATTTGTTTGTTTTAAATGTGTGTGAGTGTATTGTTTCCATGTATGTAAATGCACCCTGTGGTGCACTGCCTGGGTTTGTTAGAAGAGGGTATCTGCCCCCTGGAACTAGAGTTAGGGACGGAGGTTAGCCGCCTGTGGTTCCTTTCTGTGATTCCCATCAGAAAAGGTAATAAGATTTTTCAAATATAGTTTTAGGACCCTTATTACATTGTTTCATAATCAAGGCATGTTATTGTGTTTTAAGAAGAAGAAAATGGCCGGGCGTGGTGGCACATGCCTTTAATCCCAGCGCTCGGGAAGCTGAGGCAGGCGGATCTCTGTGAGTTCAAGGCTAGCCTGGTCTACATAGTGAGCTCCAGGCCAGCTGGGACTAAAGGGAGACCCTGTCTCATTAAAAAAAAAAAGAGAGAGAATAGGAAATTCTCCTTCATATACGTTGCTTTTCCACATTTTGGTTCCTCTCTGTGATCAGCATGTGCTCTAGAGTTCTCAAGTAGTTTTAGGCATTTTATTCAGGATTCGTGACAATAGTAGGAGATCACGGGGTCAGTGTTTATGAGGAAATAAGCAGCCTCTATAGAATTTCTTAAATATCAGAAGTTGAATGAAGTTAGAACAAGTAGTAGATTCTCTTCTGTCTTAAAATTCGAGGGAAAGTAAGGAGGTTGGAAAGACATTGGATGAAAGTCTATTTTTGGACTTTATGGCAATTTGTATGAAATTACAATCAGTCTGGCTTTAGTCATTAACTTCCTAACCCTTCTGTTTGTATTTTGAAGCACTTAAAGACACTCCGTCACCCTTGCTTGCTGAGGTTTTTATCCTGTACCGTGGAAGCAGATGGCATTCATCTTGTCACCGAGAGAGTGCAACCTCTGGAAGTGACCTTGGAAGCCCTGTCTCCTGCAGAGGTCTGTGCTGGAATATACGATGTATTGCTGGCACTTATCTTCCTCCATGACAGAGTAAGTGCCCTGATGTCCTTCTGCCTCATGGCTGATGTTGATTGGAGTGTGATGATGTTGATGATACATAGAGAAATTGTGAGAAAGACTTGGAAGGGGCAAGGGGTGCTACAGAGTCTGTGGGATCCACAGCTAGTTCTCTGTCCTGAGCAGGTATACATTTTATTTTCATTTACTGTTGTCTACCTCTATAGTTTGGGGGAGTCTTTACCTAAAAATAGCGACAGCTGGTGTTTGTTGAGAGAAGGATTTGACCGTAGTGTTGCTGTGGATGAAAGTTCTTGTTTATTTTCAGTTTTGCTTAGTTTAGATTTCAAAGAAAAAATAAAATAAAAAAGAGCATTTCTTAGGAAGAAATTCTTTTTTCACATTTGAGTGGGTGAATCTAGTGGAGAGCAGCCCCAGTGTGCTTGGCACTGCTGCCGTGTGCCATTATTAGAGTATGTTGATTCTCTGTTACTTATGGCCTATTCCTTACCATTATTAGAGTATGGTTGATTCTCTGTTACTTATGGCCTATTCCTTACCAGCATTATTGAGCTATCATTTGCTAATGTTATTTTCAGTCGGAATCATTAAGTTTTTGACAATCCTGAGATTAAAAGTCAGCAGTCATTGGCTACAAACACATCAGCCTTGTGTTAATGTTAATTTTTTTTCTATTAATGGGAGATAGACTGTCCATATATTATATGTAATTTACAGTTTCTTAAAGCCTGTTGCTATGATATGGGAACAGTAGTTACTCATGCTTCATTGGGAAGGAAGATTCCATAAAGAATATATATAGACTCAACAAAAAGGTGGAACAGGATGCGAGTGCACAGGGTGGTTAACTTGCTCACCCATCCTTGATCTGTTCCTTTCTCTAATTCCAGCTGTGGTGATCAGTGCATCATTTCAGATAAATTTTGTGTGTACATAAAGCAAGTATTTAAATGCTATGCTTTCATATCTTCCCCAAATGGAAACATATCATACATGCTGTTGTAAATCTTTTTTTTTTTTTTTTTTTTTTTTTTTTTTTTGGTCTTTTTGAGACAGGGTCTCCCTGCAGCCCCAGCTGTCCTGGAACTCTCTATGTAGACCAGGCTGGCCTTGAACTCACAGAGATCTCCCAAGTGCTGGGATTAAAGATGTGTGCCACCATGCTTGGCTTGTAAATCTTTTTAATGTATAAAAGTACATGCACATTGATCATGTGGGTAGAACATATAGTGTTCTATGGGAACAATTCCTAGTTTGAGAAACCTAAATTTATACAGAGTGCTCTCGTTTTCTCCCTTTCTCTTATTTGATTGAACTAGTTTTCAGTTTGACTCTTCTGAGGTCCTTATCATTCTTTTCTCCTCTTTTTCGAGCAGATTTTTTTTTTTTAGTGCCTACTGACAAGATTTCAGGTAAATGGATCTGGGTTCGTGATAAAATATAGGTGAGAAAGAATTTAGAGGAGAAAATTAGTCTGTGGGAGCAAAGATAAACTTTCTGTAAAGGTGTTAGAAGCAAATGATCCATGCTATAAAGACTTGTACATTGAAGGACACATGCATCTCCTGATTACCAAGAATGGGGAATGGCTTTTGGAGCAGTGGCTGTAATGCCTTTATTAAGCTCTATGTCCAGGCTGGGAAGATGACAGAAGCTATTTCATTGCCCTTTCCCTTTTCCTGTCCTCATTTGATTCATGGTTCTTAAAAGCGCAGTTCCAGACTGAAGAGGTTCCTCAGTAGTTAAAGGCACTGACTGCTCTTGCAGAGGACCCGGGTTTGATTCTCGGCACCCACATGGCGGTTAACAACCATCTGTAACTCCAGTTCCAGGGGTTCAGATACTATGTTCTGATCTCTGCAAACATTGGACATCATGGGTTAATTTAACACAGATTCAGACAATACATTCCTACACATAAAAATAATTTTTTTTTTTTTTTTTTAAAAAGTAGTTCCATTTGGAATGCCACAGGTGGGAAAGATTGTCATGATCTTTTCAGTGACTAGTATTTAGTTTTTTAAAAACCTTCAAATATTGGAATGACAGTCTTCTTCCTCTTTTTTCTCTTCCAGGGACATCTGACACACAACAATGTCTGCTTATCATCTGTATTTGTGAGTGAGGATGGGCACTGGAAGCTAGGAGGCATGGAAACTGTCTGCAAAGTTTCTCAGGCCACCCCAGAGGTGAGCCGGGTGCTGTACCTTCCTCACAGAGGATCTGCGGGCGGCCAGGGCACTTTCCCTCAGTGTTAGCATGAATTTAGGTTTGGAAACTTGAACACTTTATCAGCGCCCCTGTTCAGAAAATCATAAGTTTTATTCCTCAAAGGAGGTCTGGGGTCATGTAGGTAAGGAACCTGCGACTGAGTGGTGAAGTGGTCGAGTCAGACGTGTTACGCTGTTGCACTGCCTCTGTCTTCTTTATACTGAGCACTTTGTTCTTTAATCTTCCACTTCATGGTTAATGTTGAAATTACTCTTACGTGTCTCTATCCTTCAGTTGAGCTTCTTTCCCATCTCTTCCTGGAGTAGTGCCTGTCTAATATTCATAAGTTCCTTGTGGAATTAGGGCCTGGCCTTCCTAGCTCCTGGTGGGCTGTGCTGTTGCTTCTGATACTTCTTAGTTTTTTCTGACAGATCTATACATTTTCCTCATAGCCTATAAGTTGTTTTATTGTCTGTTTTACTTCTTTTCACCATTTTGCACATTGTAATTGGACTTATTTTCTAAAAGAAGTAAAATCCACCACCATGTCTCTGTAGACACATTGGTTCACTGATTTTTGTAGGATTTGTTTTATTTTTACTTATTTGTGTGTGTGTGTGTATGTGTGTGTGTGTGTGAGTGAGAGAGAGAGAGAGAGAGAGAGAGAGAGAGAGAGAACATGCTCATGTGTGCACACGTGCCTGTGGAGGCCAGAAGAGACTGTCGGAGTCCCCTGTAGCTGAAGTTATTACAGGCAGTTTGAATCTTGTGATGTAGTGCTGGGAACTGAACTTGGGTCCTCTGGAAGAGCAGAAAGCACTCTGGACCACTGTGGCTTACTCTGATGTTCTGGCTCTGATTTAGGCTGTCCTCTACACTTAATTTAGGCCTTTTCTAGCGGACACCTCCCTGGACTTGTACTCATTTCAGATGCTACTAGTTCCACAGATACTTAGCTCGTTACTTCTGCCCCTTTGCGCACTTTCTTCTCTGAATTCTCGTTATGTCTAACTAGTTACTAGCATTGTAGTGTTTTCTGTGTGATGTACTCCACAGAATAAATTCTTGCCGTGGCCGATAAAGCCCTTCACAGTCTTCTGTCCACCCTACCGTCAGCTCCCCTTAGTGCCCACATTTCCTGGCCTCTGCTTACCCGGAGTGGGTTTCCAGGTTTGCTCTTCCCTTCACTGTTTTCTGCCTCTGCTGCTGCTCTGTTGCTGGAACGCCTTCCTCCTTCCCATTGGCTCCTAGAAAATACAGACTCATTGCAGATGTGGTCTAAAGGCCCTCTCTGAAGCATTTTCCTATCTTCCTGGCTTCCATGGGCACTCAGCTCATTTCTGGGAATTCCTAGCTTCCCTTTAGGTTAGGAACACATGGTTGGGCTCAGGAATCTATTGCATTCATTTAGTATTCCTAATGCATAAATGGTGTTTTGAATAAGTAGATGAATGTGCTTGCTCTGTGGATGTCGGCTTTGTCTATAGAGCTCATAAATGCTTTGGCTTTTGTTTTATTTTTTTTAAGGTATTTTGATTTCTTTAATTTTTAAAAAATTTTTATTTACTTATTTATGTGTATGAATGTACTGTCTGCATGTAGGTTTGTGTACCTGTGTCGTGCAACACCATGGAGGTCAGAAGAGGGTGTCAGATTCCCCTGGAACTGAAGTTAAAGACGGTTCTCAGCCGCCATGTGGGTGCTGGGGATCGAACCCGGGTCCTCTGCAAGAGCAGTCAGCGCTCTTAACCGCTAGGCCATCTCTCCAGACCCAAAAGCTTTGGCTTTTATATCTCATGTGACAGCAAGACTTAAGAGTCAAATGATTTAGTGAGATTAGAGATAGATTTTTGTTCTCTGTTGGAAAGCCCCACCCCTTTTTTTTAATAGGATATTTGTTGTCTAGCAGTCTTGAATTTGTAGGCTCAAGCAGTCCATCTGCCTCAACTTTCTGTGTGCCACCATATTTGGCAAAATACCTTTTAATTATTAACATCTGTGACAAAAGGTATTTCTTAAACCAGCTGATGGGGAGAGAAGAAGGGAATGACATTTACTCTGTACTTACCCTTGTGTCAGGTATAGTATGTGCATTTACTCTGTACTTACCCTTGTGTCAGGTATAGTATGTACATTTACTCTGTACTTACCCTTCTGTCAGGTATAGTATTTACATTTAACTGAAAAGGTTTTAAATCTGAACTGAATGTGTGACATTGATTTAGGGGTTTCATTGCTCCTGCTTCCATTGATTATTGCTTTTGTAACTTGATCCAAGAGACTGCTTCATGAATATGTGTATGAATTATTTTCCTTATTTTTTTTTTTTCTGTCTAGTTTCTCAGGAGTATTCAGTCAGTAAGAGACCCAGCATCTATTCCTCCTGAAGAGATGGTAGGTAATGGTTCCTTTGTATAACTGAGTAAAAAACCCCATCACTTGTGTCTTTTTTTTTTTTTTTTTTTTTTTTGTCTTTTCAAGACAGGGTCTCCCTGTAGCTCCAGCTGTCCTGGAACTCACTCTGTAGACCAGGCTGGCCTTGAACTCACAGAGATCCACCTGCCTCTGCCTCCCGATAGCTGGGATTAAAGGTGTGTGCCACCAAGCCCGGCCCTTGTGTCTATTCTTTACTATATTATAGATAACCTTCTGATTCCTCTGACCTTGAAGTTTCTTCAGTTAATATTTTACAGCCAGGGAACCAGCCTATGGTTTCTGGTTGTATAAAGGTACAGATGCTCCATTGTGGACATGGTGTCATATTTATGAAAAGGCACTGTACATTGCTGGAGGCCATAATTATTAGGGAGCAATGATGTCCTTTTTGCATCCTTCCAGCTGCACATCTGCCTTGCTAGCCATTTGCTGGAATTCTATCACACACGGAAGAGTAAATGTCAATACTACAGTGGGGGCAAAGCAAAATCCTGTTTGCCAATAAGTTCAAGAGCAGTGCCCCTTACATATTTTTCTTGCAGCCACTAATATAAGCAGCAGTCCCAGAGACAACATTAATGTGTTTTATAGGAAATACAACCCAACTATAAACTCTCAAGACACCTAAGACTTGAAATGGAAGGTTTAGTTAAGTCTGAATTATGTATGTAGTAGTGCTCTTTCAAGGCGATTTGTGGATTTTAAGATAGGTTTATAGGTCTTCATCAGCATATTGAAAAAAAAAATTAGAGAAGCTATCATTAAGTATCTTAGCTTGTGAGGCAGAACATTGTTTTTTTAATTCTGTTTTTGTTATATGTATATATTTATACGCGTGTCTGTATATTAATGATGGTATAATTTTTTTACTCTAGGTTGCAGTCAAAAACATTTCTGAAGGCCATAAATATGGATTAAAGTCTGATTTTTCTTCATACTTGATATTTTGAAGTCTTTGAAAAATTTCCATCAATTAATAGTTTAGATTTTTTTGTGAGAGACATGTTATTTTAACTAGCATATAATTGTACATTTTCAGAATTATTTTTATTTACAATGTGTGTGCCTGTGTGTGTATATGTGTACCACATATGCACAGGTACCTGTGAAGTCAGAAGAGGGAGTTAGATCCCCTAGAACTTGGAGTTGCAGGTTGTTGTGAGCCACCTGATGTGGGTGCTGGGAACTAAACTTAGGTTTTCTTCAAGATAAGTACATGCTCTTAATTACTGAGCCATCTTTTTAGCCCTTATTGTACCTATTTATCATGTACAGTGTGACTGACCATTCCTAAAGCCTGTCACGTGTGGTACTGAGAAGTTAGATTTGATAATGAGTGCAAACATGGAAGGAAGTGCCTCCTCAGAGAAGAGGAGAATCGGTGTGAAGACAGCGCCTGTCCTGGTAACAGTCTTTACTGTGTTCAGTCTCCAGAGTTTGCAACTCTTCCAGAGTCCCTCAGACATGCCCGGGATGCCTATTCATTTGGAATGTTGGTGGAGAGCTTGCTCCCAGTCTTAAATGAGCAGGGTAAGTTTGAGTTGCACTGCTGCATCTGCACACTAAGTTGGAAAGGCATCCATGCCTGTTCTGTGTGGAAGTCCAAAGACTGTGTTCCAATAGGGAACTTGCTGCCTACCGTATTTAAAGCATCGGCAAGGAGAGACACTTTAATTTGAATAGTAAAAAGAATTTTAAGTAGGAAGGCACTTTTGACTGGGGCTGTCACTATCATGTGAGATTATCTTCGTAATTAGTAGTGGTATATATGGTCTGAAGACTTTTCATTATTGAGCTAATAGTAAATGTCCTTAGTAACCAAGATGTAGAAGCCTAAAGGATAAAGGACACTCAATTTTTTTTGTTAATTTCAAAATCAGATGTAGAAGCCTAAAGGATAAAGGACACTCAATTTTTTTTGTTAATTTCAAAATCAGACTTAAGTTTTTTTTATTCTTTCAAAGGCATTTTGATTTATCTTTTCCTGTTATAGTTTACTATTTTTCTTTTTCTTTCAACCCCTTAAAGCTCAGGCTACAAAAAAAAAAAAAAAAAAAAAAAAAAAAAGGCAGCTTAGGCCACTCTATTATTTTCTGCTCTCTTCAGTGTTCTCTAGTTGTAAGATTGACAGGCTCTGTCACTCTCCTGTGACCGGTTCTAGAGTATTAATTCTATACCTATTAAAGAGGTATGTGTCACATTAGGCCCCTTTCTGACCTAACTCATATTGCTGAAGCTTTCAGCTGTGCAAAGGTAGCTTCTTTTTTTCTTTAATAAATTTTATTTGTTTTTTATGTGTATGAGTGTAATATCTGCATGTAGGTTTGTGCACCCGTGTCATGCAGTGCCGCAGAGGTCAGAAGAGGGCATCAGATTCCCCTGGAACTGGAGTTAAAGATGGTTCTTAGCCACCATGTGGGTGCTGGGGATCGAACCCAGGTCCTGTGCAAGAGCAGTCAGTGCTCTTAACGCTAGGCCATCTCTCCAGCCTAGTAGCTTCTTCTTATGTAGTGTTCTGATATTAAGTACCCTTTGGCTGTTAAGTTAAATCATCTCTAGTAAATACCTGAGACTCAAACTCTAAGGTTCTAAGTAAGGCATCATTGTTTTTATTGAACTGCCATGCACTGATAATGGTGTTGGTTATGTAGCTTCCTTGGAAAAATTGAAAATACAGGCATTCAAATAACTTCCATGTTGAGAAAAGCATACTCAAGAAAGACCGTCACACTCGCCACCCACTGAACCACCTTTTGGCTCTGAAGTGGGTTAACACTGAGGAAAGAGAAGATACAGAGCAGCAGACACTGGGTGTAGAGTGGTGGTCATTGTGAGACAGCTGCCAAGAAATTTGACCTAAACAAGCAGGAAGCCATCGAGCAACAGCCAGGGCTTTGTTTGTGTGGGCTTTTACAGGTTGGTTTTTGCTCTCGTCAGTCTCCAGCTAGAGTGGTCCTGAAAAGAGGGAGAAGGCACTGGAAACTAACTGTAGCTCTGGATTTCAGTTTCAGCGGACGTTCTCTCCAGCTTTCAGCAGACCTTGCACTCAGCTTTGCTGAATCCCACTCCACAGTGCCGGCCAGCACTCAGCAGCTTACTGTCCCATGACTTCTTCAGGTGAGGGCATCTACTGTGACATGCCAGCTGCTTCCCACTGCTGTCTGATCTCTTGTACATTGTATATTGGGGATGCCGGCACAAGTGACACAGTCCCTGTTAATATTAGGAGAGAGAGAAATTGGGTTGCTTCAGATTCCTATCCAAGAAAATTTTAAATTCTTGGCCGCCGTGGATGTTTAGAAATTATGTCTAGATTCATTAGGACTTCTGATTTTGAAGAAACTAATCTGTCCAGTCAGTAGTTCACTGCTCTAAATTAATTGAAAAGTAAATAAACATGACCTCTCCTTTCTGCTGCCATTTGTATTATTGATATGTGTTACCTTGAATTTTTCTTGTTGGGGTGGTGGGGGGAGCAAGTTGACTTCTTCTTCCGGCAGAAGACTGTTTTCTTTGTTTAGTAGTACGTGATGGAAGAGCAGAGAAGTCGGTTAGAGGGAAGGGCACAGTGTAAATACTTTCCTGGATTCAGAGATGTTTTTGAACCTCTCTTCAAGGTTAGTTGTAATTATGTGTCCTTAATTTTTATTTCTGTAACCACAGAACTTCACAGGTTAGTTTTTTTGTTTTGTTTTATTTTGTTTTTTAAACTCAAGTATCATTATGTGTTTTCACATAGAAAACAGGGCAAAAGGAAGCTAATACCACTTCAAAGGAAGAAAAGTTATCTCTAGAATGGTACTGCATGGGTGGGATATTATTAAATTAGAATTTGTCATTACCAGAGTTACACTTGTCATTTTTGTTTCAAAAAATGTTTTAAAAGTCTTGGCAAAGATAATTAATTGTAATAAATTATAATAGTTATCACTCAGTATAAGTTCTTTATTAAGAATTGTTGATTAGGGGGCTGGAGAGAAAGCTCAGCAATTAAGAGCACTGGCTGCTTACAGGGACTTGGGTTCAGTTCCCAGCACCACATAACATCTAACAACCATCTGTAATTCCAGTTCCAGAGAATCTGACTCTCTCTTCTGGCCTCTGCAGAAATTTTGTGCATGTGGTGCACTTACATAGATGTGAGCAAAACAGTCATACACATAAAATAATTATAAATAAGGAAAAAATGTTAAAGAATTGTGCATTGAATATAGAGGTTATTAAATAGCTAAAAACATTCCCTCCAAACTCCATAATCCACTGCAGCACAGGAGGAAAAAACTCAACCAGAAACAACAGGAAGAAGCCAAGCCAGCATCCCTCACAAGTCAGTTGAGGCACCTTCATTCAATTAAGATGCTTGTATAGAGGACTGGGGAGACAGGCTGATTCTTCAGTTACATGGATCTGGACTGCATAGGTCCACTTTGACTTGAAGTTTTAAAAATTTCAGGAGATTTTTGAAAATTTGAAAGAAATTCTGAGACAAACTTTATAGCATAAATATATCAAAGAAAAAGATATGTGGTGAATGCACAAAACACATGTACATAACAGCCTGTTATTTAGTGTTCTGAAGTATAAATGACTCCTATAAGTGGTTAAAGTTAGGGCTGGAGAGATGGCTCAGTGGTTAAGTTCACTGGCTGCTCTTACAGAGGACCTGGGTTCACTTCCCAGTATCCACATGGCAACTAACAACCTTCCAGGGGATTACTTGCCTTGTTCTGGCCTCCCTGGGCATTGCACATGGCTACATTTACTTCCATGTAGGTAAAACATTCATGTACATTAAGAATATGTTGATTGTTAGAAACTAAAGTATGCTAGCATCTGTATGTTTAACTTTATTTCCTCATCCCAGATACTATTGAAATTATTAAAATATTGGACTCTTATAGTTTTGTTCCATAGTTTTTATCTCATATGCTTGAATCTTTCAGAGTATATACACAATGTTTCTTCATTGAAAATTATAGTGGTGTGGTCTATGGTTATGGCTTCAGTATTTAACATGCCTCTCTAATCTACTGTCCTGCTTTTTTGGCATTTAGAAATGATTTTCTAGAAGTTGTGAATTTCTTGAAAAGCTTGACATTAAAGAGTGAAGAGGAGAAAACTGAATTCTTCAAGTAAGTTTATAAACTTAAGAACTTAAATTCACTAACTTGAATTGAATCCATGTAATCATACAAGGTAATCTAGAGATGAGTCAGCCATTTGACTTCATGGTTGTTACTGAAATTTTCCTTGTGTTATGTTTTCTACTAAGCCCTGGGATAGATTGTTCTGCTAAAGGAGACCTATCTAGACTGATACTGTTGTCCTAAGGATTGATGATGGGGGAGATGGTTAGAGAAGAGCTCTTCTAGACAGAGAAGCAACGGGAATAAATGCACAAAGGAAAGACCATTGTGACTTGTGTAGCAAATGGCAAGCACTTGAGTCCTAGAGAGGACAGATTTCAAAACAAAGACAGGTCGGAGGTGGTCCTTTTATGTGGCTGTGAAGGGTGCTGACACTATTAGTAGAGATGAGTAGGAAAGAGGAACTGATACATGAGATAAAGCAGAAATTAGATGAGATTATGAGACAGCTAGGAAGGCTATTAAGAATGTAGCAAACAGGGGCTGGAGAGATGGCCTAGCGGTTAAGAGCGCCGACCGCTCTTGCAGAGGACCCGGGTTCAATCCCCAGCACCCACATAGCGGCCGAGAACCGAGTGAAACGCCAATTCCAGGAGAACTCCAGTTCCAGGGGAATCCGACACCCTCTTATGACCTCCACGGCATTGCATGACATGGGTGCTTTTTTTTAACCTGCATGCAGATAGTACATTCATACACATACAGAAATAAATTTTTAAAAATTATAAAAAAAAAAAAGAATGTAGCAAACAAAAGTAAAAGTACAAATAGCAAGTAACAGACAGGTAGAAGCAGCAGATAGCTTGCAAAGCATCATCAAATCAGGAGTCTCCAACATCCAGAAGAGACAACTGTGATTGGGAAAGCAAACACAGGTGACATCATCAAATGTGGGGCTTCCAGCATTCAGGAGAGATGAGGTGAGAAGCAGCAGTCACGATGGTGCTCCATTTGAGCTCATTAGAGAGCTTCCTGCTGCTTGTTCCCATGGGAAGCATTTCTATAAACCATGGGATAAACAAGTTACCTCTGTTGGAACGGCTTACCTTTAGATGTTCTAAAGACCTTATAGATGTTCTGAAGGGTGAGGATGCTGGCTTTTTTTTTTTTTCCCCTTTTCCTCATTACAGAGCCAGGAGGTTTTAGAGGACACCTGACACAAACATGTTTGAGTGGAACAAGGGCCCCGTACATGCTCAGAGTCAGCTCTCATTATGCTCAAACTGCACACAACACTACCAAACAACTCAAACTACACAGCTTGTTCCCTTTTCCTCTATTTCAGAGTATATCCCTTTGCTAGAAGTGGCACAGTGGCTGACCCATGCAAAAAAAAAAAAAAAAAATCTGTCTGAGCCACTTCCTTAGCTTTTCCCCCCCTCAGATTTCTGCTGGACAGAGTAAGCTGCTTGTCGGAGGAGTTAATAGCTGCAAGACTGGTCCCTCTTCTGCTCAATCAGCTGGTGTTTGCAGAGCCGGTAGCTGTTAAGAGTTTTCTTCCCTATCTACTTGGTCCCAAAAAAGGTAAATGTTTTTTCACTGTTATTAATAATTAAGTAGTTTGGTGATTATTAGTCCACTTTTGGAATAGAGCAGTATTCTACATCAATATAATTAGTGCTTGGCACTAAAAGCAAAGAATAGTTACTGATCTCTAATATGGTACCCTTAACTCAAGCTTATGTACCAAAGCCCACAGGTAAATAAGCAGCATCTTACATCCTCCTGGAGAGCCATATTTACTACTGTTAAGTTGTTACTAAACATATGTGCACATTCCCAAATACAATATGAAGCACACATAAATTTATGGATGCATATTCCAGTTACCTTTACTGTTACTCTTTAGGCCTGTGCCTCCTAAATTTACAGAAAACCTCATTTTCTGTTTTTAGTAAAAAGGTTTAAAATCGCTATGATCATTTTTCTTCTTGGGACTTCAGTGGATTTTTTGGTGGGAGGGGGTCTTAGTGTTGCTTTGAAACTCTCTGTTCTAGTTTGTCTTCCATTACTGTGACAAAACACTCTGACCGACACCAACCTGGGGAGGAAAGGGTTATTCAGCTCACATCTCCTGGGTCACAGTTCATCACTTAGGGAGCCCAAGGCAGGAACTCAGGGCAGGAACCTGGAGGCAGGAGCTGAAGCACAGGCCATGGAGGAGTACTGTTCACTCACTGGCTTGCTCCCCTGGCCCATGCCCAGCCTGCCTTCTTATATAGTACACAACAACCTGCCCAAGGTGGCACCACCCATAGTGGGCTGGGCCCTCCCACATTGCCCAATAATCAAGACAGTACTCCACAGATGTGGCCACGGGCCAATCCAATGGAGCCAATTCCCCAATTGAGGCTCCCTCAAGCCAGGTGTGTCAAGTTGACACTAAAGCTATCCAGCACACTCTCTTAACATTATAGTCCTGTGGATGGTAACACATCAGGTTAGAGAATGCTATAGAATTTAGTTAGGTTGGATACTGCTTTCAGAATTCATATTCTCAAATGATGTCAATCCACCAGATACTATGGATAGTTACTTCACAGTTTAGAATGTCGAACCTCTCGATGCAATATAATTTCTTTTGGTCTTGAATTTTTCTTTAGAGCTCTTCCATCCCTTCAGTCAGGGACCCTAGAGAAGGCAAACCATGAATCATTACTTCAGTGCTTTTTAAAGATCAGCCTTTTTTGCTGGACCCACTAACAAGGAACAGAGCCAGGATATAGACAGTAAACCCTTGAATAATTCTAAGTCCACAGAAGAAATTCCTTTAGCTTAGGGCTTAAGACGAGAACATATTTAAAGTCATGGGCTGAGTTTACAATTATGTCCCTTACTGTTTTCATTGAAATGACAGTTTGTTTTCTGTCTGCAATCTCTGATTTTGGGGTAGATAATGCACCGGGAGAAGCCCCTTGCTTGCTCTCACCAGCCCTGTTCCAGACTCGCGTGATCCCTGTGCTTCTCCAGTTGTTCGAGGTCCATGAGGAGCATGTGCGGATGGTCCTGCTGTCTCACATAGACGCATATGTGGAGCATTTCACCCAGGAGCAGCTGAAGAAAGTCATTTTGCCACAGGTCAGGGGCGAGTTGGCAGTGGGGTTGCATAGCTTTCAAAAGGCATAGGGTGCTTTGAGAGTGAATAGAGGAAGGTGGTTTTCAGATAATAGTTAGAAAGCCTTAAGGCACCAGTTCATTTAAAAGCTTCTAAAATATAAAAGGACTGAAATTGTATTTCTAATCCAGTCCCATTGGCCAGGCTGGCCTCAGCTCCCGGTCCTCCTGCCCCAATCCCTGGGATTTCAGGTGTATTACCATATCTGACTACCCAGCCTAGGACCTGTCATTGAATTTAGGGCCCATCCTAAACCAGTGCAACCTTCCCTAAAGGTCACATTCTGTGTGGACATGAAATTTGGAGGGGTTCTAGTTAATGTACCATCTTTTGGGGGGAAAAAAACCCACAATTTTTTAAGCTACCAATCACACAGTTATCTTTGAAATAATTTCTTTTCCTGTAAGATTACTTAATACTTCCCTTGTGTTCAAGGAGCTAACAAATGGCAAAAATGTTTCCTTTATCTGTTACTGCATAGCCCAGGGCATGTAATGAAGGACTGCCAAAACTTAGTGCTTTAAAACATGAACATTTTCTTAATTGTCATGATTCTTTGGATTGACTCAGCTGAGGAGTTGTGATGGTCCACATGATTTCAGCTGAGCCTTCCACCTCCAAGGCCTCACCAGGGCTGACACATCCAGATTGATTCCTTGGTGTCTTAGAGAGATGTCTTATAGGCTAAACTTTTGTCTTCATAAACTCTCAGGAAGAGTCAAGGCATTTCCTCTCTACCTCCCACCCATCATTTCCACATGATCTTTAATAAAATACTGAAGTTTTACCATGACTGATCAGGGATAGTAAAAGGGCCAAATCATTCTTGAGATGTAAGCTGGGAGCTGCCAGTATCAGTTCTGCCCCATTCACTTAGTTAAACTGAGTTACTTAACTCATTTACTATAGTATGGGCTGACACGTGATTGTGGAAGTGCACTTCACTGGGAGCTGGCTTTAGAGCCTACCTACCACAGCCTAGCACATTGCATGGGCATCTGCATGTCACCCAGCATAATATCTGAAAATTGAGAAAAGAAACACAGCACTCTACCTCAGAAACAGGAGTCAGAGAATGAGTAAATGCTCATCATGTGAAAGACAGTGAAAGCTCTCATTTGAAAACTTGTAATTGGTTCCATAACTTCTAACTAACTTCAGTAACTGTTACCTTGGGTAACCGCTGCCATTCCCTACAGAATTATTGGATCAATTTCTGTGTGCTAGAAAATAGCCATGTGGAAGACAGGCATACACAGGGAGGTGAGCCAGGAAGCTGTTAGAATCTCTCAGCCAACAGCCTAGCGAGAGGGTTAGGACTGGCTTTCTCACTCGTTGAAGTGTTGAGAATGATAGGTTTGAGGCTTAGGTGGATTGTTTTCGATTATCTTATCAATTGATAGAATCTGATTGTGTTCGGAAACTTGCTTTGGTTTACTTGTACTGCCTTATTTTGAAGAAGTGCCTGTTTGCACTAGGGTAACTGCCTTGTTGAAAAGCCTTGATCTTACATAAACATGGAAACTAGGCCAGAAATACATGATGGTTAACCAGTCAAGTTGAAGGGCCGGACCTCAGTATTCCTGATACTCCTGCCCTGGTGAAGCTTATCTTTTGATACAGGACAAAACCCCTCCTGATGTCTGCTTGACACTCAGTTAAGATGCTTTAGGTTGGGGGCTGGAGAGGTGGCTCAACAGTTAAGAGCACCGGCTGCTCTTGCAGAAGACCTGAGTTCAATTCCCAGCACGCACATGGTGGCTAACAACTGTCTATAACTCCCAGTTCCAGGGGATCCGATGCCCACTTCTAACCTCTGCAGGCATTGCATGACATGGGTATGTTTACATATATGAAGGCAGTATACGCATACCCATAAAATAAAAATTAGGAAAAAGTGCTTTGGGTTACAATAACTAATACTGACATTTAACCAACTATAGCCAAAATAATTTAATAAAGGATGTCAGGTGACCTAACCTGGAAATCAAGTGCTGCTGGGTCTCATAGATCTTTCTCTTTGCAGCTATTTTACTTCTAACCCTTATTTTGGTGCACATACGGCCCAATGTCACATAACTTCACATAAATAAGGTTTGCTGTCCTTTAAGTAAACTAAGGACCACTAGTTTCTCTGAATTGCAGCCATATGAGGAGTTGAGGTATCATGATTGGCTCAGTTTGGGGGCAGGTGTTAAAAACATTACACATAAAGACCTTAAGGATTTTAACCTTTTTGTGTTTGAGCTGAGAATCAGGGTAAACACCAGGAACATAGTTGTCAGTGCTCTAGAGGAGTGGTCTGAGTGTTATCCAAAGCATGGTGTCAATCCTCAATTCATTTTGGTTTGGTGATGAGGAAAGTACAAATATGGAGGCTTACATTTAAAATTCCACTTATAGTAGTTCGTAGTTGTTAGTTTCCATTGTATTTACATTTAATTGTACTTTTCTATGGCATTTATTTGTGTGCACACATACCTGCCACAGAGAACATATTGGGGGGCCCAGAGGACCTGTGGGAGTTGGTTCTCTCCTCCTGCTAGGGGTCCAACTCCGGGCATCATCAGACTGGGAAGCAGACACCTTCACCTACTGAGCCAGCTTGCCAGCCCTGGTCGCATTTTTTTAAAGTATCAATCCAGGATGGATTGGGAGGAAAATATACTGTCCTTTCCACAGATGGAAAGCCACTGACTTGGAAATATCTAGGGAAATATTATTCATATGAGCACACATTTGACTGCAGGCCAGTTGCTTCTTTACACAACAGAAAGATAGGAAGTATGGTTGTGTACACAGCACCACTTTCATTCCTAGGTATTACTGGGGCTGCGTGACACCAGCGATTCCATTGTGGCAATTACTCTTCGTAGCCTTGCAGTGCTGGTGTCTCTACTTGGACCTGAAGTGGTTGTGGGAGGAGAAAGAACCAAGATCTTCAAACGCACTGCTCCAAGTTTTACTAAAACTAGTGATCTTTCCCCTGAAGGTAAGGATTATTAAAAATTATTTTTGTTACTATGTTTCTTACACTATACAATACAGGTTTATATTGAGCTAAATGATCAAGAAGTATAGGGAAAAGGTGTAATTTTCCTTTCTAAACTCCTTGTAAGTATAAAGTAGTGGTCTTTAATACTTTAGAGAGAACCTCTTTTAATCCCATAAAAGGACATATAGATATGTTTATATGCACTCACATTTACATAGGGTTATTGTTAATGATGTCATGCACAAAGCAATAGCTTGTTTTTCAACTATTGCTTTATTTATTTATTTATTTATTGTCTTTTTGAGACAGGGTCTCCCTGTAGCTCCAGCTGTCCTGGAACTCACTCTGTAGACCAGGCTGGCCTTGAACTCACAGAGATCCACCTGCCTCTGCCTCCCAAGTCCTAGGATTAAAGGTGTGTGCCACCATGTCCGGCAAAATTTTGAACTTTATCACTTTTTTTTTGGTCTTCTCGAGACAGGGTCTTCATGTAGCCCCAGCTGTTCTGGAACTCACTCTGTAGACCAGGCTGGCCTTGAACTCACAGAGATCCGCCTGTCTCTGCCTCCCAAGTGCTAGATTAAAGGTGTGTGCCACCATGCCCAGCTCAAGTATTGCATTTTAAAGATGTGTGTTGAGGTCAATACATAGAAATCAGCCGCACGTTTAGTTCCAGGCCAGCTGGGACTAAAGGGATACAGTCTCAAAAATACAAAAAAAAAAAAAAAGAGAAATCTAGCTCATTCTTAAATACCTGCCTAATGTTCTACCAAAACCAGTTTGTTCGCTGATTTAGTCATGGATATTATATCCATCCAATGCTTGATTTTTTTTTTTCAATGCTTGATTTTTAAACTAATTTTAAGTTTACGTGTATGAGTGTATTGCCTTCATGTATGCAAGTGCACCATGTCATGCAGTACCAGAGATTAGAAGACAGCATCAGATTCCCTGGAACTGGAAGAGGTGGCTGTTAGCTACCATGTGAGTGCTGGGAATTGAACCAAGATCCTCTGCTTAAGGAGCCAGTGCTCTTAACCACTGAGCAACCTCTCCAACCTATTTTTATCCATTATATAAATAATTTTACTCCAATACTGGTTATATATATATATTATATATCTTTTAGTATTTTTGGATTTTGGTGCCATAGGATAAAGTCTCAGCAACTTCCTCTATCAGAGAATATATTTGAATTTTTAGTAGACATTGGTAAGTTTCTAAAGAGGTTGTTAATTCTTAGGGTCTCCCTGTAGGCCCAGCAGGTCTGGGACTTACCATGTAAACCAGGCTGGCCTTGATCTCACAGATCCACCTGCTTCTGCCTCCTGAGTGCTGAGATTAAAGGTGTACACCACCACGCCTGGCCCTTGGAGAAATCCTTTAAGTTGGTATGTTCCCAGTGTACCTTATATGAAAGGGTGGCATTTTAATTTCTGGTTTTAAAAGAATTTTGTATCAATAATACAAATACTTTTTTGCTCCTTTGTATAACATTAAATAAGACCATGACTTCATTACAGATTTCTGGGTTTCTAATTCAGTTTACTTGGTTTGTAGGACTAGGTACAGAGAGCTGGAAGCCTTGAAGTAGTTAATCCCCTTACCCTAGATTTAAGGTAGAGTTAATATTCAGCCATAATTGTACTGAATCTTTCTGACAAATATCCAGTCCATCCCCATGCGTGCACACCCATCTGTTCTTAAAGTGCCAGGTAGCCCATGCCATAATACTTTTTTTTTTTTAAAGGTATTTGAAGATGTTCTTTTCTGTGCTAAATATACCTATTTCCTTTAACCACTGTTTACCAAACATGTGACAGGTAATAAGCACTTATTCTTCTTTCCTGTAAAACATGTGACAGGTAATAAGCACTTACTCTTCTTTCCTGTGGGTGACTTTTCTTTCTTGTCAGGTTCTCCTATTCACGTTGTCTGCAGCCAGCAGAGTCTGCTCTCACAAGCAGTGGAGAACTCCTCCTCTAGTGTATTCCCTAAATGTTTCATTTCTGGCAACCTGCCCGACACCAGCAGGAAGCACATAGAACGAGATTACTACAACACTCTTTTACAGACAGGTAGAAACACTAAATTTATATGCTTTTTCTATTGCCTAGGTTTCTCCTAAGTCCTGAAAAGTAAGGCCACTTTGGAATTTTTCTTACAAAAATAAGCTTTGATGAGCTTTATCTTATCTCCTCAAACTGTTGATTATATATTATATGCCTAGTAATTCTTCAAAACTGGTGAGAATGAGTTATCATTACTTGAATTCATTTTGTGTCAGATACTTTCATATTTTAATAAAAAAGACATGTAGTGAAAAAAAATGTTTTAAGTTTGGAGAAATGGCAGAATAAACAAAAGTTTTCTCAGTAACTTAGCAAAATTTAGGGAAGTCTGTTTAAAACTTATTTGGGAGCTGGAAAGATGGCTCAATGGTTAAAAGCAAATACTGCTCTTGCAGAGGATCCGAGTTTAGTTTCCAACACCCATATCAGGCAGCTCACAAGTGCTTTTAATTCCAGCTGTAGGGAGATCCAGCACCTGGGGGACTCTAGGGGCTTCCATGGGCACTTCACTCACACATACATACATAATTAAAAATAAATCTTTTAAGAAGTAGACCAGGAAGATAGCTGAGCAGGTGAAAGGACATGTGATGAAAGACTGAAGAATGGAGTTCCAACTCACCGAGCCCACATGAACCTCAAAGGAGACAGAACCAACCACACCCATGCAGTGGCAAGAATGCACCCTACTCACCTACACATTACACACAATAATAAAAATAATTTAAAAAACCTTATTCGGGGGAGGGTGCTGGAGAGATGGCCTAGCAGTTGAGAGCACCGACTGCTCTTGCAGAGGACCCGGGTTCGATCCCCAGCACCCACATGGTGGCTGAGAACTGTCTGAAACTCCAATTCCAGGAGAACTCCAGTTCCAGGGGAATCCGACACCCTCTTCTGACCTCTGTGGCATTGCACGACACGGGTGCACAAACCTACATGCGGACAGTACATTCATACACATACAGAAATAAATAAAATTAATAAAAAAAAAACCTTATTTGGGCACACATTTAAGTATGTGTGATTACAACCTCAAGGGTAACATTGCCTCTGCATATTTATTTACATTTGTGCCAGTATTTGGATATTTAGTAAAATATCAAAAGACAAGTTAACTGTGACATGGTATGCTTTGAGTTAACTAGATAATGCATATGGTATGTTTACGTTCTGACTTGTGTTAGTGTATATGGATATTTCTAATTAGATCTACTTACCTACTTGCACTTTGCATTTTATGACACTAATTCTTTGATTACCCGTAGGTGATCGGTTTTCTCACTCTGTTCAATTCCCTATGAATGGGATCTCAGATGTCAAGAACACTTTGGGGGACAGTGAAAACTTCCCACCAGGTTCTAAAAAGTCAGAGGAGTGGCCTGACTGGAATGAGCCAGAGGAGCCCGAGAGCCAAACGGTCAGTATTCAGATTTGGCCCCAAGAACCCTGTGATGCCAAGTCACAGTACACTGACCGGAACACAGAAGTGGAATCCTTGGATGACTGTGAGCCCAGCATAGGTACTGAAGCAAACCCAGCAGCTGGAATCTCTGTTGCTGGTCCTGTTACCTCAGGGGAGCAGAAGCCCATAGCGCCTTTGTTTCCTCTCACTCAAGGGTCTAAGCCTTTGAAATTGAATCCCCCTTCCCAAAAGACCAGTCATGTACAGAGTGGGGAAGTCAAGCTACCAAAAACATCAGATGAAAGGCCCCTTAAAGTTCGACCAGAACTTGGTTTAGGAGAAGAGTTTACCATACAAGTAAAAAAGAAGCCAGTACAAGATCCTGAGTTGGACTGGTTTGCTGATATGATCCCAGAAATAAAGCCTTCAGGTACTTTCCTTATTTTACCTGAGCTGAGGACAGACGTGATAGCCCCTGATAAGGATAACATATCACCGATGATGCAGTTTTCCTCAAAGTTTGCTCCAACAGAAATTACGGAGGTGAGTACTTTTTCTGGAGTATAAACATGCTAGTTTAAGGATTTCCCTCACAGGTGCTAGTTTACAATAAAGAAGCTGTTCACTCAATGAAGAAAGTAGTGTACACAGTTGGTTAAAATGGTCCAAGTCAAACCCAGAATCAACATTTCAGTTCTACAAATGGATTTTTTTCTGTGCTGAAAAATTACTAATCCCTCAGATGTATCAAACCTTTTGACATCATGACACAATGCTGTCACCTATAAAGTTCATGCTTGAGAACTGCACAAGTTACCCCAAAATAGGTCTCATTTTTAATTTACAGTTTGTACTGCACCATATTCCTAGTTATCCTTGGCTACATGCAGGGCACAAGGATATGACTAATTTTTAATGAATTACATAGTGTTTTTCCAGTGGCGGTAGTTTTGTAATACTGGAACCAGGCAATCTTGCTTTTAAGCTTCCATTACAGCTTTAGTTTACTTAACACAAGGCAGTAGTATATTCTGGCATTAAAAAAAAAAAAGTAGTGGGGCTGGAGAGATGTTAAGAGCACTGGCTGCTCTTGCAGAGGACCTGGGTTTGAATCGTAGCACCCACATAGTGGCTGACAATGGTCCATAACGCCAGTTCCAGGGCATCTGATGCCTTTTTGTGTCTTCCAAGGGCATTGCATGACACAGGTGCACTTACATGCATACAGTTAATACACACATACACATAAATAATAAAATATTTTTTAAAAAGTGGTGGTGGGTTATTTTTAAATGCCTGGTTTTTTAGGTTGTATATTATTTGCCTCAGTGGGTTGCTATTGGTATGTTTTGTTACAGGGAGAGGCGGAAGGCTGGGGAGAAGAAGGAGAGCTGAATTGGGAAGATAATAACTGGTGACAATGGGTATGAGCTAACCTTGAGGAAGGATTCCTTTAAAAAAAAAAACAGAAAAAACTTCAATACCTCAAAAGCAGACTGCGTGGACAAGAAAACCCCAAGGCAGCCTGTTTTTCTCATACCAGGAGTTCTTTTTGTAGTTGGTGCCAACTTGAACCTGAGACCAACCTCAGGTTGCTAGTTAAAAGCCCTGGGTGGTAGGTAGGGTGCTCTCAGTACTGGTTTCCAGGAGGAAAAGCCTGTGTGCACTGAACAGACCAGTTTACATGCAGAGCAAGTAACTGAGGAAGTGCTTTTTCCAGAACCGTTCTGGAAGTAAAAAAAAAAAAATTCAAGCAGGTAAGCTTAATTCTGTGCCATTTCTTTAAAAGTAGAAGAGTAAGCTCTATTATGATATAGTAACTTACTGAAAAATATTTAGCTGTAAATTATGACTTCAAACTGCTAAGGTTTCCTTAGGCAGCTTATTTATTTGTTTACAGTTTCATCATCTGAGTCAAAGAAATGTCTCTTCCTTTATGGGCCTGGGCAGTTACAGACTGTTCACATGTATTACACTGTACCAAAGTTCCTAATGAGAAATATCCCCTAATCTTGTTCTCTAAATATCAAATAAAGACTATTTTCACATTTATAAAAGCTTTTATATGTGCTACAAAATGTACAAACATAATTTACAGCAGTCATTTCATTTACAAATAACATCCAGGCAGTTGAAAACATCAAACCCAGTTCTTCAGTCCACTCAGGTTTCACCCTGGAGTACACAGTGTTTCATCTTCTCAATCCTTTCTTGCAGTGCCTCCATTTCCACTAGCAGCCATTCTGGAGCAGGGGCCTTCTGGAGTAACAACTCCATTGTCTCCAACGCCCCTGCTGCTGCCTGCACTGCCAACCTGTACTCTTCTTCCAAGGGGAACGCGTGACGGGCTCTTTTTGCATGAGGCTGGAAAATGAGGACAGCATGGGACATGTCATTCTGTAACACTCAGACAAAACATAACTAGTCACAGGGTCACAAACAAGGCCACCCTCCCCATCTAGAAAGTGTCTTGGTTGTCACAAAGTGCTAGTACCACCAGTGTCCTAGTTAAATGGCAAGCAACAAAGCCTCCTGAGTGCTGCCAATGAGAAATGCTGCCTTGCCCATAACTAGAGTATTCTGTATCTAAAAATAAAAGTGAATTTCCTTTACTTAAGTTTACGGCTGTTGAGAACGGGAGTTCTTCAGATGCTTTTGGGGGTGGGGGGCAGGCCAAGACTTACCTAATAATCTATTCTCTGAGGAATGTCACATTTTAATACATAAGGGCTTATTTACATAAGTGATTTATATTAAACATTAATGGATTTCCAAATATAAAATTTACATTGTAAAACTAAGTTACTCTTACACTACAAACCTAGAACATTGTTCTTGTTATAGTTTACAATTTCAAATTCTATTCCTAATGTTCAAAACAGAATTTTTAATAGCAATAGTAGTGTCAAATTTCTGCCAGTCAGTAGGTACATATGATAGACAAACTGACTATGTAAGGCTGGTTGGATGAGACAAGATAAACTAAACATTTTAGAAGTCAATTCTGTATGGTCAGAAATCACATTTATGTCATTGCTCATAGAAGACATAACTTGCCCCAATAATAAAAGGATTTATTTGGTATGACAACTATTTTTTTTGTTCTCTGTGTTGGTGACATTTCAGGCAGAATATTATTTTTCTTTAAATTGCAACTACCATAAAATGGGAGAATCTTACACATCTAGATTTAAATTCCAATGAGGGACAAGAACTGAATGAACCAAATTAGTCTGTTTTTTCTGTCATGAGGGTTCAAGCTCCCTGCTTTAACCATACCTGCAAAGCTGACCCCTCTGCTTCTTCCACAGTCTCCTTAGCACAGGGTCCCCTGAAGACAGCTTTCTCATGTTTCACACGGTCCACTTTGGCAGCTTCAGTTTCATCTACAAATCCCATCTGCCGAAAACCATGAGAAATCAAGTAAACTCCAAAACAAGAGCATTCTCTACTAGTTATCAAGGGATGTGGTATTTAGAATATTAAAGGACCAGTTAATTTAGGTTTATGTCTGTAAATTCAGTGTTAAAGCCATTTGGGCTTAACATGTAACCAGGCAAATTTCAGATTGGGTAGATAAATCTGTAAGTGCTATTGGGTATAATCAGAATAAAATTCCCTTACAGTTTTCTTTCCTACAATACATCACCTTTCCAAGAAAAAGTGAGTCTGTTATTTACATAAGACAATAGCAAAAGCAATTGTTCACTCAAATACATGAAGTCCAGCCTAGATGCAAACTGACCTATAATACATATTTATACATTCAGTTACATGAATAATACACATATCCCAGTTAAATATGTACTTGGACGCTATTTTTCCTGGTATTCTCAATCTGTGGTTTGACAGGTTTATTAGTATTTCAATTATCCCGCCCCCCTTTTTCCCCCCTTTTTCTGGTATTTTTGAGGGCAGGGTCTCCCTTTTAGTACCAGCTGTCCTGGAGATCGCTCTATAGACCAGGCTGGCCTTGAACTCACAGAAATCCGCCTACCTCTACCTCCGGAGTGCTGGGATTAAAGGCATGTGCCACCATGCCCAGCTTCAATTGTCCCCCTTTTTTTTTTCCACATAATTTTTTTTTAACAAATCCAGACACGTGTTCCTGCCCATTCCCCCACCCCGCCAGAGCTCATGCTTTCTGCCAAACATGCTTTTCATCTCTTTCTCAGTCTTTCTCAATATTCTCCATGTGGAAGTTGACTGTTTTGAGCAGAAGTTCACTGTTTCAGTCAGTTCTTGATGCAATCCTTTCTGTTGTTGTTGCTGTTGTTTCCAATATGCATTACGCCCAACTGCTCTGGACAAAAGCTCAGGGGGCCCTACACAAGAAATACTTACAACTAGGTAATTAGCACTAGCATCCACAGATGAGGGATACCATTCGTCGTTTGTTTTTCTGGGACTGTGTTACTTCACTCAGCATGATGTCCTCTAGCTCCAGCCATTTTCCTGCAAAGCTCGTGATGTCGTCTTTCTTTACTGCTGCATAGAACTCCATTGTGTAGATGTACCACATTTTCTCTATCCATTCGTCAGTTGAGGGGCATTTAGGTTGGTTCCAGCTCTTTGCTATTGTGAAGAGAGCTGAAATAAACATGGCCGTGCATGTATCTCTGTGGTGGCGTAAGTCTTGAGGGTACATGCCCAGGAGTGGTATGGCTGGGTCGGGTGGCAAGTTCATTCCAAGTCTTCCAAGGGTTCTCCACACTGCTTTCCATAGTGGCTGTACGAGTTTACATTCCCACCAGCAGTGGATGAGTGTTCCCCTTTCCCCACAACCTCTCCAGCACTTGGTATCATTTGTTTTCTTGATCCTAGCCAGTCTTACTGGAGTAAGATGATATCTTAAAGTGGTTTTGATTTGCATTTCCTTAATGATTAGTGATGTTGAGCAGTTCTTGAGGTGTTTCTCAGACATCTCTAATTCCTCGCTTGTGAAGTCTCTGTTCAGTTCTTTGCTCCATCTATTGAGCGGGTCGTTTGTTTTCTTTTTTCTTTGTTTTTTGAGTAGTTTATATATTCTGGAAATCAATGCTTTGTCAGATGTATCTGCAGTGAAGGTTTCCTCCCACTCTGTGGGATTTCTCTTCACTTCCTTGATTGTTTCTTTTGATGTACAGAAGCTTTTGAGTTTGATGAGGTCCCATTTGTCAATTGTCGACCTTAATTCTTGTGCAGCTGCTGTCTGATTTAGGAAGTCTTTTCCTACGCCTATGTCTTGTAGTCTGCTGCCAACTTTTTCTTCTATCACCTTCAGAGTTTGGGGTTTCACGTTGAGGTCTTTAATCCATCTGGAGTTGACTTTTGTACAGGGTGAGAGGTAGGGGTTTAATTTCATTCTTCTACAAGTGGTGATCCAGTTTTGCCAACACCACTTGCTGAAGATGCTGTCTTTTCTCCATTGTGGTTTCTTGGCCCCCTTGTCAAATATGAGATGGCTGAAATTGTATGTGCTCAGATTTGGATCTTCGGTTTTGTTCCATTGGTCAACAGGTCTGTTTTTGTGCCAGTACCAGGCTGTTTTTATGACTATAGCCCTGTAGTATAGTTTAAAATCTGGTATAGAGATCCCTCCTGTGTAGCTCTTTTCACTCAGGATTGATTTGGCTATTCGGGGTCTTTTGTTTCTCCAAATGAATTTAAGAACTTTTGTTTCCAAGCCTGTGAAGAAACTCTTGGGGATTTTGATTGGGATTGCATTAAATCTATACAAGAGTTTTGGTAAAATGGACATTTTTACAATGTTAATTTTCCCAATCCATGAGCATGGGAGGTTTTTCCATCTTCTGAGGTCTTCTTCAATTTCTTTCTTTAAGGGTTTAAAATTTTTGTTGTAGAGGTCTTTGGTGTCTTTGGTTAGGTTTGTTCCTAGGTATCTTATTGTTTTTGAGGCTATTGTGAGTGGGAAGGTCTCTTTGAATTCTTTCTCCAGTTGCTTGTTCTTGGTGTAAAGAAAGGCCATTGATTTTCTAAGGTTAATTTTGTATCCTGCCACTTTGCTGAAGCTGTTAATCGTTTCTAGGAGTTTTCTGGTGGAGTTTTTTGCATCCCTTAAGTAAACAATCATATCATCAGCAAATAGGGATAGTTTGACTTCCTCTTTTCCAATTAGTACTCCTTTAATATCCTTTTCTTGCCTTATTGCTCTAGCAAGTGTTTCAAGCACTATATTGAAGAGGAGTGGTGATAGGGGGCAGCCTTGCCGAGTTCCTACCTTTAAAGGGAATGTTTCTGTCATTTCCCCATTTAGGATGATATTGGCTGTGGGTTTCCTGTATATGGCTTTGATTACATTGAGGAATGATCCCTCCAATCCAATTCCTTCTAGGACTTTAAGCATGAAGGGATGCTGGATTTTGTCAAAGGCTTTTTCAGCATCAATTGCGATGATGGTGTGGTTTTTGTCTTTGATTCCGTTTATGTGTTTGATGATGTTTATTGATTTTCGTATGTTGAACCATCCCTGCATCTCTGGTATGAATCCAACTTGGTCATGATGGATGATCTTCTTGATGTGGGTCTGTATGCGATTTGCCAGTATTCTGTTTAGAATTTTGGCATCTGTGTTCATGAGGGAGATGGGTCTATAATTCTCCTTTTTAGTTGTATCTTTGCCTGGTTTTGGTAATAGAGTGATGTTGGCTTCATAGAAGGAATTTGGGAGAGTTCCCTCTGATTGTATACTTCTAAACAGTTTCAGAAATAATGGTTGTAGGTCTTTTTGAAATGTTTTATAGAATTCTGCTGTGAAACCGTCTGGGCCTGGGCTTTTTTTAGTTGGGAGGCTTCTTACTACATCCTCTATTTCTTCATATGTTATGGGTCTGTTTAAGCTGCTGGTCTCCTCTTGGCCAAGCTTTGGTGATTCCCAAGATTTCAGATATTCATCCATTTCTTCTAGATTTTCAAACTTGGTAGAATATAGGTTCTTGTAATATTCCCATATAATTTTCTTGATCTTTTCCTTGTCCGTTGTGATATTTCCCTTTTCATCACAGATTGTATTGATTTGGAGTTGTTCCTTCTTTCTTTTTGTTAACTGGGCTAGAGGTCTGTCTATCTTGTTTATTCTTTCAAAGAACCAACTTTTGGCTTCATTGATTTTTTGTATTGTTTTCTTTGTTTCTATTTCATTGATTTCTGCTCTGATTTTTGTTATTTCTTCCTGTCTGTTGCGTTTAGGGTTCATCTGTTGTTGCCTCTCAAGTGCTTTTAGCTGTAGTGTTAGATCATTCACTTGTGCTCTTTCTGTTTTTCTAATGTAGGCACCCAGGGCTATAAATTTCCCTCTTAGGACTGCTTTTAAGGTATCCCATAAGTTTTGTTGTGTTGTATTGTCATTGTCATTCAGTTCCAGGAATGTTTTTATTTCTTTCTTTATCTCTTCCTTGACCCATTCATTATTCAAGAGTGTGTTGTTTAGTCTCCATGTGTTCTTGTAGGCAGGAGGGCTTGTCCTGGTGTTGATGTTGAGCTTCATTGCACTGTGGTCTGACAGGATGCATGAAATTATTTCAATCTTTTTGTATTTGTAGAGGTTTCTTCTGTGTCCCAGGATGTGGTCGATTTTGGAGAATGTTCCGTGGGGTGCTGAGTAGAAAGTGTATTCTCTGGTATTAGGATGGAATGTTCGGTAGAGGTCTATGAGGTCCATTTGGTGTATCATATCGTTCAGTTCAGATGTCTCTCTGTTTATTTTTTGTCCTGTTGACCTATCCAAAGGACTCAGTGGGGTATTGAAATCTCCCACTATGAGTGTGCTGGGGTTAGTCTGTGACTTGTGGTCCTGGAGAATTGTCTTTATAAAGTTTGGTGCACCAGAATTTGGGGCATATATATTCATAATTGTGAAATCTTCTTGGTGGATTGTTCCTTTGATGAAAATGTAATGGCCTTCTTTGTCTCTTCTGATTTCTTTTACTTTGAAGTCTATTTTATCCGATATTAAAATAGCAACACCTGCTTTCTTTTTGGTACCATTTGCTTGGAATATTTTTTTCCATCCCTTCACTTTAAGGTGGTGCCTGTCCTTGAAGGTAAGATGTGTTTCTTGTAGACAGCATATCGATGGATTCTGTTTCCTAATCCAGTCTCCCAGTCTATGTCTTTTGATTGGGGAATTTAGTCCATTAATATTTAAGGTTATGACTGATAGGTTTGTGTTGCTTCCTTTTGCCTTATTATCCATCTGCGGTTTTGATTTAGGTTTCTACTTCTGCAGTTATGCTTTTATTGATTTCTCTTTCTAGGTGCCTGGGGTTGGTTGCTCCTTTCTTCTGTTCTTTGAATTGCTTCAAGTATTCTCTGAAGGGTTGGTTTTCCGGACATGTATTCTTTCAAGTTGTTTATGTCATGGAAGGTTTTTCTCTCTCCTTCAACTATAATTGACATTTTTGCTGGGTATAGTAACCTGGGTTGGCATCTATTGTCCCTTAACACTGGGAATGCTTTGCTCCAGGTTCTTCTTGCTTTCATAGTTTGCGTTGAGAAGTCAGTTGTAATTCTGATAGGTTTCCCCTTATAGGTCACTTGTTGTTTTTCTCTTGTGGCTTTAAGGATTTTGTCTTTGTTTTGGGTGTCTAGCATTTTAACTATGATGTGGCGTGGAGAATTTCTTTTCTGATCTTGTCTGTTTGGAGTTCTATGTGCTTCTTGTATTGGTATTGGTTTGTCCTTTTTTAGTTTGGGGAAGTTTTCATCTATTATTCTGTTGAAGATCTGATCAATACCTTTCTCTTGGGATTCTTCTCCTTCCTCTATTCCTATGATGCGGAGGTTTGATCTTTTCATAGTGTCCCACAGCTCCTGGTTGTTCCATTTTTGTGTATTTTTAAATTTTTCATAATCTTTCCTTGAGGTTTTTAGTTGTTCTGTGTTGTCCTCCAGGTCTGATATTCTTTGTTCTGCTTCCTCCATTCTGCTTCTGAGGCTTTTTTCATTCCTTTCCTCTTGAATGGATGAGTGTTTGATTTCCTTTTTCATTTCCTCTTCTGATTTCTTTAGTGTTTCTATTTCTTTTTGGAGCTTCTCGATCTCTTTTTGTAGCTCTTTTGTTTGCTGGTTGGTTTCTTTTTCTTTTTCAGCATGGGATCTTTTCAGTGTTTCTACTTCCTTCCGGAGCTTGTCATTCTCTCTCTCTAGGTCCTTCTTGAGTTCCTCATTCTCTTTTCTTAGTTCTTTAATTTGTTCTTTATGATCTTGTAGTTCTTTAAATATGTTCCCAATTGTGTTTCTGATGTCTGTGTCCTGGGGCATCCCCAGAGGGATCCCACTGCAGGAGTCTTCCATAGGGTTGGTAAAGCTTGGCACGGGAGTATCCTGCCCCTTTCCAGTATTGTCTCTTCTTCATGATCCTGGCATATGGGCTTCTCCTTGCCTGTATTCCAATGTGAGTCCTAAATGCCTCTTCACTGTATTGAAGGCTTGCTTTGCTTGCTTCCTTCAGATGCCTCTTCATAATCCCAGTTGGGGCGGGGGGGTGGGGGCTCTTCAGCCCACGCCCTGGTACCTTCTGCTGGCCTCAGGAGATCTCAGATCTCAAGAGTCACACAAGCCCACCTTTAATCCCGGCTGGGAGGATAACTCCGCCCCCCACAGCCACAAAATCCAATCAAGCCAAAGACAGCTAGATTAAGGGATCAACAATCAGTTTTGCTGAGGCACCCAGTTCCTACCTGTCTCCTGCTCTTCCTTCCGCTGGCCTCAGGAGATCTCCCAATTATCCCTTCTATCCTAACACAAGTACTATATAAATTTCCAAGTATACACAAGTGTGGGATCTCTAGAGTTAACAATTTCGGTTCTACTGAACAATCGTAAAAGTACTTAAAAAAAAAATCTCAGTTTGGAAAAAAACATCTTTAGCTTCGCATATAAAATACACATGTTTAGGCCGGGCGTGGTGGCGCATGCCTTTAGTCCTAGCACTTGGGAGGCAGATGCAGGCGGATCTTTGTGAGTTCAAGGCCAGCCTGGTCTACAGAGTGAGTTCCAGGACAGCTGGAGCTACAGGGAGACCCTGTCTCGAAAAGACAAAAAAAAAAAAAAATTTAAAATACACATGTTTAAATCATACTAAAATAAAAGGAACATCTTAGGCCTTATAATCATATGTGCCAAATTATGATTACTAATGGCTTAAGGGATCTTCACTTTTCATCTTACTGCCTCAATTTATCAATGCTATGATATCCCAGATTTGCAGACACAATGATTTAAAATAGTCTGCTTCTCTGATGTATGCCCTTGATTGACTATTGTGTATCCTTTTATACAAACAGGGAACCAAGTGTGAACAAGAAATTCATATACCATCCTTGAAGGGTTCAGGTTTTGAAGCATTGTGGATTAGGGAAATTTAACCTATCTGTATTAGCATTTTGATGAACACTTTAAAAAATATAAATTAGGCCTAGGATTATAGGTCAGTACTAAAGCACTTGCCTAGCATATGCAAAACCCTGGTTCAAATCCCAGTACCAAGAGAAAAAAAAGTTTAAGCTTAATTGAGTACAAATATACATTAACAACTATGTAGGATTAAGAATAAAACATGGGGGGGGGGCTGGAGAGATAGCCTAGCGGTTGGGAGCGCCAACCGCTCTTGCAGAGGACCTGGGTTGGATCCCCAGCACCCACATGGCGGCTGAGAACCATCTGTAACTGCAATTCCAGGAGAACTCCAGTTCCAGGGGAATCCGAGACCCTCTTCTGACCTCCGCGGCATTGCAGGACACGGGTGCACAGACCTACATGCAGACAATACATTCACACACATAAATAAAAATAAAAATAAAAGAATAAAACATGGACTTAATACCTTCTCCAGAAAAGCTACAACTTTGTTCTTAATTTCTTCCGAACTGAGACACTGTGGAACTATGTCCTCATGATTTGTTCCCTATTAAAAGATCAATAATAAGACAGATCAATATGTTGAAGCAACTTGTAAAGATGAATTTTTAAAACTATCATAATTAAAAACTCGTTTAGAAAACAGTGTCCAGGCTGACAGATGGCTTAGCAATTAAGAGAAATGGCTGTCCTTAGAGAGGACCTGTTCTTGCCAGCACCCACATGGCAGCTAACGACCATACTTAACTTCAATTCCAGGGGATCCAACACCCTCTTCTGACCTCTGTGGGCATTGCACAACACAGTGCACTTACATGCAAGCAATACACTCATACACATAAAAGAGAGAGAGAGAGAAAGAAAGAAGAAAGAGAGAAAGAAAGAGAAAACAGTATCTAAGGATTCCCAAAGACAATGTGCTCAAAGTTTTTTTAAGGATCCTTAGGAAAATAATGTTAACATTTGTTCAAGTTTAGTATTGTATGGCTCAATTACTAATGAGTCACACTGATGCTTCTGGACTTAGGCACTCTGCAGAGGAAAAAGCATTTCCAAAATTAAAACTAGATTTTCCCTCAAAGCAGAGATTAGCTTCTGTCTAAAACCCAACTAATGGGTTTCATTTCAAGACTCAATCCCCAAATACTGCTGAAGGCAGCATCTGGGTTAATAGACCTGAATGTCTAGTCCTTGCTAGCCAAGAAATTCTTGGGAAAATCCCTTCATTGCTCTAGGCCTCAAAATGAGGCCTTGGAAAATAATTATTTCCCCCAGCAGGAAATTTTACAACTGAGATAAATAAACAGGTTAGTAAGTCCTTTTGAAATACTCTAGAACATTTCAAATAGTAAAATAATTGAGATCTTTGTGGTAAAATGATTTTTTTTTTTTTTTTTGGTCTTTTCAAGACAGGTCTCCCTGTAGCCCCAGCTGTCCTGGAATTCACTCTGTAGACCAGGCTGGCCTTGAACTCACAAAGATCCGCCTGCCTCTGCCTCCCAAGTGCTAGGATTAAAGGCGTGTGCCACCATGCCCAGCTGGTAAAATGATTTTAATAATTACCTCAGCAAACTGAGTAAATGCCTCCAAAGTATGTTGTTCTAGCAGCCAGTTCCTGCTGGTTAGCAGTAGAGCAAGAATGCAAGACAGATTAGGCAGAATTTTGTCCTACAAATAGAACCAAACCTTGTTAGAGACAAAACAATTTCAATATACAATGGTTTTAGCTTTTCAATCCTGTCCTAGTGAACGTGTACAAAGCACACTATGTCCTATTTTTTTTGCTCAGATTCTTCACCACTGGTTTCTCGGTGTTAAAAAGGAGTTTACAATGACCCACAGAGCACCACTACCCTTGGCTATATTAGCTTTTCTCTTAAACAAGCACAATCCTGTCTGAAGCTTTGCACTTACTACTCCCACCCCTCAACCCCACTGGACTTCTCCACACTGCACAGCTTTCTCCTTCCCCTTCGGATTTTTACTTAGGTCACCCTCCAAGGACTCCCCTGACTATATACCATTCTGAACCAATACCTCTTATCTCCTGTGCTCCCCTCCTCTTTTATTTTTCTCTACTGCACTCCCCATCACTTAACTACATTATATCCATCACAATTTGTCAGCTGCCTCTCAGCAGGCTGAAACTGAGGATTTAAATCATTATATCACCAGTGATTAAAACTGCACGAACTCCTATAAATCTATCTCATGGCTTTAAATGCTACTTATGCCCACAAATTCCAAACTTTTCTTCAGGACTTGATCTCCACGTGGTGAAGTATATAAGGCACAGCTACATTTGATAAAGTTTTTGCTCCATAGATTCTGTACAGCTAGCTGTGCATGAATCAAGCAGCACTTTGGGATGTTCTTTTTTGTGTGTTTTTGAGACAGGGTGTCCCTGTAGCTCCAGCTGGCCTGGAACTTGCTATGTAGACCAGGCTGCCCTTGAACTCACAGAAATCTGCCTGACTCTGCCACCGGAGTGCTGGGATTAAAGGCGTGCACCACCACACCCAGGAGGGATAAATTTATTTTATGGTAATAAAGCTCATCCAGAGAGACAGTATATGTCTGTAATCCTAGCACACTACAGAGAATGAGACAAGGAAGAGGACTGCAAATTTGGAGCCAGCCTGGGCTACATGATATTTTGGATATTTTTGTTAGGAGAATTGAAAAACTGTCTACATCTATGCTTATTTCAACAGAAGCTTACATGATGGAAACAGATGATTTCATGTCATTTTCTTATGAACAAATGAATCCTTCAGAAATTAACCAAACTTGGTTTCAAAGATTTTAATAAATATATTGAAATACTGTGTATGTGCTCTGGTAACAGAAAAAATTTCTCATCAGGCTTTTTAGAGTCTCTCCCTTGGAGTTAAAAAAGAAAGTCAAGTATCTAGAATTATTAGGTTATAACAAGGAAGAAAAAACTCCCAATTTAAGAAGATCTACTTTACTTTGGCTAGGAGGTCTTCAAATTAGGGCAGGTGTCTTTATTTTGTAAGAAAGATACCCACCTGTCAACCACACACACTCTACAACATAATACAGGCTTGTTTCATGAATATGCCAAGAAAGTAGTTTCTTAATTACACAATATTGCTTAGAAGACAAAAATATCTTCTTTCAGAAACTGTATGATGGAACACAACAGAGAATCTACTATGTCAGACAGACTACAAGAGGCAACTCGATACATGTGTTGATATACAAATAATTTATTTTATTTTATTTTTTGGTCTTTTCAAGACAGGGTCTCCCTGTAGCCCCAGCTGGCCTGGAACTCGCTCTGTAGACCAGGCTGGCCTTGAACTCACAAAGATCCGCCTGCCTCTGCCTCCCAAGTGCTAGGATTAAAGGTGTGTGCCACCACGCCCAAATGCACAAAACCACTTAAAACTCAGTGTGGTAGTGCTTGGCTATACCAGCACACAGGAAACAGGCAGGACAATCTAGAAGTTTAAAGGCTACAAAGTGAGTCTGAAGCCAGAACCTAGTCTCAAAGCAACAAACAAACAAAAAAGGTTGGAGGAGGAGCTTAAAGAAGTTACAAGCAGACCAAAGAATAACTCACTGAAAAAAGGACTATAATAGATTCATATCAGATTAACAAACATTAAACAAAATACAAATTTTGATAAGTATTACCTGAATTATCAGTTGAAGATCTACAGTTTGTACAAGATATCCCATCAGTTTAAGTAAAAAGCAAAATGTCTGTTGAACACAGGGTTGACCAATTACCTTAAGAAACAAAGAAAAAAAAATTAGTGAAAACTGTTCATCTTAGTCCAGTCTACTCTTCCTGGTTATAGTTTATTCATACTACTGTGAAGCTACTAAATCCCTAGCCCAGATATCACTGCTGAATGGCAGCCTCTAGCTGAAGTCGAAACATTGCAGGATGGTAATGTGTCCATAAAAATGAAAGATAAACAACCTCGTCTGCAGAGCTTAGGGAGTTCAGTGGTAGAGCATTTACCCCTAGGAGGCCCTGCAACCTCCCCCCAGAAGCCATCATGGGAAAAATCATTTCTATTACTTTCCTGAAGTATGGATTTTGCCCTTAGCTTCTACTAGTTGCCAGAGAAAATTTCAAGTTAAGTGTACCACCCACCCTGTGTAGGGACATGTCATTCTAATTTTAGCCTAATCATCACTTGACTTCCTGGCTTGCTGGAAAGATGAATACAAATTAGCTGCATCCACTCACTAGCCCCCTTCACCTTTAGTCAATTCAGTCACCTAAAAGATTATAAAAAACAAAAACACTAAAAATCACTAGACTACAGTGATCCAGCAGAGAACAGAAATAGGTGAAACATTTTTAAAAGGGTCCAACAAGGTCATGATAACAAGCAGAAGGACCATCATGGCCACTTTACCAAGTCCTAAGTTTTTTAGTATCACCACACTGAAAAGACATGCCAGAGGAGAGGGGAGAGACGGCTCAGTTAGTAAAGAGCCTGATGTACACCTTAAAGACCCGAATTCCTGCTCCCCCACAATCACATAAAAGACAAGCACAGCAGTGCCATGGCTACAGCTCCAGTGCTTGGGGGGGGGGGAGGGAGGGGAGCAGAGACAGGAGGAGCCCCAGAGCTCACTGGAGGTCTAGGTTCAATGAAAGACCCTTGCTCAAAACCAAACCAGGGTAGAAGTGATCAAGAAGACATCAACCTTAACATTGGGCTCTACACATGTACGTTAAAAACAAAGAACATATATATACTCCCTTCCCCCCACACAAAGAACTACCTAATACTAATAATTAGAAATTTTACTCCATAGAGAAACTGCAATATTCTCTTAAAAATACATTTTGATTTTCAAAGAAACGATCAGTAGCTTTCCTTACTAGTTTAATGCTTAAAAGAGCCCAAAGCTGACTCGCAACTTCAGTAATTGCTGTTCGTTGTCCAATGTCCAAATCTTCACCAGCAGAATTACAAAGAGTGAGTACAGCAGACAGTGCTGTGTTCTACAGGTGGAGAAAGATGAGAAGGTCCTTGTTTAAAAGCCAGCAAAAAGGACCAGGGGCCTATTATAAAGACATTGTGTGAGTTACTTAAAATTCTCCTTTAACAATCCATGTAAAATAATATTTCTGAGCACCAAAGTAATTTTTTCCAGTTGTCTTAATACAAATATATTTTACTGTTAACTAATTTTCCTTATACATAGAAACATTTACTCCATTTTTACTAAAACTGTTTTCCTTTTAGGCTAAAAACTTAATTTCAAGTGGCAACAGTTCAGTAAAAAGGTTTTATACACACGGTCAACCTAATTTAAAATATTCATCAATGGGAACTGGAAGATGGCAGTGGTTAAGGACTGTTCTAGCTCTTGCAGAGGACCCAGATTCAGCTCCAGCACCCACATAACGGAGCGCATAACACCAACTGTAAAATCCAGGACCATGCCTCTTCGACTCCACAGGGCGACACACATGTGGTGCACAAAATATTGCAACCACACAAGATACCATGAAAATAAACCTTTTCTTTAGATTTGGAAACATTTACCATAAGCTAACTTTTCACATTATGCACTCAGCAATCTTCACAGCTTACTACATTTTTACTGTTTTACTGTTTTGAGCACTTGGACAGTCCTCAAAAACACTGAATTTAATAAGCAAATACAGCACTTAAGAAACATGCTATGGGGCTGGAGAGATGGCCTAGTGGTTAAGAGCGCTGACTGCTCTTGCAGAGGACCAGGTTCGATTCCAGCACCACATGGTGGCTGAGAAACACCATTTTAACTCCAGTTCCAGGGGGATACAAGACCCTTTAATCCCAGCACTTGAGAGGGCAGAGGGCAGGTGGTCTCTGTGAGTTCAAGCCAGCCTGGTCTAGAGTGAGCTCCAGGCCTCCTGGGACTAAGGGAGACCCTGTCTCAAAAAACCACACCACATCACACACACCACACACACACCACACAACCCACACCACACACAAGTTCTCTCAATTGTATAAATCTTGGGCACTTTTTCTAGTATAGTAAAGATATTTTTTTTCATTATAAAAGTGTACTGCACATTAAGAGATTGAGCTTGTTGGTCAATTAGAATCTAGCACATAGTAAATATAAATAACAACTTTAACCCACTCATACCTAGCTAGTTAAAATAAACCGACATAAAACTTCCTTTGGTTATATGTAAAAGTTTTAAGTTATCTTAATAATTGTGGTCCGTTGCTATTTTACAGCAGTACCAGAAAACTTCTCTGTATGGAAACATTTGCCTTGAGAAAACCAGAAACTTCTAATCAAAGATTAAAAATATACCTCCTACTCCTTCAATGGCTAGTTCCTACCCACGCTCAGTTTTTGACCACTTACCATGAAGTGGTGCTTATTGTACTGTATACTGCTTAGATAGAGTACAATTTTCAGGAGGATATAAATTTTTAAAATTTTGTTTCCTGCTACATCTATTCCCCCAATGCTTAGAACACAATTTATTACATAGGAACACTCAAAATATATTTGAATAACTGAATAAGCAAATGAAAACTGAATAAGAAAATTTGACTACATTACTACATCTCCGTTTACTCTTAAAAGTCATATATTTTCTATATAGAAGAATCTCATTTTATGAAAAACAATCTAATAGAAATATACACACAGGCTCAGAACAGGTTTATACAAAATGCACATTGTATTTTGTCAAATAAAAGAATAATGTCTAAGCTGGACATAACAGCACCCACCTGTCATCCCAGAATTGAGGAAGGTGAGGCAGGATCATGAGTTCAAAAATAGCCTGGGCCACACAGTGTTTCTTAAAAAAAAAAAAAAAAATCTCTGCTTCATCCAAACATGCCTTAGCAAAAATACTACAAATGAAATACTTTGTGTTTTTCAAATGTTTTTTTTAAATGTGTTTTTGAATAGAGGAACCCTCCTACCACCATTACAACTTAATTTTCAATGTTTCTCATAGATCCTTTTATAATGTACAGATTTGACATTTTTACTAATTTTTATAGAGGGAGAGAGACTACCTATAACCCATCTTCCTACTGACCATAAAACAGTGCTCAGTAACAAATGAATGAATCAAAACTATCTCACCAGAAACTCAAGTTCTCCTAAAGTGTGACTGCTGCTCAGCCATTTCCTGCACTGGTCCAAGCACACTCTGATCACTTCAGATGCAGCTTCTTTCCTAAGACCAGCAGACAATGCCTGGAAGGAAATATACTGCCACAGAGGCAAATTTTCTGCTTCTATTGGAGGAAATTTTTGGATAAATTCCACCTGAAACAAATTGAGAATGAAACAAGTAACTTTAGACAGTGATGACTGGATGCACAAGAACTACATATTAATTCCAATACTTGGTACCTAAAAACTTCAAGCTGGTATACACCACAACGCCAGCATTCAGAAGCAGAGACACAATGATCTCTGCAAGTTTGAGGCCATCCTGGTCTACACAGTGAGTTTAGAGTAAGATCCTGTCTCAATAAACAGAAAAATTAAGTTTGTTTTTTTTAAGTACCTGATAAGATCACCAGGTGCTAGACCAATAAAACATAAATGAATGTGACTATTTTTACTGCTAGTGCATTGTGCTTTTTCCAAAATAAAAAACAGCACTTAAGTGAAGCAGATGCAAAGAAATGTTAAATACTGTATTTCATTATGATTCATGTCAAATATTTTATCTTTTTTCTACTTAATAGAAGAATTTCATTCTACTTTATTCTCATAACTCTTCACCTTGCATTATTAAGTCTTTTAATTCCAAATATAACAAGATTAATTAACCACCCTCCTAGCTTGACTTTTATCTGGGAGAACTTAATGAGAAAAAAGCTCAGAGATCCTGTTTCAAAGGTTAGCTGGCTCTGTACACTTTTTTTTTTTAATGTCTTTTTTTTATGTGTATGAATGTACTGTCTGCATGTAGGTCTGTGCACCCGTGTCGTGCAATGCCAGCGAGGTCAGAAGAGGGCATCGGATTCCCCTGGAACTGGAGTTCTCCTGGAATTGGCAGTTACACAGTTCTCAGCGCCATTGGGTGCTGGGATCGACACCGGGTCCTCTGCAAGAGCCTCGGTGCTCCTAAACGCTGGCCCATCTCTCCGAGCCCCTTAACGGACACATTAGTTTCCCATAAGTGAAGCCAACAAAACAACAACAGATTGTGGCGGCACAGATGGAAAGTGTTGGGAGGGTGCAAAGAGTTAAATGTGAGGCAGAAGTTGACATGAAAATTAGGAATACAAAACGTAAATAGAAATTCTTACACCAGAAGGAATAGCCAATTTATTTTTAAGAAATGAAACAACTTATAATACCTAAAGCCCACTAAGTACATGAAAACTTTGTCCTACATCAAAACTAAAGGGCCCTTGTAAAACCAAATTTGAGAGATAACCTTTCTGTAATATATTTGTATTTGAACTCTCATTTGGAGAATATTTAGTTGCCAAACCACTGAGGGATTATATGGCAATCTCTATGGCAAAAGCTACAACCCCCACCCCTCCAAAATGACTGTCATTTAAAACAACGCGCTTTAGCATAAAACCACATGAGAAAAGGCATGAGAATTAGGCTGACTGGATGATCAGTTCACGCATCACTATTCTTAAAGTCCTGAGTCAAAGAAAGCCTTCCCCTTTCAAAACATAAACATATAATGTGCTCTGAACAATACAAAAAGGTATTGCCATAGAGTTCTAGACTCTATTCAGCTTCAACACCATTTTAATTGCTAGGACTGACAGTTCATGAGGAGTGAAGTATAAAAAAATATATACAGAGAATTAGGACTGCTCTTTAAAACCAAGAAGAGAAATTGCACTGTGGGCTTAAGATCCAAATATAATGATTTTTTTTTACTTTTATTTGTGATTTTCACCATGGACTGTCCAGCTTGCCACAACCTAGAATTACCTGGGAATCTTTATTATTTTATTTTGTGTATGTGTATGAATGTAATGTCTGCATAGTTGTAACCCATGTTGTGCAATGCCCTCAAGGTCAGAAGAGGGCATTCAGATCTCCTGAAACTGGATTTACAGATAGTTGTTAGCAACCATTGGTGCTGGGAATTGAACCCCGGTCCTTCTGCAAGGGCATTGCAGTTACTCTTTAACTCTGAGATCTTATTTCTGTTTAATTGTGGGGTGGTTTACACTGGGTTGTGCAGGGGGAATGTCTGTGGAGTGGTCTTAACTGAGTTAATTGATATGAAAAGGAGTGGGAGGCACCATTCCTTAATCAGCAAGTCCTCAACCGTGCAGCAGTGGAACAACTGAGCTGAGCTCAGGCAGCAAGCATGGACGCCTTCATTTCCCACCATTCTTGACTATGGATGTAATACTGTGTGTAAGTTCCTGCTTTGACTTCCCTATACTGGTGGAAATTAAACTAGAATTATAAGTTGCATTTTATCAAGGTGCTCTATTCCACAGCAACAGAAATGAAACTAAGCACACAATTAATGCTGTTAGAAAAGGCACAGTATTTTTCCTTAATAGGTAATATCTGAAATACTAAGTTATATATTCAATTTTTACTATTTGAATTTGGTATGTTCTGTGTGTGGGTATGCTGCAGTGAATACAGGGGCCTCAGGACAGAAGACAGGCATCAATTCCCTGGATGCTGAGCGTTACGAAAGCTGTAAGCTGAATTGTGTACAGGAGCAACCCCAGGTTCTTGGCAAGAGCAGGTAATGGGATTTGACCACTGGCCCATCTCGCGACTCTAATCAAACTATTAGTCCCCACGTTGGAAACAGAAAATATTTCCCCCCCAGTCTTTTTTTTTAATATACTTTTTGATTTTTTTATTTATTCTTTATGTGTGATGAGCTCTGTCTGCATGCAGGTCATTGTGCACCCGTGTAGTGCCAAGTCCGCGGAGGTCCAGAAGAGGGTTGTCGGATTCCCTGGAACTTGAGTTAAGATGGTTTTTCAGCTGCCATGTGGGCGCTGGGGATCAAACACGGGTCCTCTGCAAGAGCAGTCGGCACTCTTAACCACTAGGCCATCTCTCCAGCCCCTTCCCTCTTCTCAGCTGGCCTGGAACTCGCTCTGTAGACCAGGCTGGCCTTGAACTCACAAAGATCCGCCTGCCTCTGCCTCCCAAGTGCTAGGATTAAAGGCGTGCGCCACCACGCCCAGCTACAAATAATTTATTTTTTAGGGAAATGATTTAAAATGCAGTCTATTTTGGCCACTCTTCTCATCAGAAAATATTTTTTCCCTAACTTTCACTGTTAGCAACTGACAGAAGTTTAGAAATCAAGATGCCTGGCCTGGTTGATACCACAGTCTCAGCATTTTAGGAGGCTGAGGCTAGTGGACTGACTTCATCAAGTTGTAGGTTAGGCTGGGTTACAGGATAAGACCCTGTCTTAGAACACATGTATCAACAACCAAATGAAAAGCTTAAAAACCCCTGAGGCACTACAGAGATTTTTAAGTTTTTGTTTTTTGTCAGGAGTCTATTACCTGGACAGATTGAGGAATAAAAAGTTTTCCTAGAGAACCCACAAAGTCTAGCACTGCCAAAGAGACATGGTCTGGAGGCTCAAATTTTAATACTGTGGGCAGCAAAGTTACTACCTAAAGAGGGAAAAACAAAGAGCGGTTAAATGCAATTGCTACCAATGTTAGGGTATGTGGGGAACTGAAACAAGATGAAACCCAGAACAACCAAACAGCTCACAAAGCCTGCCCTGCACTGTGGAATCCGTGTAGGAACATCAAATCAAAGTCATGGATAGTTCTCAGCATGTTCTCCTGCCTCCAACCAATGGGGAAATTCATGTGTGCCCCTCATTTATATACCAAACCTTTAACGATCATTTTGTATTTTAAATTCTATAGAAAAAAGTTCATTATTTAAATTATATAAAGAGTCAAGCAGAAGAGCAGCTGTGGCAGCACATGCCTTTAATTCCAGCACTCATGACACAAAGGTACTCTCAGGCCAGCCTGGTCTACATAGAGCTCCAGAACAGCTGAGGCTACATAACAGACCTCGTATCCAAGATTGGGGGGGGGGGATAAATAATTTTGATATCTATAAGTATATACATGCAGGCAATATATTGTTGCATGTATATACTTATAGATATCACTACATACACACACATATATGAACAAATCTTTACAATGTAAAGAACATTTCTTTCACCTTGTGTTGAACACAATAAAGTAAAATTAACCAGGAGGTCTTGGTTTATCAACTGTTGATTTAAAGGAACAGAGGGGAAGTCTATAAAGAAACTGCCTATATGAACAATTACACTGAAACTTTGGGACTTGTTTTTCAGAGCTAAAATTATCAAATTTAATCTTTTAAAAGAATCTAAGAACTTCCAGAATCAGCAAATTAATATATTAATTCATTTAATGTGTTATTGTTCACTGAATTCTCAGCCTTTACAATAGTCTACATTATATGTTGCTAATTATACAAATTTAATATACCTAATTAGTAAAGGCTTGTTTGCTTAGCTAGTATCTTCATGTATAGACCATTAACAAGAGTGAACTAAAACAAAGCTTTACTATTTTTTTGTGTTGTTAATTTCTCCTATTTGTTTTTGTTTGTTTCTTGACTATGAACTAAATCTAACTTGGTTCAAGAGATCAATCCCCCCTGATATAGACTCATTGCTAAGCCTTTAAATCACATCAGGTTAAAGAAGTCCTCTCCCATTTTTTTTGTTCTTTCACAGAAGTTCCAAGCAAGGACACAAGCTTGCCAGTGCCCAGCCACGTAAGCTGGGGTCCAGAGAAGGAATTCAGCAATACTGTTCTTTCAAAATTGGGGATGGAAAGATGGCTCAGTAGTTAAGAGTACTAACTATTCTTACAGAGGACCTGGGTTTGGTTCCCAGCACCCATATGGTGGCTAACAACTACCATGACTCCAGTCCCAGGGGATCCAATGCCCTCTTCTGATGTCTAGGGCATTGCATGACACAGGTGTATTTACATGCAAACAACACACTCATACATGTTTTAAAATAGTTTTGGGTTTTTTGTTGTTGTTTTTTTTTAATGGGGCTAAAGAGATAGCTCAAGCATTAAGAGCAGTAGCTGCTCACACAAAGGTCTTGGGCTTGGCTTCCAGCACACACATGTCAGTTCATAACCATCTGTAACTCCAGTCCCAGGGTATCTGATGCCCTCTTCTGGCCCTCAAAGGCACTGCATGCACATAGTATACTTACATATAGGCAAAATACTCTACACATAAAATTTTAAAAATTTTATTCAAAATAAGTTTATTCAAGGAAACAGAGAATCATTCTTAAATTCAAGTTGGCAATGTTCCATAATTTCAAAATGCTATCAATGACTTTGAAAGTGCTTTGAATGCAGGGTTCAACACAACAACCATGACCTTGGAGAAAAAAAAAAAAAACAAGAAAAACAAAACACAGCCTTAAGCTGAGTTAAAAGGCTACCTACATGAAGGAAAAAAGAAATCAGGTGAAATCTTTGATGAAGACAAGTGAATAACACATGCAGGAGTTACAGTTAGTGAGAGCTCCCCTAAAATGCACAAAACCACTTAAAACTCAGTGTGGTAGTGCTTGGCTATACCAGCACACAGGAAACAGGCAGGACAATCTAGAAGTTTAAAGGCTACAAAGTGAGTCTGAAGCCAGAACCTAGTCTCAAAAGCAAACAAACAAACAAAAAAGGTGGAGGAGGAGCTTAAAGAAGTTACAAGCAGACCAAAGAATAACTCACTGAAAAAAGGACTATAATAGATTCATATCAGATTAACAAACATTAAACAAAATACAAATTTTGATAAGTATTACCTGAATTATCAGTTGAAGATCTACAGTTTGTACAAGATATCCCATCAGTTTAAGTAAAAAGCAAAATGTCTGTTGAACACAGGGTTGACCAATTACCTTAAGCAACAAAGAAAAAAAAAATTAGTGAAAACCTGTTCATCTTAGTTCAAGTCTACTTCTTCATGGTTATAGTTTATGTCATACTACTGTGAAGCTACTAAATCCCTAGCCCAGATATCACTGCTGAATGGCAGCCTCTAGCTGAAGTCGAAACATTGCAGGATGGTAATGTGTCCATAAAAATGAAAGATAAAAACATCGTCTGCAGAGCTTAGGGTGTAGTTCAGTGGTAGAGCATTTACCCCTAGGAGGCCCTGCAACCTCCCCCCAGAAGCCATCATGGGAAAAATCATTTCTATTACTTTCCTGAAGTATGGATTTTGCCCTTAGCTTCTACTAGTTGCCAGAGAAAATTTCAAGTTAAGTGTACCACCCACCCTGTGTAGGGACATGTCATTCTAATTTTAGCCTAATCATCACTTGACTTCCTGGCTTGCTGGAAAGATGAATACAAATTAGCTGCATCCACTCACTAGCCCCCTTCACCTTTAAGTCAATTCAGTCACCTAAAAGATTAAAAAAACAAAAACACTAAAAATCACTAGACTACAGTGATCCAGCAGAGAACAGAAATAGGTGAAACATTTTTAAAAGGGTCCAACAAGGTCATGATAACAAGCAGAAGGACCATCATGGCCACTTTACCAAGTCCTAAGTTTTTTAGTATCACCACACTGAAAAGACATGCCAGAGGAGAGGGGAGAGACGGCTCAGTTAGTAAAGAGCCTGATGTACACCTTAAAGACCCGAATTCCTGCTCCCCCACAATCACATAAAAGACAAGCACAGCAGTGCATGGCTACAGCTCCAGTGCTTGGGGGGGGGGGAGGGAGGGTAGCAGAGACAGGAGGATCCCCAGAGCTCACTGGAGGTCTAGGTTCAATGAAAGACCTTGTCTCTAAAACCAAACCAGGGTAGAATGTGATCAAGAAGACACTCAACCTTAACATTGGGCTCTACACATGTACGTATACAAACATAAGAACATATATAACTCCCTTCCCCCCACACAAAGAACTACCTAATACTAATAATTAGAAATTTTACTCCATAGAGAAACTGCAATATTCTCTTAAAAATACATTTTGATTTTCAAAGAAACGATCAGTAGCTTTCCTTACTAGTTTAATGCTTAAAAGAGCCCAAAGCTGACTCGCAACTTCAGTAATTGCTGTTCGTTGTCCAATGTCCAAATCTTCACCAGCAGAATTACAAAGAGTGAGTACAGCAGACAGTGCTGTGTTCTACAGGTGGAGAAAGAGAGAAGGTCCTTGTTTAAAAGCCAGCAAAAAGGACCAGGGGCCTATTATAAAGACATTGTGTGAGTTACTTAAAATTCTCCTTTAACAATCCATGTAAAATAATATTTCTGAGCACCAAAGTAATTTTTTCCAGTTGTCTTAATACAAATATATTTTACTGTTAACTAATTTTCCTTATACATAGAAACATTTACTCCATTTTTACTAAAACTGTTTTCCTTTTAGGCTAAAAACTTAATTTCAAGTGGCAACAGTTCAGTAAAAAGGTTTTATACACACGGTCAACCTAATTTAAAATATTCATCAATGGGAACTGGAAGATGGCTCAGTGGTTAAGAGACTGTTCAGCTCTTGCAGAGGACCCAGATTCAGCTCCCAGCACCCACATCAGGAAGCTCATAACCACCAACTGTAACTCCAGGCCAGTTCCTCTTCTGACCTCCACAGGCGCTTACACACATGTGGTGCACAAATATATGTGCAACCACACAGATACACATGAAATAAACCTTTTCTTTAGATTTGGAAACATTTACCATAAGCTAACTATTTTTCACATTATGCACTCAGCAATCTTCACAGCTTACTACATTTTTACTGTTTTACTGTTTTGAGCACTTGACAGTCCTCAAAAACACTGAATTTAATAAGCAAATACAGCACTTAAGAAACATGCTATGGGGCTGGAGAGATGGCCTAGTGGTTAAGAGCGCTGACTGCTCTTGCAGAGGACCCAGGTTCGATCCCCAGCACCCACATGGTGGCTGAGAACCATCTTTAACTCCAGTTCCAGGGGAATACAAGACCCTTTAATCCCAGCACTTTGGAGGCAGAGGCAGGTGGATCTCTGTGAGTTCAAGGCCAGCCTGGTCTAGAGTGAGCTCCAGGCCTCCTGGGACTAAAGGGAGACCCTGTCTCAAACAAACACACACACATCACACACACACACACACACACACACACACACACACACACAAGTTCTCTCAATTGTATAAATATTGGCACTTTTATCTAGTATAGTAAAGATATTTTTTTTCATTATAAAAGTGTACTGCACATTAAGAGATTGAGCTTGTTGGTCAATTAGAATCTAGCACATAGTAAATATAAATAACAACTTTAACCCACTCATACCTAGCTAGTTAAAATAAACCGACATAAAACTTCCTTTGGTTATATGTAAAAGTTTTAAGTTATCTTAATAATTGTGGTCAGTTGCTATTTTACAGCAGTACCAGAAAACTTCTCTGTATGGAAACATTTGCCTTGAGAAAACCAGAAACTTCTAATCAAAGATTAAAAATATACCTCCTACTCCTTCAATGGCTAGTTCCTACCCACGCTCAGTTTTTGACCACTTACCATGAAGTGGTGCTTATTGTACTGTATACTGCTTAGATAGAGTACAATTTCAGGAGGATATAAATTTTAAAATTTTGTTTCCTGCTACATCTATTCCCCCAATGCTTAGAACACAATTTATTACATAGGAACACTCAAAATATATTTGAATAACTGAATAAGCAAATGAAAACTGAATAAGAAAATTTGACTACATTACTACATCTCCGTTTACTCTTAAAAGTCATATATTTTCTATATAGAAGAATCTCATTTTATGAAGAAACAATCTAAATAGAAATATACACACAGGCTCAGAACAGGTTTATACAAAATGCACATTGTATTTTGTCAAATAAAAGAATAATGTCTAAGCTGGACATAACAGCACCCACCTGTCATCCCAGAATTGAGGAAGGTGAGGCAGGATCATGAGTTCAAAAATAGCCTGGGCACACACAGTGTTGTCTTAAAAAAAAAAAAAAAAATCTCTGCTTCATCCAAACATGCCTTAGCAAAAATACTACAAATGAAATACTTTGTGTTTTTCAAATGTTTTTTTTTTCAAATGTGTTTTGAATAGAGGAAACCCTCCTACCACCATTACAACTTAATTTTCAATGTTTCTCATAGATCCTTTTATAATGTACAGATTTGACATTTTTACTAATTTTTATAGAGGGAGAGAGACTACCTATAACCCATCTTCCTACTGACCATAAAACAGTGCTCAGTAACAAATGAATGAATCAAAACTATCTCACCAGAAACTCAAGTTCTCCTAAAGTGTGACTGCTGCTCAGCCATTTCCTGCACTGGTCCAAGCACACTCTGATCACTTCAGATGCAGCTTCTTTCCTAAGACCAGCAGACAATGCCTGGAAGGAAATATACTGCCACAGAGGCAAATTTTCTGCTTCTATTGGAGGAAATTTTTGGATAAATTCCACCTGAAACAAATTGAGAATGAAACAAGTAACTTTAGACAGTGATGACTGGATGCACAAGAACTACATATTAATTCCAATACTTGGTACCTAAAAACTTCAAGCTGGTATACACCACAACGCCAGCATTCAGAAGCAGAGACACAAGGATCTCTGCAAGTTTGAGGCCATCCTGGTCTACACAGTGAGTTTTTCAGAGTAAGATCCTGTCTCAATAAACAGAAAAATTAAGTTTGTTTTTTTTAAGTACCTGATAAGATCACCAGGTGCTAGACCAATAAAACATAAATGAATGTGACTATTTTTACTGCTAGTGCATTGTGCTTTTTCCAAAATAAAAAACAGCACTTAAGTGAAGCAGATGCAAAGAAATGTTAAATACTGTATTTCATTATGATTCATGTCAAATATTTTATCTTTTTTCTACTTAATAGAAGAATTTCATTCTACTTTATTCTCATAACTCTTCACCTTGCATTATTAAGTCTTTTAATTCCAAATATAACAAGATTAATTAACCACCCTCCTAGCTTGACTTTTATCTGGGAGAACTTAATGAGAAAAAAGCTCAGAGATCCTGTTTTCAAAGGGTTAGCTGGCTCTGTACCACTTTTTTTTTTTAATGTCTTTATTTATGTGTATGAATGTACTGTCTGCATGTAGGTCTGTGCGCCCGTGTCATGAAATGACACAGAGGTCAGAAGAGGGTGTTGGATTCCCCTGGAACTGGAGTTCTCCGGTGCTGGGGATCAAACCCGGGTCCACTGCAAGAGTGGTCGGCGCTGTTAACCGCTAGGCCATCTCTCCAGCCCCTTTTAAAGGACACATTAGTTTCCAAAGTGAAGCCACAAAACAAAACTGATTGTGGCTGGCACAGATGAAAGTGTTTATTGGGTTAGCAAAGATTTGTTAAAATGTGTATGTCAAGAAGATTACATAAAAATAGGAAACAAAACTTTAAAGTAGAACTTAACCAGAAGGAATAGCAATTTATTTTTAAGAAATGAAACAACTTATAATACCTAAAGCCCACTAAGTACATGAAAACTTTGTCCTACATCAAAACTAAAGGGCCCTTGTAAAACCAAATTTGAGAGATAACCTTTCTGTAATATATTTGTATTTGAACTCTCATTTGGAGAATATTTAGTTGCCAAACCACTGAGGGATTATATGGCAATCTCTATGGCAAAAGCTACAACCCCCACCCCTCCAAAATGGACTGTCATTTAAAACAAGCAGCTTTAGCATAAAACCACATGAGAAAAGGCATGAGAATTAGGCTGACTGGATGATCAGTTCACGCATCACTATTCTTAAAGTCCTGAGTCAAAGAAAGCCTTCCCCTTTCAAAACATAAACATATAATGTGCTCTGAACAATACAAAAAGGTATTGCCATAGAGTTCTAGACTCTATTCAGCTTCAACACCATTTTAATTGCTAGGACTGACAGTTCATGAGGAGTGAAGTATAAAAAAATACTATACAGAGAATTATGACTGCTCTTTAAAACCAAGAAGAGAAATGCACCTGTGGGCTTAAGATCCAAATATAATGATTTTTTACTTTATTTGTGATTTTCACCATGGACTGTCAACTTGACACAACCTAGAATTACCTGGGAAATCTTTATTATTTTATTTTGTGTATGTGTGTATTGCCTGAATGTGTTTAAGTGTACCCATGTTGTGCAATGCCCTCAAAGGTCAGAAGAGGGCATCAGATCTCCTGAAACTGGATTTACAGATAGTTGTTAGCAACCATGTGGGTGCTGGGAATTGAACCCCGGTCCTCTGCAAGGGCAGCTAGTACTCTTTAACTGCTGAATCATTTCTTTAATGTGGGGCTGTTTACACTGGGTTGTGCAGGGGGAATGTCTGTGGAGTGGTCTTAACTGAGTTAATTGATATGAAAAGGAGTGGGAGGCACCATTCCTTAATCAGCAAGTCCTCAACCGTGCAGCAGTGGAACAACTGAGCTGAGCTCAGGCAGCAAGCATGGACGCCTTCATTTCCCACCATTCTTGACTATGGATGTAACTACCTGTTTGAAGTTCCTGCTTTGACTTCCCTATACTGGTGGAAATTAAACTAGAATTATAAGTTGCATTTTATCAAGGTGCTCTATCACAGCAACAGAAATGAAACTGAAGCACACAATTAATGCTGTTAGAAAAGGCACAGTATTTTTCCTTAATAGGTAATATCTGAAATACTAAGTTATATATTCAATTTTTACTTTATTTTTAATTTTGTATGTCTGTGTGTGGGTATGTGCATGTGAATACAGGTGCCCTCAGGACAGAAGAAGGCATCAATACCCTGGAGCTGGAGTTACATGAAGCTGTAAGCTGATGTGTGTACTAGGATCCAACCTCAGGTCTTGTGCAAGAGCAGTATATGATCTTGACCACTGTGCCATCTCTTCAGACTCTTAATTCAACTATTAGTCCCCACGTGGAAACAGAAAATATTTCCCCCCCCCAGTCTTTTTTTTTTAATATATTTTTTTATTTTTTTTATTTATTCTTTATGTGTATGAATGTACTGTCTGCATGCAGGTCTGTGCACCCGTGTAGTGCAATGCCGCGGAGGTCAGAAGAGGGTGTCGGATTCCCCTGGAACTGGAGTTAAAGATGGTTTTCAGCTGCCATGTGGGCGCTGGGGATCAAACCCGGGTCCTCTGCAAGAGCAGTCGGCACTCTTAACCACTAGGCCATCTCTCCAGCCCCTTCCTCTGGTCTTTTTGAGACAGGTTCTCCCTATAGCTCTGGCTGTCCTGGAACTCACTTTGTTGACCAGGCTGGCCTTGAACTCAGAGAAATTCGCCTGCCTCTGCCTCCCAAGTGCTAGGATTAAAGGCATGCGCCACCACGCCCAGCTCAGAAAATCTTAATATCCATCTATACTGATATTTCCCCCTCAAAATTATCATGATAGACATCTTTTTTAAAATTTCAATTTAGTAAAACACTCATTCTAAAGACTAACTTTCTTCCTGTGTGTTAATATTGCACTAACAGTGAAGATTCCAACAAAAGCCTGAATAGCCTTATAGACAAATCCCTTTCACTAATTTAGTAGTTCCCAAGTTTGACTCTACATCAGAATCTCTAAGTATTAAGCAAATTCCTGAGCCTTATTAAAACTCACCCACTCCATTCACAGGTTTGAGTCCAAAAACTTGCTTTAAAAACAAACAAAAAAGAAAACGGGCTGGAGAGATGGCCTAGCTGTTAAGAGCACCAACTGCTCTTGCAGAAGACCAGGGTTCGATCCCCAGCACCCACATGGTGGGTGAGAACCGTCTTTAACTCTAGTTCCAGGGGAATCCAACACCCTCTTCTGACCTCCTCGGCATTGCACAACACAGGTGCACAAACCTACATGCAGACAGTACATTCATACACACATTAAAAAAAAAAAAAAAGAAAAGAAAAGAAAACCAACAAACAAAAATGCTATAGCAGTTCCAAAAGGACTAGTCTAACATTGGACAAGGCTACTTGGGACCACATCACTGGGCATCTCCTCAGTCACAGCAGAGCTTGTTGATATCACAACACCAAACTGAAGCTCATCATGGTTGAAATCTTGCCCTAAAACTCAAACTTATTTATTATGAAAACACAAGCCATCATTCAAAGCATCAATTACTAAATGAGCTAAAGGATACAAAACTATCTCATATCTTAGGAGGACAAAATCAGATTATCTGTAACCTGAAGAGATATCAAAATCTATACTGACCTAAAAGCAATAACTAAAGCAATCTATATGTTCATTTATATTCCAGTCATGCCACATTGAAATAATAAATGAAGTACAGTGGAGCGGGACATGCCTTTAATCCCAGCATTTGGGAGGCAGACTCAGGGAAATCGGTATAAGTTAAAGGCCAGTCTGGTCTACATATTGAGACCCTGGTCTCAAAAAGCAAACGTACAAAGGGGTGCAAGTTGGGGATGAAGGGATCTGAATCCACTTCTCAGCAGTGGCTTAAAAATAGAAACATAGACAATCCTTGCCTGATGGGGTGGGGCCATTAAGAAAAAGAGACGCTTCAACAGTATTGATAGGTTGGTGAGCTGAAAACATTCTCCAGGGCAAAATTTTATCTGGAAAGACAGGAAAAGAAAGAGATTGATTTAAAAAACCAGAGATTTCATAAACCACTGTTATATACCAAAATATTAATGGCTCTTTCTGGAGAATAAGAATAGCTACTTCTTAATTTTTAATTTAGAGTCATTAATGTGAAACAGAGAAAATGTCAAAGCAATTCAGTTGCTATTCTTTTGTTATTCATTTTAAAAGACTATCAGATTACTAAAGAAAGTATATAGAAAGTGGGTGTTTGAGTCTTTGTAATTCTACTTACTAAATGAGCCACTAAGGTGACATGGTGTGCACAGAGTTCAGCAGTCCCATATCTGTGATATATACAAAAGGTATTGAGTTTCTACAATTACATAGAGAAGGAAAGATACAAATATCTTGGTGAGCATATATGAACCGCTATTACAGGCTGAATAGCCTTTATCTGAAAGGTTTAAGACCAGAAGTGTTTCAGAGTTTGAATTTTATGAGTTTAGAATATTTACATACACACAGCGAGAATTAGGGATGAGGCCCAAGTCTACACATGAAATTAATTTGTTTTAGATACAAACTACCTACAGAGCCTGAAAGTAACTGTTACACATTATTTGTAATAACCTTGTGAATTAAAGTTTCATGGCATGCAACTTTCCAATGGTGGCATCAGATCAGTTCTCAAAAGTTTTGGAGTATTTTAGATTTCAAATCATGCATGCTCAAACTGTATGCCTATATCCAAGAATTATCATAATTATATAGAACTACACAACAAATAACCCATTCATTGGCTTGCAACAAAGGGAAAGAGGAAACCTCTTTACAAATTTAGTACGGCTGCATGAAATGAGACTATGTTCAAGTGCCAAGAAAAGACTATAAAAACAGAATTGTTCTATAAACTTACAATTACAGAAATCAGTTAGACAATACTAAAACCCAATCCAAACACAAAACAGCACTTTTTACCGAGCAAGGAAACACCATGCATCCATTGCTAACAAAGAGGTAATCATATTAGCACTAAGAACAGCATTCAACAGAACAGCATCCTAAGGAGAAGCAGAAACATCAGTGCATTAATAGGCTAACACTCTGGAAATAGTAACATTACATTTGTTATACCAATCAAGAAAGCACTATCAGAATCCAAATAATAGATCTCCATGGAAAGCTCTACATTCTCGTATGTAAAAGAACCTACAATGCCATTCCCTTTCTGTAAAGCACCTACTGTATGTTAATCATTGTTTTGAGGAAGGAGAATCAAATGGATTTTAAGTGCACTAACTCAATCATTAAGCTATACAAAAACCACTCTCTCAAAGATTTTGAACACCAATAATTACAGTTTTGTCTTTTTTAACATATAATATTAATATGTGCTAGATATTATCCATTGTGTACTATCTCAAATAATACTCATTTTTAGGTAAATTCTAGGGATTTTTCTATTTCCTGAACATCCTTAGGCTAAGAGGGCAAATTATTCAGGACTGCAACCATGAACTTCCCCCTAATACTCCCAACTTCTTTTCTAATCTAATTCCATTAAAAATAACTGTCTATAATTGTTCTGGAATTACTATTATTTACTTTTAATGACACTTAGGTGTGGTGATTTGAATGAAAAAGTCCCCCATAAACTCATGTATAGGAACACTTATAGTCACGAGTTGGTGGTGCTGTCTGGGGAGGTTATGGATCTTCTAAGAGGTAAACCCTTGGTGAAGGAAGTATGTCACCGAGGGGGGCTTTTGAGTTTAGAGCCTTGCCCCATTTCCAGTTCCCTTTCTGCTTCTGGTGACCCATAGAGAAGCAATCTCTCAGCTTTCTGCTCCAGGCACCTGCTGGCATGCTTCTTCCCCCCATTTTGGACTTCCCCTCTGAACCATAAGCCCAAATAAAGCTCTTCTGTAAGTTGCTTTTGGTCATGGTATTTTAGCCTAGGAACATAAAAGTAATTATTAACTAGCATCCCCTTTTCATTTTTCCTCTTCTCATTGTATTTACTTGCACCTCTCAAAATGAAAAATATTTTCTCAAATATTTTTAAATAAATAATACTAAAATAATAAATAAATAATACTAGATCTAAGTACTATAATAATCAAGGTTTACCATTTCCTAGAATACAACTGAACTAAAATGCAGAAATGTTAAGGGGATGGTGTTCATAAAAGAATATTCATTCATTCTCACATCAAGTATAATTTCAATGGAAAAAAGGAAAGCATAAACTTTGTCAAAGTTTGTAGAATACTTACCAGTTCAGGAAACAGTGATGGATGAAAGGAAGTAATAAACGAACACAGATGAACACAAACATGCTGATATAAAGTGACAGCCACGTTGGCTTGCCCTTTACTCTTTACTCCCTGTAAATGAACAGGCAGAGAGAGTTCACCAGAACACTGCTCAAAACTGTAGAAAATGGCTTTGAGTAGAGACACCCTGCAGGAAAATTGAGAACATTGACCCAGCATTAATAGAAGTTAATAAACAGCAGGTAAAACAATGGCATATGAAGGACTACTTTAGAAAACCAAATGTTTCAAGAATATAATCAAATATAATTGATAATATGTATGAACATATATACACATAAAAAAACCCATACTCATTGCTACAGAAAGTGTTTATTTTCCTGAACAAAACTTTCAAAATGGGTGTGTAATCTCAAGTACTCAGAAAGATAAAGACAGGACTACTGTGAATTCCAAGACAGCCAGGGATATAAAGGAAGCCTCCTACCTTATAAACCCAAATCAAAGCAAACAAACCAATAATAAATTTCCCCCATCATTGACAATAGTGGCAAGTCAAAGTTTCACATGGAATTTAAAAATATCAAATTAAATATTATTTTTAAAAGTACAGGGAAGAATCATTAGGATTGAAAAGGATAAAGAAACTTTCATAAAGATTTAATAAAATTAAGCAAAATATAAAGTGATAAGACAAAACCTAGGTATAAGGCAGACAAACCAGTCTGATGTAATTATTAAGTTTATATCTTAAAAGTGAATAAAAAGAATGAAGGGTTTGAAGAGACACAGGTCGGGGAGGACTAGAATGGCACAGTGTCTTCTGTACTCATGAATTCACAGCAGCTGTGGTTCCCACATTAGATCTGTGTAAGATCAAGCCAGCAACATTCTAACATGCAGTAAAGTGGGACCATAAGTCCCAAGCCTAAGGAGCTGTTGATAGTTGATGACTTCTGGCTAAGGGAAAGAAGTTTCCTTTAAGGGTGTGGGGAGATCTGGGGAGTACGGAGGAGAGGTGAGGGATATGATCAAAGTACATTGTACGTATGTATAAAATGATCAACAAAAACATATTTATAAAACAAAGGAATGAGGAGTAAAAGTTGACAACAATAAAACATTCCAAATCTGAGGAGCTTAAACACTGCACTTCATTTTTTGAGATTAACCAGATAAGCCTAACAAAAGAATGAACAGTTAAAAGCACAGCAATAATCCAGGGAGTAACAACCTACAGTTTGAACTACAGAGGTGACAAAGAGGATGAGGACAAGTGAAGTTTCTCAAAAGGCACCATATTTTTTTCCTTGTTTTCTCAGATTAATTTATGTACATGTCTGTATATACATGTCTATATGAGTGTATGTGCCCAGGTATATGCATGCAGGTGCTCAAAGAGGCCACTGAAGCTGGAGTTATAGGTGTTTGTAAGCCATTCAACATGGGTACTGGGGTCTGATCTCCAGTCCTGATGACTGAGCAGCAAGACTCTTAACTGCTGAGCTATTTCTATTATGTTATTTGCATTTACTCTATTACAGCCAACATTTTTAATGGAAACTAATGGACAATAAACAGTAAACAAGGTAAAATATTTAGCATATGCTATAGGTTTACATATTTTATGCCTTATACAAAGTTGTTTTTCTACATAGCAGCTATAAAGTAGAATATGACAAACTGGTCTCAAACTGCTAGGTTCAAGTGTTTCTCCTGCCTCAGGTTCTGGCATAGTGAGGATGACAGACACAAATCACGCCTGACTTAAACTTACTTTTAAGTACATTTCATTACTTCAGTACAATTAATAAGGCATCCTAAACTACTGGGAATCAGAATGATATAAACAATGTGTTACCTGGTCATAGCTTCTGAGACTTGGCTTTCTGTGCACCACAAGGTCTGTACATCTTCAGGCTGAGAGGGCAGCTTATCCATGACAACAACCAGGAGTAGGCATTGTGGAAACTGTAGTTCACATGGCAGGTCTTATATGTAATTAAGTTACAACAAATTGATAAAAAAAAAAAAATTATCCAAAATATTTTCAATAGAAATTTGGTTGTGTTATAAACTTGAGACATTATTTAAATGAGAATGTTTCAGTAAAAATACAAAGAATTTTAAATAAAATTTTATAATTATACTGACTGCATAGGAGTATATGTCACATGCCTTAACAATAAGAGATTGTTTAACACTAAGTTTATTGTGAACCTTACCTAATTTACTATCTAGAACCGCCTGCACAAAATGCTGGGATGTGAGCAGTTGACTGATGAGGGCGTCTAGCGTCACAAGGAAAGCACCTTCTATTTCCTCCTGTTGTGCTTTGGAAATCCTGGTGGCATATAGGCTTGGAGGAAACTTGCTGTAAACAGAGGAAAACTTCTTTCATTTCATAGCTATCTTCTAAATTTGGATAGAGTAGCTGGAATCCCAGTAGTGGAATAAGCATATAAAATGAAGTATGTATTTTGTTGGAGAAAACTCAAAATACTGAAGTGATGCAAAAAAAAAAGATATAAAGACCTTTAATCCCAGCACTTGGGAGGCAAAGGCAGGTGGATCTGTGAGTTTGAGGCCAGCTGGGGCTATTGGGAGATTTTCTCTCTCTCTCTCTCTCTCTCTCTCTCTCTCTCTCTCTCTCTCTCTCTCACACACACACACAGAGACAAACAAACAAAAGAATTCCTGGAAAAACCTTCAGTATTATTGTGATGCATTTTATTTATTTTTATTTTATGTTTGTGTTTTGCCTGCATGTATATAAATGCACCTATATTATGCAATGCTCATAGGCCAGAAGAATATTTTTGATCCCTTGGAATGGACTTAGGGAGGGTTGTTAGGGAACCAAATCTGGGATCTGCAATACTAGCGAGTGCAGTAGCCAGCGCTCATAACCACTGATCCACCTCTCCAGCTCCTTATTTTGATGCATTGAATACCATTTGACAAGGATGTCCATAACAATGCTGCAAGTAGCTCAATTTGCCAACTGTGTGACTTTTTTCTTTTATCTGACCTTAATCCTGCATTTCTTCCTCTAAGACATTTATTTGTTTATGATGATATGAAAGACAAAGTAATGACATTCCATAGACTTGATGACAACTACTGAGCATCTACATATTTTTCAATCACATGATGTATTTAAAAAGTATTTGACAAATGTTTAGATGTCTGTGTAATCATGCCATGCACTGTTCAAAAAAAAGTGGGTGGTATGACAAAGCACTGCCTTTATACAAGGTTTACATTCTAATGAAAGGGAAGAGTTAAAACAAGCATAAAGGTAAACATACATAATTGTCTCCCCTTTATCTATGATTTCAATTTCCTGGCCAATCACCTGAAAACACTACATAGAAATTCCAGAAACAGTTCTTAAGTTGTATGCCATTGTGAGTAACAAGGATATTTCTTTATTTTATTTTATTTTTCTATGTGTATGAGTGTACTGTCTGCATGTAGGTTTGTGCACCCGAGGTCAGAAGAGGGTGTCAGATTCCCTTGGAACTGGAGTTAAAGACAGTTCTCATCCACCATGTGGGTGCTGGGGATTGAACCCGGGTCCTCTGCAAGAGCTCTTACCCACTAGGCCATCTTGGTCCAGCCCTCAGCAATGATATTTCATGCCATCTTGTTTCACCTACCTGGGATGTGAATCACCCCTTTGTCTAGTACAGTCATGCTATATACATTCACCACCCATAAGTTATTAGGTAGCTGCCTTGGTTCAACTGCTGATGAACTTCATTCAATCTCCAGACAGGGTGGAAGGGGAGAACCAACTCCTGACATCCGTGTACACACCATGGCATATAGATACCTACACATATTCACACACTAATATAAAGTACATAAATAAAATGTAAAAATTAATCAAACTTAAATATCATGAAGAAATGCTCTTCTGTTAAGAGTTCCCTGAATCTAACATTTTGTTATGGCCTATCAATAGTCTACCTGAATTATTTTTGAGTTTCTCTCTTAGGAATGCTGCTATCATTATAACACTACTGAATAAAGTCTAAAATATCTTATTTTATGAATGATTCTTACCCATTACTGAGACAAACTCTGTGAATAAAAAAAAGTTACTTTATGGGGCTGGAGAGATGGCTCAGCAGTTAAGAGCATCAACGACTCTTGCAGAGGACCCAGGTTCGATTCCCAGCACCCACATGGCGGCTAAGAACTGTCTTTAACTCCAGTTCCAGGGGAATCCAACACTCTCTTCTGACCTCTACGGAACTGCACGACATGGGTGCACCAACCTACATGCAGACAGTACATTCATACACATAAAAAAGAAAATAAATAAATAAATAAATAAATAAATAAACTAAAAAGAAAAGAAAAAAACAAAACAAAAAACAAAAAACTTAAAAAAAAAAAAAAAAAGCCAGGAGTGGGAGTGCACACCTTTAATCTTAGAGCTTGGGAGGCAGAGGCAGGCAGATCTTTGTGAGTTCAAGGCCAGCCTGATCTACAGAGTGAATTCCAGGACAGCTGGGGCTAAAGGGAGACCCTGTCTCGAAGACCCTCCGCCCCAAAAAGTCACTTTATATCATTATCCTATACAATACTTTAAAAAGACACTAAACTTGTAAAATGTTTAGCCATATCTTGATTCTTTTGCTTTTGTAAATCCATTCTTTCCTCTTCTGAATCTATGCTGACATATCTATCAGGTTATTTTATATTATCCCACAAGAACCTGATATTGTATCCAGCCTCTTTCTCCATGTTGTTTGGGTTATTTCTACTGACTTGATTTTAAGCTTACTATTCCTTTTGTTTATTGTGTTCAATCTGCTGTTAAATTACTAAAATTAACATTGTAATTCCAAATAAGTAAATTTCCAGATATACCAAAAAAAATATATGCTAATACAAAATGTGTGTGTGCATATATGTTTATATTTTGCCCTTGGTGTTTATCACAGTATCAATTCCTTATTACTCATTTCAAGGAACTAGTTAAGAATACAAAATAAAGCCGGGCGTGGTGGTGCACGTCTTTAATCTTAGCATTTGGGAGGCAGAGGCAAGCGGATCTTTGTGAGGTCAAGGCCAGCCTGGTCTACAGAGTGAGTTCCAGGACAGCTGGGGCTACAAGGAGACCCTGTCTCGAAAAGACCAAAAAAAAAACAATAATAATATATATATAATATACAAAATAAAAGTACATGGACTCTATCCTCTTTAGGCAGTAAAAATTCATAAAACGTAAGAAAATTCATTGGTATTTTTATTTTAAAATAATTATTTTAACTTTACATGGAAGAAGTGGCACTGTCACTTTTTAATAATCGTAAGGTGTTCTTTTTACCTGTATACCTGAAGATAAAGCTGGTGCAAATTACAGCAAGAATCAGACAGGAAAGGATGAAATTCCTAAAACAAAAGAATTGTATTCATTCTTTGTATGTTACATGTCTTTCTAATTCATATTCTCTCCCATATCAGGCTGAATAAAAAAAAAATGAATGTACCACATTTAAAATTAAAAAGAAAAAAACTGATATGAAAATGCAAAAGAAAATAAGGCTAAGTAGCTAAGAGCTACCATCAGACACACATTAGTCACCACCACTGAGTACCTACTAAGTGACCAGACATGTTTCCATGCCTGTCTGCTTTTAGTCATCCCATAAAACTTACTATATATATGCTGTTGTTTCCATTTGCAGGAATGACTTCTTGGAAAGACTTTTTTTTTTTTTTTTTTTTTATTTCTGTATGTGTATCAATGTACTGTCTGCATGCAGGTTTGTGCACCCGTGTCGTGCAATGCCGCGGAGGTCAGAAGAGGGTCTCGGATTCCCCTGGAACTGGAGTTCTCCTGGAATTGGAGTTTCAGACGGCTCTCGGCCGCCATGTGGGTGCTGGGGATCGAACCCGGGTCCTTTGTAAGAGCGGTCGGCGCTCTTAACCGCTAGGCCATCTCTCCAGCCCCGGAAAGACTTTTTTTAACAAGCCTTTACAAATTAAAATTTTTGCATAACCTTGTAAACCAAGTTAATTGAGAACGTTTAAAACTATGTACCCTTCTAAGAAAAACAAAGTAATCAATCACTGCTGCAATGATGTGGAATCCTAATATAATTCTTACAAGCTAAGCTGAATGCATAGTTTTAATCCTATACCATGTTCCCCATTTGTGACTTACTTATACCCCTGACTCTCAACAATGTAAGTGTACATGAGATGTGACAGTAATGACTCTGAGAAAGTCTCCCCCCACAAATGTTTAAGTAGAGTCACAAAAACAATTCCTCCTTTGTAAAACTGTTAGCAAAATATTGTTCATGGCTTTCTTATATCATGCTTGATATGTGGCTCAATAAATGAGAAAAGCCCTTTATTCAATACAGTTCTTAAAGAAATCAGAATATCTTGGAACAAGATCAGGCCGACTCTTTGTCAAACTACTCTAAGAGTGGATGTTTCTCATTAATGGGACACCAGCCACACTCACTTCACAAAAGAAAACTAAAGGTCAGCTATCAAATAACTTCACTGACTTAGCTAAAAACCTGTAAACCTGGATCTAATGCCAGGTGTGATTTCCTCACCCATTATTATCAGATTATCCCTTAGAAATTAATAGTTTATACTGAATTTTAGGACAGTGAATGAAACATTAGTGACTGACTTTTTTAAATCCCTTGATGAAAAGAACTGACTTTTTAAAATGGCAAAATTAGGAACAATTTTAGTTTTTATATACCAAGCCAAATATCAAATACATATTATTGGAGCACTTCCTACAATGTATCTCTGCCACTGGAGCAGTCACCAAGCATCAAGCAGAAAACCCAGGATGGAAGCAGGCTACTATAAAAAGGTCCACCCCTCAGATGAGGCTGAGCTGAGGCACTCAGTCTGTAGATGCTGCAGGACTCACTGCCAGGAGCATCACTGCAGTGAACTCTTCAAGAAAGCAATTTTTAAAAATGGCCTCCAATAAAACTACATTGCAAAAAATGGGAAAGAAACAGAATGGAAAGAGAAAAAGTTGAAGAGGCAGAGCCTGAAGAACTTGTGGTAGAGAAAGTGCTGGATCGACGTGTAGTGAATGGAAGGTGAAGTGTTTCCTGAAATGGAAGGATTCACAGATGCTGGTAATACTTGGGAACCTGAAGGGAATTTAGATTGTCTAGAATTAATTGAAGCATTTCTTAAATCTCGAAATGCTGGTAAAGAAAAATATGGCACAAAAAGAAAATCTTTATCTGACAGTGAATCTGATGATAGCAAATCAAAAAGAGATGCTGCTGATAAACCAAAAGTCTTTGCCAGAGGTCTCGATCCTGAAAGAATCATTGGTGCCACGGACAGCAGTGGGGAATTGATGTTTCTCACGAAATGGAAGGAATGAGATGAGGCTGACTTGGTGCTGGCCAGAGGCAAATAAGAAGTGTCCTCAGATTGGAATTGCTTTTTAAACTTTCTTTCTTCCTTTTTCTTTCTTTTTTATGTTACTAATCAACTCTAGACCCATGTCCTCCACCATATCCCCCCACCCCACCAGAGCTCATGTATTCTGCCAAACGTGCTTTTCATCTCTTTCTCAGTCTTTCTCAAAATTCTCCTTGTAGAAGTTGACTGTTTTGAGCAGAAGTTCACTGTTTCAGTCAGTTCTTTGATGCAGTCCTTTCTGTTGTTGTTGTTTCCAATATGCATCACTCCCAACTACTTGGACAAAAGCTCAAGGGGCCGTGCACAAGAAATACTTACAACTAGGTTACTGGCACTAGCATCCACAGATGTGGGATACAATTTGTCGTTTGTTTTTCTGGGACTGTATTACTTCACTCAGCATGATATCTTCTAGCTCCAGCCATTGTCCTGCAAAACTCATGATGTCATCTTTCTTTACTATTGCATAGAACTCCATTGTGTAGATGTACCACATTTTCTCTATTCATTTGTCAGTTGAGGGGCACTTGGGTTGGTTCCAGCTCCTTGCTGTTGTGAAGAGAGCTGAAATAAACATGGCTGTTCATGTATCTCTGTGGTGGGATGAGTCTTGTGGGTACATGCCCAGGAGTGGTATGGCTGGGTCGGGTGGCAAGTTCATTCCAAGTCTTCCAAGGGTTCTCCACACTGCTTTCCATAGTGGCTGTACGAGTTTACATTCCCACCAGCAGTGGATGAGTGTTCCCCTTTCCCCACAACCTCTCCAGCACTTGGTATCATTTGTTTTCTTGATCCTAGCCAGTCTTATTGGAGTAAGATGATATCTTAAAGTGGTTTTGATTTGCATTTCCTTAATGATTAGTGATGTTGAGCAGTTCTTGAGGTGTTTCTCAGACATCTCTAATTCCTCGCTTGTGAAGTCTCTGTTCAGTTCTTTGCTCCATCTATTGAGCGGGTCGTTTGTTTTCTTTTTTCTTTGTTTTTTGAGTAGTTTATATATTCTGGAAATCAATGCTTTGTCAGATGTATCTGCAGTGAAGGTTTCCTCCCACTCTGTGGGATTTCTCTTCACTTCCTTGATTGTTTCTTTTGATGTACAGAAGCTTTTGAGTTTGATGAGGTCCCATTTGTCAATTGTCGACCTTAATTCTTGTGCAGCTGCTGTCTGATTTAGGAAGTCTTTTCCTACGCCTATGTCTTGTAGTCTGCTGCCAACTTTTTCTTCTATCACCTTCAGAGTTTGGGGTTTCACGTTGAGGTCTTTAATCCATCTGGAGTTGACTTTTGTACAGGGTGAGAGGTAGGGGTTTAATTTCATTCTTCTACAAGTGGTGATCCAGTTTTGCCAACACCACTTGCTGAAGATGCTGTCTTTTCTCCATTGTGGTTTCTTGGCCCCCTTGTCAAATATGAGATGGCTGAAATTNAAACGGAACTAAAGCGAAATCCCAGAGTGGGACGAACTCTTTCACGCAGAACATATGACAACAGCATTGATTTCCAGAATATATAAACTCTCAACAAAGAAGAAGAAGAAAAAAAAAAGTGACCACATCAATTAGCATGGGCAAAGAGCGAAGAGGGAACTCTCAAAGTGAAGTGAATTAGAAGATGCTGAGAAACACCGTTAAGAAAGTGTTCAACCACCACCTAATGTTTGGAAAATGCAAATCAAAAAAACCACTTTAAGATATCATCTTTACGGGTACTGGAGAGATGGCCTAGTGGCCAAGAGTGCCGAACGCTCTACAGAGGCACACCGGGTTCGATCCCCAAGCCCCATGGCGGCTCGAGACGCTGTCTGAAACTCCAATTACCCAAGAGAACTCTAGTTCCAGGGGAATCCAACGCCCTCTTCTGACCTCCGTGTTGCACGGACACGGGTGCACAGAACCACTGCATGCAGACGACATTCATACGCATAGAGAAAATAAAAGAGAGTCTAAAAATGAAAAAAAAGGAATTAAAAAAAAATATTACTCAATAAAGACTGCTAGGATGCAAGAAAAACAATAGACCCAAGTGCTGTGAGAGGTGTGGGGAAAGAGAAACACTCATCCACTGCTGGTGGGAATGAAACCTGCGTAAGCCACGATGGAAAGCAGTGATGGAGAAACCCATGAAGACTTGGAAGACTGGAACTTGCCACCCGACCCAGCCATACAACTCCTGGGTCATGTCCCCACGACTCAGCCTCATCCCACCAGAGTACATGACCACGCCATGTTTATTTCAGCTCTTCTTCACAACGCAGGCAGCTGGACCAACCCAAGTGCCCCTCAACGACAAATGAATAGAGGAAAAATGTGGTACATCTCACACAATCGGAGGTACTATGCAATAGTCAAAGAAAGAAGTTGACATCATGAGTTTTGCAGGACAATGGCTGGAGCTAGCAAGATATCATGCTGAGTGAAATAATACAGTCCCAGAAAAACAAAACAGAAAATTGTTCCCAACATCTGTGGATGCTAGTGGCCAATACCTCAGTTGTAAGTATTTCTTGTGCACCTTGTTTCTTTTGATGTACAGAAGCTTGAGTTTAATGAGGTCCCATTTGTCAATTGTCGGCCTTAATTCTTGTGCAGCTGCTGTCTGATTTAGGAAGTCTTTTCCTACACCTATGTCTTGTAGTCTGCTGCCAACTTTTTCTTCTGTCGCCTTCAGAGTTTGGGGCTTCACGTTGAGGTCCTTAATCCATCCCAAGTTGACTTTTGTACAGGGCGAGAGGTAGGGGTTTAATTTCATTCTTTTACAAGTGGTGATCCAGTTTTGCCAACACCACTTGCTGATGATGTCTTTTCTCCATTGTGTCTTCTTGGCCCCCTTGTCAAATATGAGGTGGCTGAAATTGTATGTACTCAGGTTTAGATATTCAGTTTTGTTGCATTGGTCAACAGGCCTGTTTTTGTGCCAGTACCAGGCTGTTTTTATGACTATAGCCCTGTAGTATAGTTTGAAGTCTGGTATAGAGATCTCCCCTGTGTTGCTCTTTTCACTCAGGGTTCTTTTGGCTATTTGGGTTCTTTTGTTTTTCCAGATGAATTTAAGGACTTTTTTCTTTTCCAAGCCTATGAAGAAACTCTTGGGGATTTTAATTGGGATTGCATTAAATCTATACAAGAGTTTGGGTAGAATGGACATTTTTACAATGTTAATTTTCCCAATCCATGAGCATGGGAGGTTTTTCCATCTTCTTCCATTTCTTTCTTTAAAGGTTTAAAATTTTTGTTGTAGAGATCTTTGGTGTCTTTGGTTAGGTTTGTTCCTAGGTATTTTATTGTTTTTGAGACTATTATGAGTGGGAAGGTTTCCTTGAATTCCTTCTCCAGTTGCTTGTTGTTGGTGTAATAATGGCCATTGATTGTTTTAGATTAATTTTGTATCCTGCCACTTTGCTGAAGCTGTTGTTTCTAGGAGTTTTCTGGTGGAGTTTTTAGCATCCCTTAAGTAAACAATCATATCATCAGCAAATAGGGATAGCTTGACTTCCTCTTTTCTAATTAGTACTCCTTTAATTTCCTTTTCTTGCCTTATTGCCCTATCAAGTGTTTCCAGCACTGTATTGAAGAGGAGTGGTGACAGGGGGCAGCCTTGCCAAGTTCCTACCTTTACAGGGAATATTTCTCTCGTTTACCCATTTAGGATGATACTGGCTGTGGGTTTCCTGTATATGGCTTTGATTACATTGAGGAATGATCCCTCCAATCCAGTTCCCTCTAGGACTTTAAGCATGAAGCAATGCTGGATTTTGTCAAAGGCTTTTTCTGCATCAATTGAGATTATGGTGTGGTTTTTGTCCTTCAGTCCATTTACATGCTTGATGATGTTTATTGATTTTCATATGTTGAACCATCCCTGCATCTCTGGTATAAATCCAACTTGGTCATGATGGATGATCTTCTTGATGTAAATCTGTATGCGATTTGCCAATATCTTGCTTAGAATTTTGGCATCTGTGTTCATTAAGGAGATGGGTCTATAGTTCTCCTTTTTGGTTCAATCTTTACCTGGTTTTGGTATTAGAGTGATGCTGGCTTCAGAGAAGGAATTTGGGGGAATTCCCACGGTTTGTATCCTTCTAAACAATTTCAGTAATAATGGTTGTAGGTCTTTTTGAAATGTTTTATAGAATTCTGCCGTGAAACTGTCTGGGCCTGGGCTTTTTTTAGTTGGGAGGTTTCTATTACATCTTCAATTTCTTCATATATTATGGGTCTGTTTAAGCTGGCAATCTCTTCTTGGTTGAGCTTTGGTGATTCCCAGGATTTCAGATATTCATCCATTTCTTCTAGGTTTTCAAACTTAGTAGAGTATAGGATTTTGAAGTAAGTAGTCCCATATGATTTTCTGGATCTTTTCCTTGTCTGCTGTGATATTTACCTTTTCATCACAGATTCTATTGATTTGGAGTTGTTCCTTCTTTCTTTTGGTTAACTTGGCTAGAGGTCTGTCTATCTTGTTTATTCTATCAAAGAACCAACTTTTGGATTCATTGTTTTTTTTGTATTGTTTTCTTTGTTTCTATTTCATTGATTTCTGCTCTGATTTTTGTTATTTCTTCCTATCTGTTGCATTTAGGGTACATCTGTTGTTGCCTCTCAAGTGCTTTTAGCTGCAGGGTTAGATTGTTCAATTGTGCTCTGTTTTTCTAATGTAGGCACCCAGGGCTATAAACTTCCCTCTTAGTAGTGCTTTTAAGGTATCCCATAGGTTTTGTTGTGTTGTATTGTCATTGTCATTCAGTTCCAGGAATGCTTTTATTTCTTTCTTTATCTCTTCCTTGACCCATTCATTATTCAGGAGTGTGTTGTTTAGTCTCCATGCTTCCTCTGGTCTTTTTGAGACCGGTCTCTCCCTATAGCTCTGGCTTGTCCTGGACTCACTTTGTTGACCAGGCTGGGGGGGCCTTGAACTCAGAGAATTCGCCTGCCCTCTGCCTCCCACGTGCTAGGGATTAAAAGGCATGCGCCCCCACGCCCCCAGCTCAGAAAATCTTAATATCCATCTATACTGATATTTCCCCCTCAAAATTATCATGATAGACATCTTTTTTAAAATTTCAATTTAGTAAAACACTCATTCTAAAGACTAACTTTCTTCCTGTGTGTTAATATTGCACTAACAGTGAAGATTCCAACAAAAGCCTGAATAGCCTTATAGACAAATCCCTTTCACTAATTTAGTAGTTCCCAAGTTTGACTCTACATCAGAATCTCTAAGTATTAAGCAAATTCCTGAGCCTTATTAAAACTCACCCACTCATTCACAGGTTGAGTCCAAAACCTTGCTTTAAAAAAACAAACAAAAAAAAAGAAAAACGGGCTGGAGAGATGGCCAGCTGTTTTAAGAGCACCAACTGCTCTTGCAGAAGACCAGGGTTCGATCCCCCAGCACCAATGGTGGTTTGGAACCGTCTTTACTTAGTTCCGGGGAAATCCAAACACCCTCTTCTGGACCTCCTCGGCATGCACAACCCACAGGTGCACCACCACATGCAGACAGTAACATTCATACACACATTAAAAAAACACAAAAAAGAAAAGAAAAAGAAAACCACATAACAAAAAGATTTATAGCAGTTCCAAAAGGACTAGTCTAACATTGGACAAGGCTACTTGGGACCACATCACTGGGCATCTCCTCAGTCACAGCAGAGCTTGTTGATATCACAACACCAAACTGAAGCTCATCATGGTTGAAATCTTGCCCTAAAACTCAAACTTATTTATTATGAAAACACAAGCCATCATTCAAAGCATCAATTACTAAATGAGCTAAAGGATACAAAACTATCTCATATCTTAGGAGGACAAAATCAGATTATCTGTAACCTGAAGAGATATCAAAATCTATACTGACCTAAAAGCAATAACTAAAGCAATCTATATGTTCATTTATATTCCAGTCATGCCACATTGAAATAATAAATGAAGTACAGTGGAGCGGGACATGCCTTTTAATCCCAGCATTTGGGATGCAGAAGACCAGGGAAATCTGGTTATAAGTTAAAGCCAGTCTGGTCTACATATTGAGACCCTGGTCTCAAAAAGCAAACGTACAAAGGGGTGCAAGTTGGGGATGAAGGGATCTGAATCCACTTCTCAGCAGTGGCTTAAAAATAGAAACATAGACAATCCTTGCCTGATGGGGTGGGGCCATTAAGAAAAAGAGACGCTTCAACAGTATTGATAGGTTGGTGAGCTGAAAACATTCTCCAGGGCAAAATTTTATCTGGAAAGACAGGAAAAGAAAGAGATTGATTTAAAAAACCAGAGATTTCATAAACCACTGTTATATACCAAAATATTAATGGCTCTTTCTGGAGAATAAGAATAGCTACTTCTTAATTTTTAATTTAGAGTCATTAATGTGAAACAGAGAAAATGTCAAAGCAATTCAGTTGCTATTCTTTTGTTATTCATTTTAAAAGACTATCAGATTACTAAAGAAAGTATATAGAAAGTGGGTGTTTGAGTCTTTGTAATTCTACTTACTAAATGAGCCACTTTTTTTAAAAGGTGACATGGTGTGCCACAGAGTTCCAGCAGTCCCAATCTTGTGATATATACAAAAGTATTGAGTTTCTAACCATTACATAGATGAAGGAAAGATAAAATATCTTGGTTGAGGCGTATATGGAACCGCGATTACAGGCCCTGAATCCCTTTATCTGCAAGGTTTGAAGACCAGAAGTGTTCAGGTTTGAATTTATGAGTTTAAGAATATTTAATACACCACAGCGGAATTAGGGATGAGGCCAAGTCTACACATGAAATCAATTTGTTTTAGATACAAAACTACCTACAGAGCTCTGAAAGTACCTTGTTACACATTATTTGTAATAACCTTGTGAATTAAAGTTTCATGGCATGCAACTTTCCAATGGTGGCATCAGATCAGTTCTCAAAAGTTTTGGAGTATTTTAGATTTCAAATCATGCATGCTCAAACTGTATGCCTATATCCAAGAATTATCATAATTATATAGAACTACACAACAAATAACCCATTCATTGGCTTGCAACAAAGGGAAAGAGGAAACCTCTTTACAAATTTAGTACGGCTGCATGAAATGAGACTATGTTCAAGTGCCAAGAAAAGACTATAAAAACAGAATTGTTCTATAAACTTACAATTACAGAAATCAGTTAGACAATACTAAAACCCAATCCAAACACAAAACAGCACTTTTTACCGAGCAAGGAAACACCATGCATCCATTGCTAACAAAGAGGTAATCATATTAGCACTAAGAACAGCATTCAACAGAACAGCATCCTAAGGAGAAGCAGAAACATCAGTGCATTAATAGGCTAACACTCTGGAAATAGTAACATTACATTTGTTATACCAATCAAGAAAGCACTATCAGAATCCAAATAATAGATCTCCATGGAAAGCTCTACATTCTCGTATGTAAAAGAACCTACAATGCCATTCCCTTTCTGTAAAGCACCTACTGTATGTTAATCATTGTTTTGAGGAAGGAGAATCAAATGGATTTTAAGTGCACTAACTCAATCATTAAGCTATACAAAAACCACTCTCTCAAAGATTTTGAACACCAATCATTTACAGTTTTGTCTTTTTTTTTTTTAACCATTTATAATATTAAAATCTGTGTAGATCTTATCCATTGCTTTACTATCTCAAATTAATATCATTTTTAGGTAAAATTCTAGGGTTTTTCTATTTCCTGAACATCCTTAGGCTAAGAGGGCAAATTATTCAGGACTGCAACCATGAACTTCCCCCTAATACTCCCAACTTCTTTTCTAATCTAATTCCATTAAAAATAACTGTCTATAATTGTTCTGGAATTACTATTATTTACTTTTAATGACACTTAGTGTGGTGATTTGAATGAAAAGTGCCCCCATAAATCATGTACTGGAAAAAACCTTATAGTCCCGAGTTGGTGGTGCTGTCTGGGGAGGTTATGGATCTTCTAAGAGGTAAACCCTTGGTGAAGGAAGTATGTCACCGAGGGCAGGCTTTGAGTTTAAGCCTTGCCCCATTTCCAGTTCCCTTTCTGCTTCTGGTGACCCATAGAGAAGCAATCTCCAGCTTTCTGCTCCAGGAACCTCCTGCTGCCATGCTTCTTCATCCATTTATGGACTTTCCCCTTGAACCATAAGCCCAAATAAAGCTCTTCTGTAAGTTGCTTTCAGGCTCCTGTGTATTTTAGCCTCGAACATAAAAGTTTAATTATTCACAGCATCCCCTTTTCAGTTATTTTTCCTCTCTCATGTGTATTTACTTGCACCTCTCAAAATGAAAAATATTTTCTCAAATATTTTTAAATAAATAATACTAAAATAATAATAATAATTACTAGATCTAAGTACTATAATAATCAAGGTTTACCATTTCCTAGAATACAACTGAACTAAAATGCAGAAATGTTAAGGGGATGGTGTTCATAAAAGAATATTCATTCATTCTCACATCAAGTATAATTTCAATGGAAAAAAGGAAAGCATAAACTTTGTCAAAGTTTGTAGAATACTTACCAGTTCAGGAAACAGTGATGGATGAAAGGAAGTAATAAACGAACACAGATGAACACAAACATGCTGATATAAAGTGACAGCCACGTTGGCTTGCCCTTTACTTTTACTCCTGTAAATGAACAGGGCAGCCAGAGAGAGTTCAACCCAGAAACTGCTCAAAACTGTTAGAAAAATGGCTTTGAGTAGAAGACCACCTGCAGGAAAAATTGAGAAACATGACCCAGCACATTACTAGAAGCTAATAAACAGCAGTTTTTAAAACAATGGCATATGAAGGACTACTTTAGAAAACCAAATGTTTCAAGAATATAATCAAATATAATTGATAATATGTGAAATATCTAACATTAAAAAAAACCCATACTCATTGCTACAGAAAGTGTTTATTTTCCTGAACAAAACTTTCAAAATGGGTGTGTAATCTCAAGTACTCAGAAAGATAAAGACAGGACTACTGTGAATTCCAAGACAGCCAGGGATATAAAGGAAGCCTCCTACCCTATCTCCGAAACCAAATCAAAGCAAAACAACCAATAATAAATTTCCCCCATCATTGACAATAGTGGCAAGTCAAAGTTTCACATGGAATTTAAAAAATATCAAATTAAATATATTTTTAAAAGTACCAGTACAGGGAAGAATCATTAGGATTGAAAAGGATAAAGAAACTTTCATAAAGATTTAATAAAATTAAGCAAAATATAAAGTGATAAGACAAAACCTAGGTATAAGGCAGACAAACCAGTCTGATGTAATTATTAAGTTTATATCTTAAAAGTGAATAAAAAGAATGAAGGGTTTGAAGAGACACAGGTCGGGGAGGACTAGAATGGCACAGTGTCTTCTGTACTCATGAATTCACAGCAGCAGTGGTTCCAACATTCGATCTTGTTTTGTAAGATCAAGCCAGCAAAACTTCTCACATGCAGTAAAGTGGGACCATAAGTCCCAAGCCTAAGGAGCTGTTGATAGTTGATGACTTCTGGCTAAGGGAAAGAAGTTTCCTTTAAGGGTGTGGGGAGATCTGGGGAGTACGGAGGAGAGGTTGGGATTATGATCAAAGTACATTGTACGTATGTATAAAATGATCAACAAAAACATATTTATAAAACAAAGGAATGAGGAGTAAAAGTTGACAACAATAAAACATTCCAAATCTGAGGAGCTTAAACACTGCACTTCATTTTTTGAGATTAACCAGATAAGCCTAACAAAAGAATGAACAGTTAAAAGCACAGCAATAATCCAGGGAGTAACAACCTACAGTTTGAACTACAGAGGTGACAAAGAGGATGAGGACAGTGAAGTTTCTCAACGGCACCATATTTTTTTCCTGTTTTCTCCGGTTACTTTATTGTACATGTCTGTCTATACATGTCTATATGAGGTATGTGCCCAGGGTATATGCATGCAAGGTTCTCAAGAGGCCACTGAGCCTGGAGTTATAGGTGTTTTGTAAGCCATTCAACATGGGTACTGGGGTCTGATCTCCAGTCCTGATGACTGAGCAGCAAGACTCTTAACTGCTCAGCCATGTCTATTATGTTATTTGCATTTACTCTATTACAGCCAACATTTTTAATGGAAACTAATGGACAATAAACAGTAAACAAGGTAAAATATTTAGCATATGCTATAGGTTTACATATTTTATGCCTTATACAAAGTTGTTTTTCTACATAGCAGCTATAAAGTAGAATATGACAAACTGGTCTCAAAAAATGCTAGGTTAAAGTGTTTCTCCTGCCTCAGGTTCTGGCATAGTGAGGATGACAGACACAAATCACGCCTGACTTAAACTTACTTTTAAGTACATTTCATTACTTCAGTACAATTAATAAGGCATCCTAAACTACTGGGAATCAGAATGATATAAACAATGTGTTACCTGGTCATAGCTTCTGAGACTTGGCTTTCTGTGCACCACAAGGTCTGTACATCTTCAGGCTGAGAGGGCAGCTTATCCATGACAACAACCAGGAGTAGGCATTGTGGAAACTGTAGTTCACATGGCAGGTCTTATATGTAATTAAGTTAACACAAATTATATAAAAAACAAAAAATTTCCAAAAATTTTCAATAGAAATTTGGTTGTGTTATAAACTTGAGACATTATTTAAATGAGAATGTTTCAGTAAAAATACCACCCGATTTTTAAATACATTTTATAATTAGACTGACTGCATAGGAGTATTATGTCACATGCCTTACAATAAGAGATTGTTTAAACACTAAGTTTATTGTGAACCTTACCTAATTTACTATCTAGAACCGCCTGCACAAAATGCTGGGATGTGAGCAGTTGACTGATGAGGGCGTCTAGCGTCACAAGGAAAGCACCTTCTATTTCCTCCTGTTGTGCTTTGGAAATCCTGGTGGCATATAGGCTTGGAGGAAACTTGCTGTAAACAGAGGAAAACTTCTTTCATTTCATAGCTATCTTCTAAATTTGGATAGAGTAGCTGGAATCCCAGTAGTGGAATAAGCATATAAAATGAAGTATGTATTTTGTTGGAGAAAACTCAAAATACTGAAGTGATGCAAAAAAAAAAGATATAAAGAATTTCAATTACATAGAACTTGGAGGCAAAAGGCAGGTGGCTAGTGAGTAGTTTAGGCCAGCTGGGGCTATTTGGGAGATTTTCTTATATCTCTAGCTAGATACTCCTCTCTCCTCTCCTCTCTCTCTCTCTCTCACCCACACACACACCCACAAAAAAAAAGAATTCCTGGAAAAACCTTCAGTATTATTGTGATGCATTTTATTTATTTTTTATTTTATGTTTGTGTTTTGCCTGAGGTATATAAATGCCCTTATATTATGCATGCTCACGCCAGACGAAATTTTTGATCCCTCTGGAATGGATCTCTTACGGGATGGTTTTGTTGGGAACCAAATCTGGGATCTGCAATACTAGCGAGTGCAGTAGCCAGCGCTCATAACCACTGATCCACCTTTCCAGCTCCTTATTTTGATGCATTGAATACCATTTGACAAGGATGTCCATAACAATGCTGCAAGTAGCTCAATTTGCCAACTGTGTGACTTTTTTCTTTTATCTGACCTTAATCCTGCATTTCTTCCTCTAAGACATTTATTTGTTTATTGATGATATGAAAGACCAAAGTAATGACATTCCTAGACTGATGACAACTACTGAGCATCTACATATTTTTCAATCACATGATGTATTTAAAAAGTATTTGACAAATGTTTAGATGTCTGTGTAATCATGCCATGCACTGTTCAAAAAAAAAAAAAAGGTGGGGGTGGTAGACAAAGCACTGCCTTTATACAAGGTTTACATTCTAATGAAAGGGAAGAGTTAAAACAAGCATAAAGGTAAACATACATAATTGTCTCCCCTTTATCTATGATTTCAATTTCCTGGCCAATCACCTGAAAACACTACATAGAAATTCCAGAAACAGTTCTTAAGTTGTATGCCATTGTGAGTAACAAGGATATTTCTTTATTTTATTTTATTTTTCTATGTGTATGAGTGTACTGTCTTCATGTATGGTTTGTGGACCCGAGGTCGAAGAGGGGTCAGATTCCCTGGAACTGGAGTTTAAAGAAGGTTCTCATCACCATGTGGGTGGTGGGGATTGCACCCGGGTCCTCTGCAAGAAGCTCTCTACCCACTAGGCCATCTTGGTCCAGCCCTCAGCAATGATATTTCATGCCATCTTGTTTCACCTACCTGGGATGTGAATCACCCCTTTGTCTAGTACAGTCATGCTATATACATTCACCACCCATAAGTTATTAGGTAGCTGCCTTGGTTCAACTGCTGATGAACTTCATTCAATCTCCAGACAGGGTGGAAGGGGAGAACCAACTCCTGACATCCGTGTACACACCATGGCATATAGATACCTACACATATTCACACACTAATATAAAGTACATAAATAAACATGTAAAAATTAATCAAACTTAAATATCATGAAGAAATGCTCTTCTGTTAAGAGTTCCCTGAATCTAACATTTTGTTATGGCCTATCAATAGTCTACCTGAATTATTTTTGAGTTTCTCTCTTAGGAATGCTGCTATCATTATAACACTACTGAATAAAGTCTAAAATATCTTATTTTATGAATGATTCTTACCCATTACTGAGGACAAATCTGTGAATAAAAACAAAAATAATTTTAAAAGGGGTGCTGGAGAGATGCCTCAGCGCGTTAAGAGCACCGAACGCTCTGCAGAGGCCCCAGGTTCGATTCCCAGCACCCAAATTGGCGCTGAAGAACCGTTCTTTAACTCCAGTTCCAGGGGAATCTGCAAGGACTCTCTTCTTACCTCCGCTGCCATCGCACGAATTGGGTTTGCACAACTACTGCCAGACAGTACATTCATACACATAAAAAAGAAAAATAAAATATAAAATAAAAATAAACAAAATTTTTTTTTTTTTTAAAAAAAAACAACACAAAAAACACAAAAAAAACTTAATAAAAAAAAAAAAAAAAGCCAGGCGTGGGAGTTGCACACCTTTAATCTTAGAGCTTGGGAGGCCGAGGCAGGTCGATCTTTGTGACTTCAAGGCCAGTGTGGTCTAAGTAGTGAATTCCAGGACAGCTGGGGCTAAAGGGGGGAGACCCTGTCTCGAGACCCCCCCCCCAAAAATTCATCTTTATATTCATTATTCCTACTACAATACTTTAAAAAGACACTAAACTTGTAAAATGTTTAGCCATATCTTGATTCTTTTGCTTTTGTAAATCCATTCTTTCCTCTTCTGAATCTATGCTGACATATCTATCAGGTTATTTTATATTATCCCACAAGAACCTGATATTGTATCCAGCCTCTTTCTCCATGTGTTTGTGTTATTTCTACTGAACTTGATTTTACGCTTACTATTACTTTTGTTTTATTGTGTTCAATCTGCTGTTAAATTACTAAAATTAACATTGTAATTCCAAATAAGTAAATTTCCAGATATACCAAAAAAACTATATGCTAACTACAAAATTGTGTGTGTGCATATATGTTTATATGTGTGTGTATACATGTATACACATAATTATAAAATATAGACATTAAAAAAAATAATAATTAACAATATAAAAATGAAAGATCTGGGTCGTGGTTGTGGGCCGTCTTTATTTAGCACTCGGAGGAGGCAGAGGCAGTGGATCTTGTCGAGGTTCAAGGCCAGCCTGTCCTACAGAGGAGTCCCGGAAGCTGGAGCTACAAGGGAAACGCCCTTTCACGAAAAGACCAAAAAAAAAAAATATATATATATATATATATACATAAATAAAGTTACATGGACTCTATCCTCTTTAGGCAAGTAAAATTTCATAATAAAAACGTAAGAAAATTCATGTGATATTTTATTTTAAAAATACATTATTTCAACTTTACATGGAAGAAGTGGCACTGTCACTTTTTAATAATCGTAAGGTGTTCTTTTTACCTGTATACCTGAAGATAAAGCTGGTGCAAATTACAGCAAGAATCAGACAGGAAAGGATGAAATTCCTAAAACAAAGAATTGTATTCTTCTTGTATGTTACATGCTCTTTCTAATCATATTCCCTCCCCATATCCGCGTGATGGAATAAAACAAAAACTGAATTTACCACTTTAAAATTAAAAAGAAAAAAAAAACTGATATGGAAAATGCAAAATCAAATACGGCTTAAGTCGCTAAGAGTTACCATCAGACACACATTGTCACCCACACTGCGTACCTACTAGTGACCAGACTGTTTCCATGCTGTCTGCTTTTTTTTAGGTCATTCCCATAAAAACTTACATATATATGCTGTTGTTTCCATTTGCAGGAATGACTTCTTGGAAAGACTTTTTTTTTTTTTTTTTTTTTTTATTTCGGTCTGTGTATCAATGTACTGCCTACATGCACGGAGGTTTGGCACCCGTGTCGTTGGCAATGCCGCGGAGGTCAGCAGAGGGGTATCGGATTCCCCTGAACCTGGAGTTCGTTCTCCTGGAATTGGAGTTTAGACGGCTCTCGGCGCTATTGTGGGTGCTGGGGATCGAACCCGGGTCATTTGTAAGAGCGGCGGCGCTCTTAACCGCTAGGCCCCATCTCTCCCGCCCCGGAAAGACTTTTTTTAACAAGCCTTTACAAATTAAAATTTTTGCATAACCTTGTAAACCAAGTTAATTGAGAACGTTTAAAACTATGTACCCTTCTAAGAAAAACAAAGTAATCAATCACTGCTGCAATGATGATGTGGAATCCTAATTTTTTTTCTAATTTTAAAGCTAAGCTAATGATTAGTTTCTAATTCCTTATACCATGTTCCCCATTTGTGACTTACTTATACCCCTGACTCTCAACAATGTAAGTGTACATGAGATGTGACAGTAATGACTCTGAGAAAGTCTCCCCCCACAAATGTTTAAGTAGAGTCACAAAAACAATTCCTCCTTTGTAAAACTGTTAGCAAAATAGTGTCATCGGATTTCTGCTATAATGCTTGCGATTGGGGCTCATAAATGAGAAAGCCTTATTCAATTACAGTTCTTAAAGAAACTCAGAATATTTGGAACAGATCCAGGCCGACTCTTTGTCAAAACTACTCTTAAGCGGGCTGTTTCTCATTAATGGGACACCAGCCACACTCACTTCACAAAAGAAAACTAAAGGTCAGCTATCAAATAACTTCACTGACTTAGCTAAAAACCTGTAAACCTGGATCTAATGCCAGGTGTGATTTCCTCACCCATTATTATCAGATTATCCCTTAGAAATTAATAGTTTATACTGAATTTTAGGACAGTGAATGAAACATTAGTGACTGACTTTTTTAAATCCCTTGATGAAAAGAACTGACTTTTTAAAATGGCAAAATGAGGAACAATTTTAGTTTTATATACAAGCCAAATCAAAATCCATATTATGGAGCACTTCCTACAATGTATCTCTGCCACTGGAGCAGTCACCAAGCATCAAGCAGAAAACCCAGGATGGAAGCAGGCTACTATAAAAAGGTCCACCCCTCAGATGAGGCTGAGCTGAGGCACTCAGTCTGTAGATGCTGCAGGACTCACTGCCAGGAGCATCACTGCAGTGAACTCTTCAAGAAAGCAATTTTTAAAAATGGCCTCCAATAAAACTACATTGCAAAAAATGGGAAAGAAACAGAATGGAAAGAGAAAAAGTTGAAGAGGCAGAGCCTGAAGAACTTGTGGTAGAGAAAGTGCTGGATCGACGTGTAGTGAATGGAAGGTGAAGTGTTTCCTGAAATGGAAGGATTCACAGATGCTGGTAATACTTGGGAACCTGAAGGGAATTTAGATTGTCTAGAATTAATTGAAGCATTTCTTAAAATTCGAAATGCTGGTAAAGAAACAATATGGCACAAAAAGAAAATCTTTATCTGACAATGAATCTGATGATAGCAAATCAAAAAGAGATGCTGCTGATAAACCAAAAGTCTTTGCCAGAGGTCTCGATCCTGTAAGAATCATTGTGCCACGGACAGCAGTGGAGAATTGATGTTTCTCATGAAATGGAAAGATTCAGATGAGGCTGACTTGGTGCTGGCCAGAGGCAAATAAGAAGTGTCCTCAGATTGGAATTGCTTTTTAAACTTTCTTTCTTCCTTTTTCTTTCTTTTATGTGTACTCATCAAACTATAGACCCATGTACTACACCATATCCCCACCAACCCCACCAAGAGTCATGTATTCTGCAAAACATGCTTTTCATTCTCTTTCTCAGTCTTTCTAAAATCTCTTGTAGAAGTTGACGGTTTGAGCAGAAGTTCGCTGTTTAGTAAGTTCTTTGATGCAGTCCTTTCTGTTGTTGTTGTTCCCATATGCATCACTCCCCAACTACTTGGACAAAGCTCAAGAGGCCGCGTTGCACAAGAAATATTACAACTAGGTTATTGGCCACTAGCATCCACAGACTGTGGGACACAATTTGTCGTTGTTTTTCTGGGACTGTATTATTCACTTCAGCATGATATCTTTAGCTCCAGCCATTGTCCTGCAAAACTCATGATGTCATCTTTCTTTACTATTGCATAGTACCTCCATTGTGTAGATGTACCACATTTTTCCTCTATTCATTTGTCCGTTGAGGGGCACTTGGGTTGGGTTCAGCTCTGCGGTTGTGAAGAAAGAGACTGAAATAAACATGGCGTTCATGTATCTCTTTGGTGGGATGATGGCTGAGTCTTGTGGGGACATGCCCAGGAGTTGTCTGCTGGGTCGGGTGGCAAGTTCCAAGTCTTCCAGTCTTCCATGGGTTCTCACACTGCTTTCCATCGTGGCTTACGCGTTTACCATTCCCACCGCAGTGGATGAGTGTTCTCTTTCCCCACACCCTCTCCAGCCTTGGTCTTTGTTTTTCTTGCTCCTAGCCAGTCTTTTTTTTTTTTTTTTTTAATTCCTTTTTTTTTCATTTTTTTAGACTCATACTTTTATTTGTCTCTTTTCTTATCGTATGAATGTCCGTCTGATGCATGTGGTTCTGTGCACCCGTGTCGTTGCAAGCACGGAGGTCAGAAGACGGGGTTCGGATTCCCCTGGAACTAGAGTTCCTTGGAATTGGAGTTTCAGACAGCTCTCAGCCGCCATGTGGTTGCTTGGGGATCGAACCCGGTTGTCCTCTGTAAGAGCGTTCGGCACTCTTGGCCACTAGGCCCATCTCTCCATGATAAGTAAAGATGATATCTTAAAAGTGGTTTTTTTTGATTGCTTTCCTAATGACATTAGTGGTGTTGAACACTTTCTTAACGGTGTTTCTCAGCCATCTTTAATTCCTTCACTTGTGAAGTCTCTTTCAGCTCTTTGCCCCATCTATTGATGTGGGTCATTTTTTTTTCTTCTTCTTCTTTGTTGAGCAGTTTATATATTCTGGAAATCAATGCTTTGTCATTGTTTCTGCGTGAAAGATTCGTCCCACTCTGGGATTTCTCTTTATTTCCTTGTCACTCTTTTTTTTTTAATTTTATTTATTTTTGTATGTGTATGAATGTACTGTCTGCATGTAGGTGTGTGTACCTGTGTCATGCAATGCCACAGAGGTCAGAAGAGGGTCTCGGATTCCCCTGGAACTAGAGTTCTCCTGGAATTGGCGTTACAGATGGTTCTCAGCCACCATGTGAGTGCTGGGGATCAAACCCAGGTTCTCTGCAAGAGAAGTCGGTGCTCTTAACTGCTAGGCTATCTCTCCAGCCCAGTAACTGCTTTTTATGAAGAGAGACTGACTTGGCATTCTTGCCCAGAAGATGAAGCTCAGTAATTGTTTGCAATTTTTATATATATTTATACATATATATAAAATCTTGATCTTGGTTTTTTAATTCCTAGTGTGAAAAAAAAAGTTCTAATGAAAATCACATTTGATATGTCAGTATTGATAGTTGTTGGGGTTTGGGGTTTTGTTTTGCTTTAGAAAGCACTGGTTACTCTGAGCAAATAAAAGCTTTCAGTAATTGCTTCCTTGAATGATAGGGTATCTGATGCCATGGTGTATTTCCTCTGTATTGAAGAGTAGCTTTTTCTATGTTAGGGAAGTTTTCTAGCCACTGCTCAACCAGAACTTATTTTCAAATGGGATGCAAAGGACCACTCTGGTTTTCTTTGTTTGTACTTACATAAAATACCTAATGTGACTGATTCTTTTTTTTTTTTTTTTTAATAATTCACAACAAAAACCATGGGTGATAACATATGTTGATGAGATTCTGTCCTTCTGAACAAGTGAAGAAATCACTTTGGGTCAATTGAAAATTTTCCTGAAGCCAAAACCTTTCAAGTTAACTAGGTGATTAGGGGATCATGAAGTTAGTTGGACAGTCATGGGTGGCTAATTTAACTAGGTGATTAGGGGATCATGCAGTTAGTTGGACAGTCTAGGGTGGATAATTTTTTAAAAAGCAGCCACATCAGCATTCATGTATATTATTACATAAACACAGTATTTTATTTTCAAAAATTTGCTGCTACCACCCCAACTCTTACACTCAAACAAAGAAATCAGATAAACAGTGGTCTGTTTTAATTAGCTAATAAGACTTAAATGGACATGTGAAGGTTCCTCTGGTGAGCCATTCATTTATAGTGAGTTGAAATCTGTGTACTAAAAGGTTATGGTTCATGGAATATTTAAGCCCATGGAAATGTAATTAGTTAGAGATGTTGACATTTTAGGACTGCTGACATGAATCAGTGAACAAAACTTGGTAATATATTATTGATCTGCGTGCTTTTTTCTTAACCCTGACTCATTCCTTACTGGTAGGCTTCATCTTTTCAGTATTTGGGTTACCGGTTCAGCAGCAGCCAGGAAATAACTTTGTAGTATTAGATAGAATGATATCCAACTGTATATTCTTTACTTTATTGTAAATAATGGTGAACAGTGGTCAATAAGTAGTTTTATATTCCTTTAAAAAAAAAAAAGGTAACTGTCCAGAAGAACCAAATTGGTCTACATACCAAAGAGAACAGTTAAATGTAGGTAGCCAATTGTACTGGATAGCTTTAGTGTCAACTTGACACACCTGGATTGAGGGAGCCTCAATTGGGGAATTGGCTCCATTGGATTGGCCTGTGGCCACATCTGTGGAGTATTGTCTTGATGGTCGAGCAGTGTGGGAGGGCCCAGCCCACAATTAATGATGCCACCCTAGGCAGGTGGTTGTGTATGGTATAAGAAGGCGGGATAGGCATGAGTCTACAGAGCAAGCCAGTGAACAGCAAGCCAGTGAACAGCATTCCTCCATGGCCCTGTGCTTCAGCCTGCCTCCAGGTTCCTCCCAGAGTACTGCCTGGGCTCCCTAAGTGATGAACTGTGACCCAGGAGATTGTAAGCTGCAGTAAACCCTTTCCTCCCCAAGTTGGTGTCAGTCAGAGTGTTTTGTCACAAGCAATGGGAAGAACAAACTAAACAACCCAAGTACCAGCCATGGAATTCTGATTGTAAAGACAGTCACTGAGGATTCCCTCTTTCATTAAATATGACGAATGACAAGGTCAAAAAACAAATTTCACATGGGCTGGGGAGGCCCAGCTCTAGGGGAAGAACCTATGTTGTTGCTATGTTATTAATGGATATGGTGTTAATCAGGCTTCAACATAGTTTATATTTATAGTCAGACTAATGATGCTCTCAGCCTTGGTCAGAAAAATGTTGTTTACAGGTGGGCAATGATTAATATAATACATCAGAATTCGTCAAATACTGATAATGACTGTTAGGTGCTCAGCCCTAAAATATCTGTATTACTCCCTCCAAGACTCAAGGGAAAACACATGGAAAGAAGAGGGAGACTAGACGATGTAGAGCCAGAGGGTGTGAGGGAATACTTGTGAATCACTCGCCTATGCATGACAGGGTAGTTACACCCATGAAGTCCTGGGCCAGCTGTGGGTATTTGCCCAAAACCTGCAAATGATGAGGCCACCCTCCCTCGAGAACATGACAGTCAATATTGGTAGAGTACAAGAATCTTTTTCTTCAATCACTGATAAACTGTCCCTGCTCCAGGAATTTAATTCCCCTTTTCCTCCCCACTTCTCTACTGGATCATTTTTGTACCCATCTAAGCTAACTAACAATTTTTATCTAACTGTTATTCAGGTCAACTTTTTCACATAGAACCCAATTAATAACATAGTGCTCGGAGCCATGATTTGTCTTTACATTGATTATTTTTGCCCTTGCTGATCCTTGCAGCACACTAATCCCCGTTGGTTCGGTCTTTCTCTATGTATCCATCATTGGTTTTGCGCTTCTATGTTATTAACCACCACACATGACAAATACCAAAGTTAATATAAAAATCACACACAAATACTGCAGGAACAAGACGCTCACAAATGAAAGACATGGAGTACCTCTTCGATCTAACCCGACACTCACTCCTTTACAAAATGTTTGTTCTAACTATCACTAAATAAGGCAGATCACTTTNCTTGCATTTCTTTCCCCCCCTCTTCTTTCCTTTCATAGTATTGCATCTGCACCCCGAACCCGACCACGTCAGTTTGCTCCAGTTCTGATAGTGCTTCTCCCTTATTATGTCACTGTTTTCTCTTGTGCTTTTAAGATTTGTCTTTTGTTTTGGCGCCTCGTTTCCTGCTATAGCATTTAACAATCCATGACTGTGGCAGCTTGGAGCTCCTCGTGGACCTTAGTGTTAGTGTGTTTTCCTTTAGTGTTTCTTTTCTAATATCGCTCCTGCACCGCTGGTAGTTCGACTCACCTTTGCTGTTTAGTTTTCTGTTATTTGATTGGTTTTCTTTGTTTCTTAGCTTTTGCGCGAATTTTCATCCACTACTCTATGGCTGACCTGTACCCATCGATCTAATAAATCTGCTGGGATATTCTTCTCTTTCCTCCTTACTTCCATATCTGTGCGGGTTTTTTTTCGATAAATTTTTCATTAGTTGTCCCACGTTCCTGTTTGTCATCCCACCCCCACTTTGTGTCATTTCTGTTTAAATTTTTTTTCACTAATCTTCTAACTTGAGGTTTTAGTCTGTTGCCCGTTGTGTAATCTTCAGGTCTGATTATTATTATATTCTACTTCCTCCATTCTACTTCTGAGGCTTTTTTTCCTTCCTTTCTCTGATCGGTTGAGTGTTTGATTCTCCTTTATTCATTTTGTCTTCTGATTTCTTTCAGTATTTCCACCACTTCCTTGGAGCTTCTCAATCGCTTAGCCTGTCGTCTTTGCTTCACCTGGATGCGTTTCCTTCCTTATCTTTTTCAGCACTGGGTATCTTTTCCAGTGTTTCCACTTACCTTCGCAGTCAGTTTTGTACCATTCGTCTCTCTCTATAGTCCTATGCATTCTTGAGATTCATTCTATCTCTTTTCTGTAAGTAGTCTTTGATTTGCTCTTTATAATCTTCGTTGTACTTCTTTAAGCAGTGTCACATATAGATTTTTCTGATATTGGTGTAGCCGGCCATTCCAGGTCCCTGGGGGTCCATCTGTAGGAATCATTCCACGCGGGTTGTAAAGCTTCCCCGGTGGGGATTATCCTGTACCTTTCACCATGTTTGTCCCCCCCCCCCACCCCCTCTTCTCGCGTTCCTGGAATGGGCTTCTCCTTGCCTAAATTCCAATGTGAGTCCCAAAACCTGGCTTCACTTGTGTTGCCAAGGACTTGCTTTGGCTTGCCTCCTTCAGATGTCTTCGTTGTTTGTTTGATATGATTTGTTTGTTGTTTTTTTTTCATTTAACTCTTCTTGTTCCTGAAGATGTTCTCGCAAAGAATCCGCTTAGAACTCCTCTTGTCCTTTGTGTAATCCCGTATGGCGGGGAACGGGGGTTTGCTCTTTAGCCTTGCGCTCTGTCTTCAGGTGTCTTCGGAAGATCTCCGATCTCAAGACTCTCACATACTCACCTTTATACCATCTAAGGGACGGAACTCTGCCCCAACAGCGCACAAAGCCAGCACCAAATCAAAAACTGTTTAAATTAATACATTAAACAATAACAATCTGCCTTGCTGAAGACCACCTGTGCTTCAGGTGGTCTGGGAGATTCTTCCTTTTTTTGTGTTTGTGTCTTCTTATGAGGGGTCTCCCGTCTAGCCCAGATATCTGGAAACTCACTCTGTAGGCAGGCTGGCCTTTGACTCTCAAAGATCCCCTGCCTCTGTCCTGCCGTTGCTCGCATTAAAAGGCCCCCCACCACAACCGCCTTGTAATTTTTTTCTTTTTTTTTTGTTTTTTTTTTTTCATTTATTTTTTTGTTGTGTTTGAATGTACTGCTCTGCATGTAGGTGTGTTGTTACCTGTGTATTGCATGCCACAGAGGTTCAGAAGGGGGTCTCGGATTTCCCCTGGACTGAGTTCTCCTGGCTTTGGGTTCCCGTGGTTCTCCGCCACCATGTGGTGCTGGGGATCCAACCCCCGTCTCTGCCAGGAAGTCGGTGTTCTTCCTGCTGGCTTTCTCTCCCGCCCAGTAATACTGCTTTTTATGAAGAGAACTGATTTGGCATTCTTGTCCAGAAGAGAAGCTCAGTAATTGTTTGCAATTTTTATAATATATTCTAGTACTAATATATAAATCTTGATTTGGTTTTTACATTCCTAGTGGAAAAAAAAAGCTCTATGAAAATCCACATTTGATATGTCAGTATTGATAGGTGTTGGGGTTTGGGGTTTTGTTTTCTTTTTTAGAAAGCACTGGTTACTCTGAGCAAATAAAAGCTTTCAGTATTGCCTCCTTGAATGTAGGGTATCTGATGCCATGGTGTATTTCCTCTGTATTGAAGAGTAGCTTTTTTTATGTTAGGAAGTTTTCTAGCCACTGCTCAACCAGAACTTATTTTCAAATGGGATGGCAAGGACCCCACTCTGGGTTTTCTTTGTTTGTACTACATAATAAACATCCTAATGTGACTGATTCTTTTTTTTTTTTTTTTTATAATTCACAACAAAAAACCATGGGTGATAACATATGTTGATGAGATTCTGTCCTTCTGAACAAGTGAAGAAATCACTTTGGGTCAATTGAAAATTTTCCTGAAGCCAAAACCTTTCAAGTTAACTAGGTGATTAGGGGATCATGAAGTTAGTTGGACAGTCATGGGTGGCTAATTTAACTAGGTGATTAGGGGATCATGCAGTTAGTTGGACAGTCTAGGGTGAATAATTTTAAAAAGCCGCCACATCTCGCATTTCATGTATTTATTACTCACATACACACGTATTTATTTTCAAAAATTTTGCTGCTACCACCCCAACCTCTTACACTCAAACAAAGAAATCAGATAAACAGTGGTCTGTTTTAATTAGCTAATAAGACTTAAATGGACATGAAGGTTCTTCTAGTGAGCCATTCATTATAGTAGTTGAATCTGTTACTAAAAGGTTAAGTTTATCAGAATATTTAAAGCCCATGGAAAGTGATTATGGTTAGGAGATGTTGACATTTAGGACTGCTGACATGAATGAGATGAACAAAACTGGTAATATATTATTGATCTGGTGCTTTTTTCTTAACCCTGACTCATTCCTTAACTGGTAGGCTTCATCTTTTCAGTATTTTGGGTTACCGGTTCAGCAGCAGCCACGGAAGGAAATAACTTTGTAGTATTAGATAGAATGATATCCAACTGTATATTCTTTACTTTATTGTAAATAATGGTGAACAGTGGTCAATAAGTAGTTTTATATTCCTTTAAAAAAAAAAAAGGTAACTGTCCAGAAGAACCAAATTGGTCTACATACCAAAGAGAACAGTTAAATGTAGGTAGCCAATTGTACTGGATAGCTTTAGTGTCAACTTGACACACCTGGATTGAGGGAGCCTCAATTGGGGAATTGGCTCCATTGGATTGGCCTGTGGCCACATCTGTGGAGTATTGTCTTGATGGTCGAGCAGTGTGGGAGGGCCCAGCCCACAATTAATGATGCCACCCTAGGCAGGTGGTTGTGTATGGTATAAGAAGGCGGGATAGGCATGAGTCTACAGAGCAAGCCAGTGAACAGCATTCCTCCATGGCCTGTGCTTCAGCTCCTGCCTCCAGGTTCCTTCCCAGAGTTACTGCCTTGGGCTCCCTAAGTGATGAACTGTGACCCAGGAGATGTAAGCTGAGTAAACCCTTTCCTCCCCAAGTTGGTGTCAGTCAGAGTGTTTTGTCACAGCAATGGAAGACAAACTAAAACACCAATGTACCAGCCATGGAATTCTGATTGTAACTGACAGTCACTGAGGATACCCTCTTTCATTAAAATGAAGAATGACAAGGTCAAAAACAAATTCTCCACATGGCTGGGGAGGTCACAGATCCTAGGGAAGAACCTATTGTTGTTGCTATGTTAAATGGATATGGTGTTAATCAGGCTTCAACATAGTTATATTTATAGTCAGACTAATGATGCTCTCAGCCTTGGTCAGAGAAACTGTTGTTTACAGTGGGCAATGATTAATATAAAGACTCAGAATTAGTCAAAATACTGATAATGACTGTTAGGTGCTCAGCCCTAAAATATCTGTATTACTCCCTCCAAGACTCAGGGAACATCATGGAAGAGGGAGACTAGAATGATGTAGAGCCAGAGGGTGTGAGGGAATCTTGTGAATCACTGCCTATGCATGACAGGGTAGTTACACCCATGAAGTCATGGGCAGCTGTGGGTATTTGCACAAAACCTGCAAATGATGAGGCCCAACCCTCCCTGAGAACTGACAGTCAATATTGGTAGAGTACAAGAATCTTTTTCTTCAATCACTGATAAACTGTCCCTGCTCCAGGAAATAATCCCTCAGGACTCATGTTCATATAAGCAACTCAAATTAAACTTATTAGGTCATACAGAAACAAAAACAAGGGCCTGGAGAGATGTTAAGAATGCTTGCTGCTCTTGCAGAACCTGGGTTCGGTTTTCAGTATCCACATGGGCTGGCTCACAACCACCACACATACAAATAAAAAGTTAAAAAAAAAAAAAAAGGAACAGAGACTTCACAAATGAAGACATGAAGATGACTAAGAAACATCTTACAAAGTGTTCAACATCACTAATAATTAAGGAGATGCAAATTAAAACCAGCTTAAGATTTCATCTTACCCTGGTAAGTCTGGCTAAGATTAGGAAAACAAATGCTGGAGAGGTTGTGAGGAAAGGGGAACACTTGTTCATTGCTGGTGGGAATGTAAACTATGCAACCCCTATGGAAATTGGTATGGAGAATACTTAAAAGACTCAAATTAAGCCTACCACCTGACCCAGTCATACCACTGCTGTGTATACACCCACAAGACTCATCCTATCGCAGACATACATGTATATCTATGTTTATTACAGCTCTCTTCACAATAGTGAAGAGCTGGAAGCAACCCAAGTGTCCCTCAACCTACGTGGATAAAGAAAATGTGTAAAAAAAATTAAAAAAAAAAAAAATTAAAAGAAGGGGGTGCTGGAGAGATAGCCTAGCGGTTAAGAGCACCGACTGCTCTTGCAGAGGACCCGGGTTCGATCCCCAGCACCCAATGGCAGCTGAGAACCGTCTTTAACTCCAGTTCCAGGGGAATCTGAGACCCTCTTCTGACCTCCGCGGCATTGCACGACATGGGTGCACAAACCTACATGCAGACAGTACACTCATACACATACAAAAATAAATAAAATTTAAAAAAAAATGGTACATCTACACAATGGCATTCTATGCATCAGCAAAGAAAGATGACATCATGAACTTTGCAGGTAAATGGATGGAACCAGAACCCATTATGCTGAGTGAGGTAACATAGTCCCAAAAAAACAAACGATGAATGGTATCCCTCATTTGTGGATGCTAGCACCAAATCCCCAGCTGTAAGGTAAACTGAGCAATGTTAATGTTATATTTCTTTTTATCTGAAAGCAAGTGTATGTTAAAAAATGACTCTCTTAATGGGCTCTAGAATTAACCTACTACTTATTTTCAGACTTTGAAATTTTGGTATATGGGTGGAAGGTATATATGCACATTTTAGAGTAATAAAATTAAAAGGGAAAAAATGTGAATTCCTAAACATGTTCTGGAATTAACATAGTTAATTCTCAGACTTCATAATTTTGCTATATGTGTGACATATATATATATATGTATTATATATATATGCATATTTTGGACCAATACAAATTGGAGGAAACAACAAAAAGAAAAGAACTGGGTCAAAGAACTGACTGAAACAGCAACCTTCTGCTCAAAACAGTAAACCTCTACATAGAAAAACTTTAAAAAGACTGAGAAAAAGAGAAAAGTCATGTTTGGTAGATTACATGAGCACTAGTGGGGAGAGGGGCATGGAAGGGGGAATGATTCTAAATTGAATTGAGAAATGTATGTAAGAAGATATTTTTTTAAAAAGGAAACAATAAAAAAGAAAAAAAAGATAAAAGACATCAAAGGGAGACTGAGAAAAAGGGTTCAGGAGTAGGAAGGGGGATGAGTGAGGGTGAGAGAACGAAAATGGCCAAAATACATAATATATATATATATATATATATCTAGGTATGTTGTGTGGGTTGTATGAAACCATCCAATTTTTTTAATTTAAAAAATTTGTATAATCTTTTTTTTTTTTTTTTTTTTTTTTGGTCTCCCTGTAGCCCCACTGTCCTGGAACTCACTCTGTAGCCACTGGCCTTGAACCTTGTATAATCATTTTTTAATCATTAACACCTATTAATAACAATGCTTCTTTCAGTCTGCTCTTCTTTCCAAACAATCTTCTTTGAGAACTTATTTATCGTAGTCATGTATCTTCAAATAGAATTGCTAATCTGAAAACATCAAATATGCAGATCTCCTTCCTTGGGAGGCAGAGGCAGGCAGATCTTTGTGAGTTCAAGGCCACCTGGTCTACAGAGTGAGTCAGGAAGCTGGCTACAGGCCAACTGACACTGAAAAAGGGAGGAGACCCTGTCTCGAAAAGACCAAAAAAAAAAAAAAAAACTTAATTTGAAGTTTTACAACCACAACGTAGCTCAGAAATAACAGTAATTAACTTATAAATATACTTAAGTACAAACTGAATTAAATTGTGAAAAATGATTTATGATTACAGAAATATTTACATAAAATTTTCTGCAAAATTTAATAAAGATTTACAATGCTCATGATAGCACTGTAAATAATATAACAGATGCTCAGTATTTTAACAATTAATATTAAATCATAAAAAAATATATCTCAAAAACAAATTTAAATGATAGTTTTGACATGAATGATAAAAATTGGCAAGTTAGGGGCTGGGGAGATTAGCTAGTGGGTGAAAGAACTCCCTAGGAAAGGAAAAGGACCAGAGTTCAAGTCTGCAACACCCACATAAAAGCAGGCAAAGCAGAGCATGCCTGTAGCCAGTACTGAGGGACAGAGATATGCAAACCTCAGGCATTCACTGGCTAGGTAGTCTACCCAAAATAGCCGAGCTTTAGGTTCAGTGAGGACCTTGTCTCAACAAATAAGCTGGAGAGCAACAGAAGACACCTGATGTCGACTTCTGGCCTCCACACAACCAGACACATCCCACCTCAGGCAAAAGGACAATTTTGAATTTGGTGTATATTTTATACTTAAGTATTATCAAAAAGGCCTTACCTTAATGTAGTGCAAAAGGGAGTTAGCAAAGAAACGACACAATTTGAGTGTTTTCTGAAATAATCTGTAGTCAGCATCATCCTGTTCCAAAAAACACAATTGCTAAAACTTGTGAGACACAATTTTCTAAAAAGACTTAAGAAAACATAATTATTTTCTGTATCATCAGTAGGAATAATACAAACACCAAATTAACAAGACCACAATTCAAAGAAATTGTACATTTGTAAAAAGTAAACTATGCCGGGCGTGGTGGCACACGCCTTTAATCCTAGCACTTGGGAGGCAGAGACAGGCGCATCTTTGTGAGTTCAAGGCCAGCCTGGTCTACAAGGTGAGTTCCAGGACAGCTGGGGCTACAGGGAGACCCTGTCTTGAAAAGACAAAAAAAAATAATAATAATAATAAAGTAAACTATATAACCTTTAGTTGATCTGCAAATGAAATTTATAGAATTTATTATTGTGCTTTGCTATAAGGGATCAAATCAATAATCAAAACAAAAAAAGTCACTAATACATAAAAGAAATGTGATAAAAAGACAAAGGGCAATTCAAGAGCCAATAAATAATACTGAAAAATTCCAAATTACAACCTTAATCACACTTCTGTGAAGTGATGGGCTATGTGATTAGCAAGGTTTATAAAGATGATACAAAATATTCTTTGGGTGGAGAGAAAGGTAGCATAGTAAGTACTTCTCCTAATCACTGGTGAAAACATAATATTCTCTACTTGTTTTAATTAAGGGCTAACAAATTCATTGATTAACAATTTCATTTCTGGAACTAAAACTATAAAAATACTGGTACTAGTATGTAATGCAATGCTTTCTGTTAAACTGAGCCAAGCATCCATCACATAGAAAATGCTTAAATATTATTTGGCATATCCATATATTGCAATTCCATACTGCTAACAGGACAGATAAACTGTCACAATACAGAAAGCTGAAGGATGAATAAGAGTTTTAAATTAGCATCATAAAAGTAAATCAAGTAAATTACCTTTAATATTGAGAATTATTTCATATGAAAATAATCTTGGCATTCATGTTAACTATGTTCAATTCACTTCCAAATATAGCAAAACTTAATAAAACTGAATCAAAATGGAATTGAATTATCCACTACTTGAATGATCTACTTACATATGACCTTCATCAAACATAACTGAAAACAATTTTCCTCAGCAAAGACTATATAGACACTTATCTTTCTTTTATACCACTGGCATAAAGTCTCTTATATAGTACTAACCGAGAACATAGAGAAATTACGGGGCCAGCAAAATGGCTCAACAGATAAAAGCACTTGCCATACATGATACATGCCTGGAGACCTGAATTTGATCCCTGGAATCCAGGGAAGGGAAGGAGGAGAACCAACTTCACAAGGATGTGCTTCGTGGCAGGACCACCCCACAGCTGTGCATGCACAGGTGAAGGCAGAGGTCAATGTCAGGTATCCTCCTCTCTCTTTTCACCTAGTTTCCTGAGATGGGCTCTCTCACAGAGAGAACTTGTCATTTTGTCTACACCAACTGGCCAGTGAGTTCTGGGGATCCATCTGTCTTTACTGCCCCCAGCACTAAGGCTATAGGTGTCTACTGCTATGGGTGTCAAGAGATCCAAACTCATGTCCTAGTGTCTGTACAACAAGCACTTTGCCCACAGAGCCATCTCCTCAGCCTCCAAAACACAGTGGAGATAGAAAGAAGTGCCTTACAAATACATAATTTTCTCTATTTCTACAAAACTGTGTGACTGATGGCTAAAAAGATTTATGATGACAAGTCTAATTAAATGTTCTTTTAGAAACTAAATTCAAGATTTAGTGAGAGAATATCAGTTTTAGAGTCTCACCCAACAATATATGCTGACATTCACTATTAGATAAGACTAGCCATACGAGACTAAAGGGCACCCTCCTAAGACGGAAAGACAGAGGAAAAGTAAGCCACGTGAAGATGGTGCAGAGTCTGGAGTCACCAGCTGTAGGCTGGGAAAGCCAAGCACTGCCAACAGCATCGGAAGCTGAGAGCAATGCGCAGAACAGATTTTTCCCTTGGACAGAACATAGCCCCATCGCCACTTCTGGACTTCATGCCTCCGGTGAAGAGAATTTTCTGTTGTTTTATTAAGCCACTCAGTTTGTGACATTTAATGACAACCACAGAACAGAGACTGACATAACCTGTATCCCATACTGACAATTACACTTACTGGTTTTACTGTGACACTTTTAGAAAGTAAGATACTATGGTACGGATGTAGGTGCCCGCATGCCTAATTTATCTAGGAACCCAATACTCGATGAGATAGCATTAACTAGGGCCTTTGACAACATTATCTCATAAATGGGATCAGTGTCCTCCTTATAAAAGCAGGGAGCTATCTTACCCCTTTGACCATATGAGAATGCAGCAAAGTGGCATCTTTGAAACTGAGAGCGAGCCCTCACAATAGAGAATTCACTGATGCCCTGATCTTGGATTTCCCAGACTTCAGCACTGTGTGAAATAAATTTCTATTATCTACAAATAACCTAGTTTAAGGTATTCTGTTACAGCAACCCAAGTGGACTAGACACGGTGATACCTGGTGCTCTTAACGGCTCCCAAATATCAATAGTGAACAGCAGAGGGCACTGATGACTAGAATATAGAGATTAAAATAGGTAACTGTGGGCTGGAGAGATGGCCTAGCGGTTAAGAGCGTCGACTGCTCTTACAGAGGACCCGGGTTCAATCCCCAGCACCCACATGGCGGCCGAGAACCGTCTGATACTCCGGTTCCAGGAGAACTCCAGTTCCAGGGGAATCCGATGCCCTCTTCTGACCTCCGTGGCATTGCATGACACGGGTGCACAAACCTGCATGCAGACAGTACATTCATACACATACAGAAATAAATAAAATTAAAAATAAAATAAAATAAAATAAAATAGATAACTGTGCCATCCATCTCAGAAGTCCACTTCAGGCATTGGGCACACTGATCATTCCAAAGTGTAAGAATTTACATGGATAGTTACAAGAATTTTCAATGCAATCCCTTCATCTTCACATGCAAGCAATTTTTTAAGATGAGAATGTGTATGTGTATCTCATGTGTAAAAACTAGCTACTGTGGCTAGGAATACCTCCCTCCCCCAGCTCCTTGGTTTGCCCGTCTCCCTACTCTACAAGAACCTAACCTTTCTCTTGAACTACCGGTTGCTGAGTCTGTGGTGTCAAACAAGCAAAAAGGGAATTGAAAAGGAGAATGTTGGGACTGAATAGAGAGAGTCCATAAAATAAAAGTGGAAAAGACAATTTCCCTGCCATGAACAAAGGATACCCAACAAATAACTTCTATCAACAAGGTGGCAGGAACCATAATGGGAACCAAAGGATGTGAAAACAAAAATCAGGGAGACGCACACACACACACACATACACACACACACACACACACACACACACACACACACACACATATTGGGGGGGAGATGACATGGATAGGAGCGGGGGAAGAGTCAAGGGATCTAAAAGAAGAACAGACAAGAGAAAAGGAGAGAAGCAAGAAGGAAAAAAGTTAACGTCTGGGGCTGGAGAGATGGCCTAGTGGTTAAGAGCACCAACCGCTCTTACAGAGGACCCGGGTTCGATCCCCAGCACCCACATGGCGGCTGAGAACCATCTGAAACTCCAATTCCAGGAGAACTCCAGTTCTAGGGGAATCCGAGACCCTCTTCTGACCTCTGCGGCATTGCACAACACAGGTGCACAAACTTGCATGCAGACAGTACATTCATACACATACAGAAATAAATAAAAATTAATAAAAAAAAAAACTAAAAAAAAAAAAAAGTTAACGTCTTTGTGAAACTACTCCTCACTATCTTGTAACTTTCAAAATGCCTTTTCAAAGACCGGCCCTCCTCTGCGAGCTGCCCTTCCAGGTAATCCCTGCTCCAGGAGTTGCTACCAGTTTGGGGACTTGGACTCGATCTCTGTACTTCCACCTTCACCTGTCTTATAGGGAAGAACACACACACACACACACACACACACACACAAAGGAAACCTTCTATCAGTTTGTAGGTCTGTTAGAGGAGGAGCTTGCTATACTGCCATTTCAGGAATTTTCAAGTCATTTCATTAAAGTTACATGTAAGAATTAGGTCATGGGTACTATTAATCCTGTAATTTTGGGCTGTTGAAATAAATTTAAAGGGCTAGTTTAAGAACAAAAGAAACTGTGCATAATATTATAGGAAAATGGGCTGTAAGTCCCAATAATCCCATTTACATTTTTAGAACACAAATTTCATAAACTGGATGCCAATTCAATATTGAAAGTTCTTGAAATCAAAAGAAATACATACTATGTATAAAGGACTGATACACACACACAAACACCACTAAAGGCTACAATACATTGGTGATGAAAAGACAGAAGGATTGACATGGCTACATTATGGGAAGATCTTAAATGAATATAACAGAGAAATCAGGACAGAAAAGAACAAAAGGATTCTGAGAATATCCTGCCCAACTACTATGGATGTAAATAAGTAAGTGCATATAATATGTGTTCTGGCAAAATAGTTCTGAGCAAAAAAATACTACTACAGATTTTTTAAAAGGGAAATTACTCAAAACTGTCAACAGTAATCCATATGTTCAAGTACGATTTAGTAACTGCCAAGCTAAGAGCTATTTGTATCGTTAAGACTAGATTTTACCTGTGCAATAGGCTGTGTCATCTGCTCAGCTAACTGTAAACAAGAATGGAAGGCGAAAAGAATGTCTTCACACAAACTAGTAATTATATCTTTGTGTTTCAACTGGCTCTTTATAAACGACTGGTGTTTAAGACTTTGCCTAAATGGATAAAAGAAAAGAATAAAATCACCAAAAGGGACAAGTGATCACACCAAAAAACACAGATGCATGATATCTACTTTATATATTTTAAAACACACATGTCCGATTAAACATAGTACAATTAAGAATGTGTTAACTATATCTGTGAAGCTATTTGCTAAGTTTTTATTTGATATTATAAAATTATTAATTGAACTCGTTTATTTTTTTTTTGGTCTTTTCGAGACAGGGTCTCCCTATAGCCCCAGCTGTCCTGGAACTCACTTTGTAGACCAGGCTGGCCTTGAACTCACAAAGATCCGCCTGCCTCTACCTCCCAAGTGCTAGGATTAAAGGTGTGCGTTATTTTGTACAAGATTATCAAATCTAGAGCCGTGTCCCCCACCCTATCCCCCCCACTCCACCAGAGCTCATGTATTCTGCCAAACATGCTTTTCATCCCTTTCTCAGACTTTCTTAATATTCTCCACATGGAAGTTGACTGTTTTGAGCAGTTCACTGTTTCAGTCAGTTCTTTGATGCAGTCCTTTCTATTGTTGTCATTGTTATTGTTGTTGTTGTTTCCACTATGCATCACTCCCAACTGCTTGGATAAAAGCTCAAGGGTCATGCACAAGAACTACTTACAAATAGGTAATTGGCACTAGCATCCACAAATGAGGGATACAATTCATTGTTTGTTTTTCTGGGACTGTGTTACTTCACTCAGCATGATGTCTTCTAGCTCCAGCCATTTTCCTGCAAAGCTCATGATGTCATCTTTCTTTACTGCTGCATAGAACTCCATTGTGTAGATGTACCACATTTTCTCTATCCACTCATCAGTTGAGGGACATTTGGGTTGGTTCCAGCTCCTTGCTATTGTGAAGAGAGCTGAAATAAACATGGCCGAGCATGTATCTCTGTGGGGGGGTGAGTCTTGGGGTACATGCAGAGGAGTGGTATGGCTGGGTCAGGTGGCAAGTTCATTCCAAGTCTTCCAAGGGTTCTCCACACTGCTTTCCATAGTGGCTGTACAAGTTTACATTCCTACCAGCAGTGGATGAGTGTTCCCCTTTCCCCACAACCTCTCCATCACTTGGTATCATTTGTTTTCTTGATCCTAGCCAGTCTTACTGAAGATGATATCTTAAAGTGGTTCTGATTTGCATTACCTTAATGATTAGTGGTGTTCAACACTTCTTAAGGTGTTTCTCAGCCATCTCTAATTCTTGACTTGTGAAGTCTCTGTTCAGCTCTTTGTTCCATCTATTGAATGGGTCATTTGTTTTCTTTCTTTTTTTTTTTGTTTTTTTGGTCTTTTCAAGACAAGGTCTCCCTGTAGCCCCAGCTGTCCTGGAACTCACTCTGTACACCAGGCAGCCCTTGAACTCACAAAGATCCGCCTGCCTCTGCCTCCCGAGTGCTAGGATTAAAGGTGTGCGCCACCTCGACCAGCTCTTGTTTTTTGAGTAGTTTATATATTCTGGAAATCAATTCTTTGTCAGATGTTTCTGTGGTGAAGGTTTCCTCCTACTCTGTGGGATTTCTCATCACTTCCTTGATTGTTTCTTTCAATGTACAGAAGATTGAGTTTAATGAGGTCCCATTTGTCAATTGTCGACCATAATTCTTGCGCAGCTGCTGTCTGATTTAGGAAGTCTTTTCCTACGCCTATGTCTTATAGTCTGCTGCCAACTTTTTCTTCTATCGCCTTCAGTTTGGGGCTTCACGTTGAGGTCTTTGATCCATCTGGAGTTGACTTTTGTACAGGATGAAAGGTAGGGGTTTAATTTCATTCTTCTACAAGTGGTGATCCAGTTTTGCCAACACTACTTGCTGAAGATGCTGTCTTTTCTCCATCGTGTCTTCTTGGCCCCCTTGTCAAATATGAGATGGCTGAAATTGTATGTGCTCAAGTTTGGATCTTCAGTTTGTTCCATTGGTCAACAGGTCTGTTCTTGTGCCAGTACCAGGCTGTTTTTATGACTATAGCCCTGTAGTGTAGTTTGAAGTCTGGTATAGAGATCTCCCCTGTGTAGCTCTTTTCACTCATGGTTGTTTTGGCTATTTATGGTCTTTTTGTTTTTCCAGATGAATTTAAGGATTTTTTTTTTTCTAAGCCTGTGAAGAAACTCTTGGGGATTTTAATTGGGATTGCTTTAAATCTATACAAGAGTTTGGGTAGAATGGACAATTTTACAATGTTAATTTTCCCAATCCATGAGCATGGGAGGTTTTTCCATCTTCTTCCATTTCTTTCTTTAAAGGTTTAAAATTTTTGTTGTAGAGATCTTTGGTGTCTTTGATTAGGTTTGTTCCTAGGTATTTTATTGTTTTTGAGGCTATTGTGAGTGGGAGGGTCTCCTTGAATTCCTTCTCCAGTTGCTTGTTGTTGGTGTAAAGAAAGGCTACTGATTTTTTTAGATTAATTTTGTATCCTGCCACTTTGCTGAAGCTGTTAATCATTTCTAGGAGTTTTCTGGTGGAGTTTTTAGCATCCCTTAAGTAAACAATCATATCATCAGCAAATAGGGATAGCTTGACTTCCTCTTTTCCAATTAGTACTCCTTTAATTTCCTTTTCTTGCCTTATTGCCTTAACAAGTGTTTCCAGCACTGTATTGAAGAGGAGTGGTGACGGGGGGCAGCCTTGCCGAGTTCCTACCTTTAAAGGGAATGCTTCTGTTGTTTCCCCATTTAGCATGATATTGGCTGTGGGTTTCCTGTATATGGCTCTGATTACATTGAGGAATGATCCCTCCAATCCAATTCCCTCTAGGACTTTAAGCATGAAGGGATGCTGGATTTTGTCAAAGGCTTTTTCTGCATCAATTGAGACGATGGTGTGGTTTTTGTCTTTCAGTCCATTTACATGCTTGATGATGTTTATTGATTTTCGTATGTTGAACCATCCCTGCATCTCTGGTATGAATCCAACTTGGTCAGGATGGATGATCTTTTTGATGTGAATCTGTATGCGATTTGCCAATATCCTGCTTAGAATTTTGGCATCTGTGTTCATTAAGGAGATGGGCCTATAGTTCTCCTTTTTAGTTGTATCTTTGCCTGGTTTTGGTATACAGTGATGCTGGCTTCATAGAAGGAATTTGAGAGAATTCCCACTGTACCCTTCTAAACAATTTCAGTAATAATGGTTGTAGGTCTTTTTGAAATGTTTTAAAGAATTCTGCTGTGAAACCATCTGGGCCTCGGCTTTTTTTAGTTGGGAGGTTTCTATTCTATCTTCAATTTCTTCATAAATTACAGGACTGTTTAAGCTGTCGATCTCTTCTTAGTTGAGCTTTGGTGATTCCCAGGATTTCAGATATTCGTCCATTTCTTCTAGGTTTTCAAACTTGGTACAGTATAGGTTTTTGAAGTATTCCTGTATGATTTTCTGGATCTTTTCCTTGTCTGCTGTGATATTTCCCTTTTCTTCACGGATTGTATTGATTTGGAGTTGTTCCTTCTTTCTTTTGGTTAACTGGGCTAGAGGTCTGTCTATCTTATTTTTTCCAAGAACCAACTTTTGGATTCATTGATTTTTTTTTTTTTTTGTATTGTTTTGTTTCTATTTCATTGATTTCTGCTCTGATTTTTGTTATTTCTTCCTGTCTGTTGTGTTTAGGGTTCATCTGTTGTTGCCTCTTAGTGCTTTTAGCTGCAGTGTTAGATCATTCACTTGTGCTCTGTTTTTCTAATGTAGGCACCCAGGGCTATAATCTTCCCTGTTAGGACTGCTTTTAAGGTATTCCATAGGTTTTGTTGTGTTGTATTGTCATTGTCATTCAGTTCGAGGAATGCTTTTATTTCTTTATCTCTTCCTTGACCCATTCATTAATCGAGAGTGTGCTGTTTAGTCTCCATGTGTTCTTGTAAGCAGTAGGCCTTGTCCTGGTGTTGATGTTGAGTTTTATTGCACTGTGGTCTGACAGAATGCATGAAATTATTTCAATCTTTTTGTATTTGTGGAGGTTTCTTCTGTGTCCCAATATGTGGTCGATTTTGGAGAATGTTCGGTGGGGCACTGAGTAGAAAGTGTATTCTGTGGTATTAGGGTGGAATATTCGGTAGAGGTCTTTAAGGTCCATTTGGTGTATCATATGGTTCAGTTCAGATGTCTCTCTGTTTATTCTTTGTCTTGTTTACCTGGGAATGCTTTGCTCCACATTCTTCTTGCTTTCATAGTTTGCACTGAGAAGTCAGTTGTAATTCTGATAGGTTTCCCCTTATAGGTCACTTGTTTTTCTCTTGTGGCTTTAAGGATTTTGTCTTTGTTTTGGGTGTCTAGCATTTTAACTATGATGTGACATGGAGAATTTCTTTTATGATCTTGTCTGTTTGGAGTTCTATGTGCTTCTTATATTGGTATTGGTTTGTCTTTTTTTAGTTTGGGGAAATTTTCGTGTATTATTCTGTTGAAGATCTGATCAATACCATTCTCTTAGGATTCTTCTCCTTCCTCTATTCCTATGATGCGGAGGTTTAATCTCTTCATGGTGTCCCACAGTTCCTGGTTGTTCGACTTTTGTGTATTTTTAAATTTTTTATAATCTTTACTTGAGGTTTTTAGTTGTTCTGTGTTATCTTCCAGGTCTGATATTCTTTGTTCTGCTTCCTCCATTCTGCTCCTAAGGCTTTTTCCATTCCTTTCCTCTTGATTGGACGAGTGATTTCCTTTTTCATTTCCTCTTCTGATTTCTTTAGTATTTCTACTTCCTTTTGGAGCTTTTCAATCTGTTCCTGTAGCTCTTTGTTTCACTGGTTAGTTTCCTTATCTTTTTCAACATGGGATCTTTTCAGTGTTTCCACTTCCTTCTTGAGTTCTTCGTTCTATTTTCTTAATTCTTTGATTTGCTCTTTATAATCTTGCATTTCTTTAAGTATGTTCACGAATGTGTTTCTGATATCTGTGTCCTGGGCCATCCCCAGGGGGATCCCACTGTAGGAATCTTCCACAGGGTTGGTAGAGCTTGGTGTGGGATTATCCAGCACCTTTCCCATATTGTCTCTTCTTCGGGTTCCTGGCATATGGGCATTCCATCCTTGCCTGCATTCCAGTGTGAGTCCCAAAAGCCTCTTCACTGTGTTGAAGGTGCTTCAGGAGGTCTTGGGAGATCTCTGATCTCAGGACTCACACAACCCCATCTTTTATACCAGCTGGGAGCATAACTCCGTCCCCACACCACGAAAGCCAATTAGGTCAAAGACAACTAGAATAACTGGATTAAGTCAAACAACAATCCGCCTTGCTGAAGCACCCACCTCCTACCTACCTACCTGCGCTTCAGGAGGTCTTGGGAAATCTCCAATCCCTAATTGAACTCTTAGTTGCCTGGTATGCCACTAGGCCTTGAAGTATATCAAATGAAAATATTTTCCCTACCTATATGGAATATAGCCTAGCAGAAGGGAATGTTAAATAAATGTAAGACTATTAAATTAGTCATGATAAATGCTAAGATGAAAAAGTCTTAAGTACTACAATAGCATGACTCAATCTTAATAAGATAAGACTGTCAAAAGGGGGCTGGAGAGATGGCTTAGCAGTTAAGAGCACTAGTTGCTCTTGCACAGAGAACCCAGGTTCAATTCCCAGCACCAACATGGCAGCTAAACCATCCTTAGCTCTAGTTCCAAGGGAATCTGATGTCTTCTTCTGCTCTAGGGGCATTACACTTACACATATGCAGGCAATACACTCATATACATAAAATAAAAATAAAAAATGTTAAAAAGACTGTTAAAAAAAGAAAAAGCATGCTATTAAGCCAGCCATAATGGTGCATGACTTTAATGCCAGCATTCAGAGGCAGAGGCAGAGGCAGGTGGGTCTCTGCAAAATCAAGACCAGGCCAGCTGGGGCTACAGGTAGAACCTGTCTCAAAACAAAAACAAAAACAAAAACAAAAACAAAAACAAAAAAAAATAAGCACTATATAAAAACATAACACTGCAGTTGAGAACTAAAGATAAGCAGGAGCACAAAGCTGGGGAGGAACATCCTCTTCAGCAGGAAAGCTGAGACTCTGGGACAGGAGAATATTGTATGTTTGAGGAACTGAGAGAAGGGAGAGCAGCATGAGAGAGCATCCAGAAAGGTTTAAATAGTAACTTTTAGTAGTTAGGGGGCTGTGGGGATAGCGCAGCCGTTAAAGGCTGAGGCTAAGAACCGCAAAAAAAAAATTAAGTAGCTCAGTGACGAGACCCAATTTATCTTTCCAAAAGTATCACTCTGAACAGAGTACCTGGAAAGGGGCAAGAGTAGAGGGTACATGACAACAGTGATGGTAGTGGTGGCCAAGTGGCTAATTCACTGAGCACTCATTGAATCATATAAGGCTTAAGCATTTACAATGATGAACTCGATTCTCAGTAACACTATCAAGAAGGTCCTATTATTATCTCATTTTCAGATGAACAAAGTCAAGTGCAAAGAAATTAGCCAAACTGCCCCAAAGACTCAGGAGTGATTTCAGGATGGACTCAAGAACATGTACTATGGTTCTCAGTGGCACTCTGTTACTTGTTGGCAAGTTAATGTTCTGGTGCTACAAGAAAAGTATGTAAATCTTCAATGTGAGACACTGACCTTTCATAAATTATGCACAATTAGGTTCTTAATCATTCTTCTATCTCAAGGATATATCTTTTCACTCCTAAGAATGTAATGAATGCTACAGGTAGTAGTCTCCCTGGTAAACCTTTGTAAGGCTTCCCTTCAAGTTAAAATTGCCTTATAAATGGAATTAAATTTGAACAACTCAATTGCAAATAAGAGATTATTGTAAGCTCCAAATATTGTTACTTATTTCTAAGCTTAGAAATACCATACTTGACACTGACAGTTGTCTAACCAACAACAGTAATAGGAATGGCTGAAGTATACGCTGGTTGATGGCCCATTATCTCGAAAGTACCAGCTAATTAGCTAAAACTTTTCTTTTTTTCTTAGACAGTAGTATAAGGAAGTTCGGAGAAGTTCAGTTTGGTACTATCAGGATTAACATACAGCAGTGTCAGTGAATACACACAACCACATAAAATGTTTCAAATGCAATCTAACAAACATGAACCATGAGGATTTGGGACATGGAAAATACATGAAGAAAAACAAAAGTTGGGGGCTGGAGAGATGGCCTAGCAGTTAAGAGCGCCGACCGCTCTTACAGAGGACCCGGGTTCAATCCCCAGCACCCACATGGTGGCTGAGAACCGTCTGAAACTCCAATTCCAGGAGAACTCCAGTTCCAGAGGAATCTGCACCCTCTTCTGACCTCCACAGCATTGCACGACACGGGTGCACAGATTTGCATGCAGACAGTACATTCATACACATACAGAAATAATAATAATAAAAAAATAAAAAGAAAAGTTAAGAAACTTACTTAATTATAAATTTCCAAGTATTTGCATGAAATGCTTGGTCCATACTGGAAATAACAGAGCAGATATCCAGTAATGAATGAATAACTACAAAGAAGGAAAACACAACTCTTAGGATAATCAAATGTTGTTAACGGATGAAATTCTCTTATATTTAAAAGGATAAAGTGAATATTTCAACACTTCAGTAAAGTGGCACTATAGTTTAAAAATACTGGGAAAATGTCTTATTTTCAAGGTTGTCAAAAATTATGAAAATTTTATTTTGAAGTTGATAGCTACCTGATGGCATGAACTAAATAAAATTTTCAGTGGAATTAAAGTTGCATCCTACTTTAGTTCAAATATTCTACAGATACTATTCTAATAAAAGAAAGACAAACTGCTAAGAAAAGGAAACCTAACAAAAAATTGAAACTGCCGGTGTGGTGGTGAATGCCTTTAATCCTAGCATTCAGGAGGCAGAGGCAGGCGGATCTCTGTGAGTTCAAAGGCAGCCTGGTCTACAGAGTGAGTTCCAGGTCAGCTGGGGCTAAAGGGAGACCCTGTCTCAAAAAAAAAAGAAGCTGATACACATATCTATGATGGATTATAACAAAAATTTACAAATTTAAAAATTTTAAGAAAATTTATCGAGTAAGTAGATATTTTCATATAAGTGACCATGAATCAACAGAAAAATCATTTCAATAATTGACAAGTGAAAGTCATTTTGTATCATATCTAAGCATTTTCTTTACTTACCTCCTACCATATCCAAAATGTCACTCTCATCTACTGAAGAATCCATGCAAACCATGTCCAGCAATTCCATCAGCTGCTTTTGAAGAGAATAGGCCTCCTTGAAAAGAGCCTGGAGAAGGTCTGATATCAGGTGCAATCGCCCAGAGTATACAGATTCACTATTCTGCCCACGAAAAATTATAAAAAGGAGAAAAAAGGTAAACCAAAAGCTCACAAGTGAGTTCACTTTAACTCACACTGTCAGAGACTAAGATCATAAATGTAATGTTTTGACAGAATCAGTTTCATTAAGTGAACACCCAATTTTACAGTTTGAGAGATATAAGAACATAGAGAACAGATGGTATTTTAGCATGCATCCTGTCACCAAAATGAATTTAATTAGCAATTTTCATTTATCCAACAAAACAGCAATGTCAAAACTATCTCGGGCTCACAAGTTCTAAGCCATCTTTTGAATGCTTCAAAGCTGAGTCAAAAATGTTGAGATGGACTAAAGAGGAGTTAATTAGCCTCCTTCTGCTATGTAACAGAAAAATTAGAAGATTGGTGTAATTAAACACAAATCTTTATCATTTTTTAAAAAGATCTCAAAGGCCACTTTTTAATCACTTCTGATCACATATTCTGTTCTTCAGAAAAGTCTATCCCAATAATATCAACTAAAATATAAAATCTTATATAGAAACACTTACTTCTGTTGCCCTCTGAGTCCAGGCAGATCCATTAACTCACCTTACAATGTACAAATGTACTTTTAATCACATGAAGGACTGCAGATGGCAGACTATGAACATTTCCTAGAATGATGGATTCCTGTGTAGTGCAGACATGCTGAACACATCCTGTAAGGCCTCCTAAGACCTGCACAATTGTCTGGAAATAAGGAAAGAAGGTTCATTCGAAATATGCTTTTGTATACCTTATACAGGTTCCAGATAGCAGTCAGCCAGATATCCTGGGTGCTGGATATACAGTACAGAACAAAACATTGTTTCTCTTTCCACTGAACTTCATTCAATCAGAACCACTTAGAAGCCTTAACCCACAATTCAAAATACATGGCAAGTTTTCTGCACATGTATTTAAAGGGTGCTATCTTGATGATGTCTTCTAAAATACTAAGCTATCATAAAATTATATTAAAAATTCAGAATTCATTTTTCTATATTCATTTCTTTAAGCTGACAAATTTAGTTCCATGACTTAAGCCATTACATAAAGAATGAATGGCTTGTCTTTGGAGACAGGGCTTTATTACTCTCTAACCATGTGTCCTTAAACCCATAGTAATCCTTCTGCTTCAACCTCCCATGTACTAACAATATAGGCATGAGATAACACACCTAGCTGGAAAAAGTTCCTCCTCTTTGTTTCTTTTTGAGGCAGGGTCTCATTATATAGCCCTGGCTGGCATGAAACTAACATCAACTAGGTTGACCTTGACCTCAGAGAAATCTGCCTGTCTCTGCCTTCTAAGTGTTGGGATTAAAGGTATGTAAAATCACATCTGTCTTAGGGTTTTTGTTTTGCTGTTTTTTATTTATATTTATGTGTATACGTGCCTACATGTATATATGTGCACCACTTGCAATGTTTGGTTTCCATGGAGACCAGAACAGGGCATCAAAGCCCCTGTAACTGGAGTTCTTAGATAGTATGAACTTCCATGTGGATCCTGGGAACCAAACCTGGGGTCCCTGCAAGAACAGCCAAGTGTTTTTAGCTGCTAAGGCACCCCCCCCTTTAAACACCTTATTTATTATTTTTATCTTATGTGTATGGATATACTGCCTGCATGTATGTGAGTGCACCTGTGTCATGCAATGTCCGCAGAGGTCAGAAGAGGGCATCAAATCCCCTGGAACTGGAGTTATGGACAGTATTTAGCCATGATGTGGGTGCTGAGAATTGAACTCAGTACTCTGCAAGAGTAGCCAGTGCTCTTAACCTCTAAGCCATCTCTCCAGCCCTGCCATTTTTTTTTTTTTTTGAGACAGGTATCGCTATATAATCCAGTCTGCCCTTACACATATGCAATTACCTGAAGCCTCATTCTCTTCTTAATATATTTGCTTACTTGTAAAATATTCCTTAGAGTGGTCTGGATTTCCAAATTTTGGCTTGAGAGTCCTCTGGCTTGAATGGTTAATTCATTTATCATCTCATCAAACAATTTTACAGTCTGTAAAAGCAAATTATAAACAGCAATAGAAATCAACAGGAAAAAAAACTTATTTTTATAGGAAAAATAAGACAACAGAAAGATTATTACTAGCACCCATCCTTCATCTAGGTTAATAATTGTACCAAAGTTAAAAATACTCATAAAAAGAATTTCTATAATATTATCCTTAAATAAGGCATAAAGACAAAATTTCCTTTACTTTTTATTCCTATGGTTTCGATGTACTTTTATCAATTAAAAAAAAAATCACTCAACGTTCACTTGAAGATTCAACAAATGTTATTACTTCTCTGCACAATAAAAAATGACTGCCTTGCTGGGCATGGTGGTGGCTCACCTTTAATCCCAGCACTTGGGAGGCAGAGGCAGAGGCAGAGGCAGGCAGATCTTGTCTACATAGTGAGTTCCAAGACAGGTAGAGCTACAGGGAGACCCTGTCTCAAAAAGACCAAAAAGACAAAACAAAAAAAAACCACACCTGTCTAATCAATCAATCAATATTTGTGTTGCCATTTATAAGGGCATTTCCTGGTAGTGGTTAGGCATTTGAACTGAATCTTTCACTTATTTATATTCTGACTAGTTCACCTTTTTGACCAATTCAAGATATATTTCCTGGACTAGGAAAGCTTTTGTGTGCAAAGTTAACCATATCATAATACTGGGATCTTTATAAACAATTTAAATGGCTTAAACACTATAGTAACAACATAGTCAACAAAATATAATTTAAAAGGATATTTCCTATAGGCCTGCTAACACTCAAATCCCTTGTTTTCACCTATATAGCTAGATCTTTTTCTAGCAGTCAAGACAAAATTCCAAGAAGTTTTTCACAGATAAAGTGATTAAATAAAAGGAATTTTGATGATTACTTACAAACTCAGAAATCTATTCTAATCAAAGTTATCAGAAATAAAGGTGTACATTTTGGCACCAAGTATGAAGTCTCTCCACTTAAGAATTTATGTATACAGCCGGGCATGGTGGCGCATACCTTTAATCCTAGCACTTGGGCATGGTGGCGCATACCTTTAATCCTAGCACTCGGAGGCAGAGGCAGGTGGATCTTTGTGAGTTCAAGGCCAGCCTGGTCTACAGAGTGAGTTCCAGGACAGCTGGGGCTACAGGGAGATCCTGTCTCAGAAAGACAAAAAAAAAACATGGCCAGCTTACTCACCCCCCAGCTGTCAGTGCTACTGACAGTTTAGTCCCTCACAGGCCGCAGTGACTGGGAAGCTCCGATACCCTCCCTCCTCGCTACCTGCCTACCTACATCTACTGATGGACAAGGCCACGGTTCCCTTCTCTGAAGAATCATCTTCCACCCCACTACCATGGTATTTGATGTAACAAAGTGGAAGATACCAAGAACTGGCTCAAAACCCAGCCCTGCCACTTACCAGTCACATAATCAGCACTAACTCTCCCAAGGAAAGCATTGATTAATCTCAGCAAGCAAGTGCAAGATTAAGACACAATGTTATCAGAAGCCCCACTAGACTCCCCACAGACGCTTCAATAACACACACAGCACAGATGTGGCTGCGCCCTGGGCAGGAGCTGGGATCTCAATAGTTCATCTCAATTTTATTTGTGAAATGGGGGCGGTAAGGAATTGCTTAATCCCGTTCTTAAACATATAAGCACGCAACACATTGTAGCTATTTATTAAATGATTTTTTTTAAAGCCAACAATTAAAAACATCATTTCAGGTACAATCTGTCAGATGGAGGGAGTTCAAGGTTGTTTCCAAACAGTAACAGGCCCTGGAAAGCAATAAGCCTCAAAATCCAATCTGAACCCTAACCCTAAANAATGTCACTCTCATCTACTGAAGAATCCATGCAAACCATGTCCAGCAATTCCATCAGCTGCTTTTGAAGAGAATAGGCCTCCTTGAAAAGAGCCTGGAGAAGGTCTGATATCAGGTGCAATCGCCCAGAGTATACAGATTCACTATTCTGCCCACGAAAAATTATAAAAAGGAGAAAAAAGGTAAACCAAAAGCTCACAAGTGAGTTCACTTTAACTCACACTGTCAGAGACTAAGATCATAAATGTAATGTTTTGACAGAATCAGTTTCATTAAGTGAACACCCAATTTTACAGTTTGAGAGATATAAGAACATAGAGAACAGATGGTATTTTAGCATGCATCCTGTCACCAAAATGAATTTAATTAGCAATTTTCATTTATCCAACAAAACAGCAATGTCAAAACTATCTCGGGCTCACAAGTTCTAAGCCATCTTTTGAATGCTTCAAAGCTGAGTCAAAAATGTTGAGATGGACTAAAGAGGAGTTAATTAGCCTCCTTCTGCTATGTAACAGAAAAATTAGAAGATTGGTGTAATTAAACACAAATCTTATCATTTTTTAAAAGATCTCCAAAGGCCACTTTTTAATCACTTCTGATCACATATTCTGTTCTTCAGAAAAGTCTATCCCAATAATATCAACTAAAATATAAAATCTTATATAGAAACACTTACTTCTGTTGCCCTCTGAGTCCAGGCAGATCCATTAACTCACCTTACAATGTACAAATGTACTTTTAATCACATGAAGGACTGCAGATGGCAGACTATGAACATTTCCTAGAATGATGGATTCCTGTGTAGTGCAGACATGCTGAACACATCCTGTAAGGCCTCCTAAGACCTGCACAATTGTCTGGAAATAAGGAAAGAAGGTTCATTCGAAATATGCTTTTGTATACCTTATACAGGTTCCAGATAGCAGTCAGCCAGATATCCTGGGTGCTGGATATACAGTACAGAACAAAACATTGTTTCTCTTTCCACTGAACTTCATTCAATCAGAACCACTTAGAAGCCTTAACCCACAATTCAAAATACATGGCAAGTTTTCTGCACATGTATTTAAAGGGTGCTATCTTGATGATGTCTTCTAAAATACTAAGCTATCATAAAATTATATTAAAAATTCAGAATTCATTTTTCTATATTCATTTCTTTAAGCTGACAAATTTAGTTCCATGACTTAAGCCATTACATAAAGAATGAATGGCTTGTCTTTGGAGACAGGGCTTTATTACTCTCTAACCATGTGTCCTTAAACCCATAGTAATCCTTCTGCTTCAACCTCCCGATTTGGGTACTACAATAAGGCTGAGATAACACACCGAGCGGAGAAAAAGTTCCGGTCCTCTTTGGTTTCTTTTTGAGGCAGGGTCTCATTATATAGACCCTGGCTGGCATGAACACTAACATCAACTAGTTAACCTGGACCTCAGGAATCTGCCTGTCTCTGCTCTGCTAAGTGTTGTGATTAAAGTATGTAAAATACTCTGTCTTAGGGTTTTTGTTTTGCTGTTTTTTATTTCTAATTTATGTGTAATACGTGCCTACATGTATATATGTGCACCACTTGCAATGTTTGGTGGTTCCATGGAGACGCAGAACAGGCATCAAAGCCCCTGTAACTGGAGTTCTTAGATAGTATGAACTCCATGTGGATCCTGGGAACCAAACCTGGGGTCCCTGCAAGAAAGCCAAGTGTTTTTAGCTGCTAGGCCGATATGGGCCCCCCCCATTTAAACCTAATTTATTATTTTTATCTTATGTTATGGATATACTGCCTGCATGTATGTGAGTGCACCTGTGGTATGCAATGTCCGCAGAGGTCAGAAGAGGGCACAAATCCCCTGGAACTGGAGTTTGGACATTATACCATGGAGCTGGTGCTGAGGAATCGAAACTCAGTACTCTGCATGAGTGAGCCAGTGCTCTTAACCTCTAAGCCATCTCCCAGCTGCCATTGTTTTTTTTTTTTTTGAGACAGGTATCGCCCCCCCCCCTCCCCCACCCTCTATCTTAATTCCAGTCTGCCCTTACACATATGCAATTACCTGAAGCCTCATTCTCTTCTTAATATATTTGCTTACTTGTAAAATATTCCTTAGAGTGGTCTGGATTTCCAAATTTTGGCTTGAGAGTCCTCTGGCTTGAATGGTTAATTCATTTATCATCTCATCAAACAATTTTACAGTCTGTAAAAGCAAATTATAAACAGCAATAGAAATCAACAGGAAGAAAAAAAAACTTATTTTCTAGGAAAAATAAGAAACAAGAAAAAAAAGATTATTACGAGCACCCATCCTTCATCTAGGTTAATAATTGTAACCAAAGTTAAAAATACTATACGCTAACAAGAATGCGTAGTAAAGGTATCCGTAATAAGGCAAAAGACAAAATTTTCCTTTACTTTTTATCCTATGGTTTCGAGGTACTTTTATCAATTAAAAAAAAAATCACTCACGTTCACTTGAAGATTCAACAAATGTTTATTACTTCTCTTGCACAATAAAAAATGAACTGCCTTGCTGGGCATGGTGGTGGCCTCACCTTTACCAGCACTCTGGGAGGCAGAGGCAGAGGCAGAGGCAGGCAGATCTTGTCTACATAGTGGGTTCCAGACAGTGGAAGCTACAGGAGACCCTGTCTCAAACAGACCAAAAAGAAACACAAACAAAAAAACACCTGTCTCAATCAATTCAATCAATATTTGTGTTGCCATTTATAAGGGCATTTCCTGGTAGTGGTTAGGCATTTGAACTGAATCTTTCACTTATTTATATTCTGACTAGTTCACCTTTTTGACCAATTCAAGATATATTTCCTGGACTAGGAAAGCTTTTGTGTGCAAAGTTAACCATATCATAATACTGGGATCTTTATAAACAATTTAAATGGCTTAAACACTATAGTAACAACATAGTCAACAAAATATAATTTAAAAGGATATTTCCTATAGGCCTGCTAACACTCAAATCCCTTGTTTTCACCTATATAGCAGATCTTTTTACTAGCAAGTCAAGACAAAAATTCCAAGAAGTTTTTCCACAGATAACAGTGATTAAATAAAAGGAATTTTGATGATTACTTCAAACTCACAGAAATCTATTCTAATCAAAGTTATCAGAAATAAAGGTGTACATTTTGGCACCAAGTATGAAGTCTCATCCACTTAAGAATTTAGTGTATACAGCGGGCATGGTGGCGCATACCTTAATCCTCGCACTTGGGCATGGTGGCGCAACCTTTAATCCTAGCACTCGAGGCAGAGGCAGGTGGACTGTTGTGAGTTCGAAGGCCAGCGCTGGTTATACAGAGTGAGTTTCCAGGACAGCTGGCGGGCTACAGGGAGATCCTGTCTCAGACAGCACAAAAAAAAAAAAAAAAAAAAAAAAAAAAGAATTATGTATGACATACATTAAAATAATTAATACAGTTTGTGAATTTAATGGTTTCTCTTTTTTGCTTCATTTCCCCAGTATTTCAACTTTCTTCACACACCCCCTCCCGTCTAGAACTCACACGAGATCAGTTTTCATGGCTTTGTTGTACTTCACGTATTTTTAATATATTGGGAAACTACAGAATTAGGAAAATTAAGAACAGACTATAAAAAATTGAGGCCCAAATTTAGTAACTTTATGATATGTAAATTAATGTAAAACTGTACCTTTGGTAACACTTGGGAAAAGAAAATCTGTTCCCCCCCCAATTTTTTTTTCAGTGTTTTCGCAAAACATGTTTACAATATAATTTTCAAAATTTCTATAAAGCAAAAGTTACAGTTTGTAAAAACATTGTATTATGTAAGTCAGTAAGTCACTACCCTTTATCAAACATGAGAATAAGCAATATCAATCTTAAATTTGTAGTCTCAAAATACTATGTTCCACAGAGAACTTATTCCATAGTAAAAAGTTAGTATCCCAAAAATGGGAAAGAAAACATAGTCTATACATCTAGCAACTGCAGACAATTTAAATGGGTCTGAGTACATTTCCTGAATAGGATCTACTATCATATCATTCAAATACATTTTTTAAACTACAATTTTATAATACTTTAAAAGTTCTCAAAATGGTAAAATCCCAGTTTTAACAAATATATAAACATGTATATACAAATAGTCATAGCTAACGCGGCTCTGGTGGCGCATGCCTTGAATCAGTACTTGGGAGTCAGGAGGTGGATCTTGTGAGTCAAGGCCAGCCTGGTCTATCAGAGTGAGTTTCCTGGGGGAACCAGCTGGAGTACAGGAAGACCTCTTTCTCAAAACCGACAAAAAAAAAAAAAAAAAAAAAAAAAAATAGTCATAGCTAAGATGACAAAAATATGCAGGAATGAGATGGGACTGTTCTCAATCTCTCTGCAATTCACTTTTTTGTCTGTGTATGTCCAGTGAATGCAGACACGTATGCCGTAGCATTCATGGAGGTCAGAGAACACTCTTGGGCGGTTGGCCTTGCCCTCTACTGCTCAGAGACAACGGGCTCTTCCATTGTCTGACGCTGTGCAAGCCAAGCCAGCTGGCCCATGATTTTCTCCAGCTCCCATCTGTGTACAATGCTGGGATTTCAGAAGGGCACTGCTCCCTCAGGCTGTACATGGGTTCTAGGATCCAAACTCGGGTCCTCATGCTTGAACAACAAGCCCTTAACCCGCTCAGCCACCTCCCAAGCCCTCTCATCAAAATGGTAACTACTTTGGATTAGTGAATGCTTCTTTATTTTCTGCATGCTTCGATGTTCTAAAGTGAATATGTATAATTTTCATACTCAAGATAAAAAATAATTGTTACTTAAAAAACTTGACTCTTAATAGGCAATACTGATTTAAAATTATATGAAAATATTCTACAACCAACTGAACAAAAAAAAAAGTGAACCCAAATATGAGTAAAGTGAACACTCTATTTTATTAAAAGAACAAATCTTTTTTAAGGAAGACTTATGAAAACAGTTGAAGACTAGAGAGTAAAAATTTTCCAAATGACAAACCTGTCATCATCTAGAATATAGACAATAGGCTTCCTGTAACTTAGAAGAGTATTTTCTAAATGATACTGAACATGTTAGAGGCTGAAGGTTTTGTATATACATTGTGTTTTATCTTGGGCTGATCACAGCATAACAACAATAAAAATTTACAATGCTCTAATACATCATCAACAGAATCCTTTCGGATATTTCCAAAATGGAATTTAAAACTCAAAAATACTAGGATTTGAAGAATTGGATCATTTTGTGTAACAGGTTACAGAAGCTAAAGGGAAATACAGAAAATGATTAAAGCTAAAGGGAACAGAAAACTCCAAAATCTGATCTAGTGACACACATAGGTCTCAGATTTTAATCTCAAAGTAAACCATATAAATAAAATGATTTTACTTACGGATATGTTCAATCCAACTATCAGAATGCTGATACATGGAGTAAAATACAAATTAAGGAAGATGCCAGTATCATAGTAACAAGACATTCATTACTGAGAATATTTTTTTTAATTCACTCTTATTCTAGAAAGTATTTTAATTCAGTTCACTTAAAAAATAAGTCATTTCTTTATCCCCACAATTTATCCCACAACAAATAAGCCACATTTTCACATACAGAAAACTTACATTCAATTGTTTACAAGATAGTATATAATACATTTACATTCATAAGAAGTATATCAACAATTGTATATATTGTGACGCTTATATATCTGATCCCTTTTAAAACAACCAACATGTAATATGCTTTGAGAATAAATTGAAGAAGGACCCTTGATATTTAGTGATCATCCCTATTCAGAGACTGAAATTAGACTCAAGTTCCTGGTTCTTTTACTTTTGAAAACTTAACATTTTTCCTCCAGAAACAAATCTGTGAAAACATTTTAAAGAAGCAATTCCAAAATTATTCAGGGATAAGCCTTAAAAACTACATGTAGTCAAGAAATATAACTGATGAAAAACAGTGCTACATAATCCAGACTTCAGGTTTCTACAACAGGAAAGAAATTTCTCCACAGCACGTATACTTTATTTGGATCTGGCTTAACTCTTTTCATGCTACTTGCTTATCTATCTTATCAGTCTTATGAGGCTTAAATTCCGCACAGAGCAGGAGCTTGTAATTTTGTTACAACTAAATTTTACAATCAAGAGTTAATAGCAACCACAGTATAAACTACACCTGGATATCACTTAGAATTACTAGAAATACTGTATTGCAAGTACAGTAAGAATCAATAGAATAGAATGTCAAGAACAATTGATACCCCTAAATATCACAAAAGTATAAAAATTGATTCCTCTTCTGAAATCTTACCTAGCATATTTTATAACCACAATGTGAGCTATAGTCACAAACTCAGTTTTTAGCTCAGAAGGGTAAAATATGCCAATTATGAAAAAAAAGGGTAAAATATGCCAATTATGAAAACCTCCAGTAATTCAGAAAGCTTCTTCCTATTCCATAATTAATTTTTTTTATTTTATTTATTTTTTATGTATATGAATGTACTGTCTGCATGTAGGTTGGTGCACCTGTGTCATACAATGCCCCAGAGGTCAGAAGAGGGTCTCAGATTCCCCTGAAACTGGAGTTAAAGATGGTTCTCAGCCGCCATGTGGGTGCTGGGGATCTAACCCGGGTCCTCTGCAAGAGCAGTCGGCACTCTTAACTGCTAGGCTATCTCTCCAGCCCCCATAATTAATTTTAAGATATGTAAACATGCAAGTAAGGACTGGAAGACATGTAAAATACAAAAATAATTGTCAGGGCTTCTTTCATTTGTTGCAAAGAATAAAAATAAAATACTAACATGCTGTAAAAATATTGCCCTAGACTTCTAAACATTTTAAAAGTAGGAAATCTTGTTGGTCTTTTATTGACCACGTATATGCCAGGCACTATTCTCAGGGGCGGGGACAAAACCAAACAAAATTTCTGCCTCTATATTTACAATGCAGTGAGAAAAATAGGGGTGGAGGAGGGCAAGTACATTCTCTTAATGACCAAATGATCACCAAAAAACTGCAAACACAATAAATGTAAAAGGTTGGGTTTCAGGGAACCACCTAAGAGTGATGGATCTGAAAAGATCCCTCTAAGGCAGTAACACTAAGGAAGACCTGAATACAATGCTAAACAGGCTAAGCAAAGAACTAGGCTGAGAATAAAAATTCTCAAGGAGGTCTGCTTGACACATCTGTAGGAGAGTGTGGTGAGCTAGGTCTGAAAGGCCAGGCTCAAATTCTGAAGAATCCCAAAGACAAGCATGGATTTTATTCTTTTCTTTTTTTCTTTTTTTTTTTTTTTGGTATTTCTGAGACAGGCTCTCCCTGTAGCCCCAACTGGCGGAGAACTCAATATATAGACCAGGCTTTCCTCCATCCTATGAAAATCTACCTGCTTTGGCCTCTTGACTCAGACATTAAAGGTGTGCACCACCACTCTGGGTGATTCTATTGTTAACCAAGCTATAGCAGTAGGGTGAAAAGCAAATTTAAGTGAGCTAGGTTTTTCACTTCAAACTTTGAAGAATGAACTCCAGATATTGTATGTAGTCAGATATTGGCTCTGCCTGGCATAGAGATACTACAGGACTACATGTGTCTGCATAGAGACAGGGAAAATGTTAATAATCCAGGGCTGGAATAATGTAAAATGCCAGCAGTAGGGATGGACTGATTAAAGATATAATTTAAGAGTCAGAAACAACAGTTTGCTGAATAAGTATGAAAGAATATTCAAAGTTTACTTAGATGAAGAAAACTTGAAAGTCATCTAAGTGCTTCTGAGTATGATAGGATGCAAAGTTAGAATGGTGTTTTAAATTTATCAATGTTCCCTCTAAGATTTAAGGGAGAAAAAGGAAGCATTTTTTCTTTGTTTATTTTCTCAATGTCTAGCAATACACTGGATGCACTTTACAAACACAGAAAATGTGAGTAGGAATATGGCTGCTTCCAAGAGGAAACTCCCTAAAGACAATTCCAGGCTGGCGCATTTGTAATTTCAGCACAGCACTGCAAATTCAAGGCCAACCTGGTTTATGTAGCCCGTTTATGTAGCCAGGCCAACATAATTCCATATCTACACTAGGACTAAAAACGGGCTTTGGTGCCTTGTGGGACTTGGCTAATGCCGCCTAAGCCATATTTCAATGTGATAGTAATCATACGAGCTGTGAAACTATCTTGGTGCAGGGTTTACTCTCACAAGTGATGTTTCTGTGTGTTAATTTTATATGGGAAATGAGCTAAAAGATATATAATTACCTTTTGGGGGGTTTTTTTTTTTTTTTTTTTGGTCTTTTTGAGACAGGGTCTCCCTGTAGCTCTGGCTGTCCTGGAACTTACTATGTAGACCAGGCTGGCCTTGAACTCACAAAGATCCACCTGTCTCTGCCTCCCAAGTGCTAGGATTAAAGGTGTGTGCCACCACGCCACCCCCCCCCCCGCCCTTTTTGATAAAATTATCTTTTTTTTTTTTAATAAAATTACCTTTTAACATGCATTTACAAACACAAAACCTCGGGACTAGTAATAGTTTGCACCTGACATCAGGCAATTCAAATATTATAGCCATCAAACACATTATCTGAAACAACTCTAGCAATAAAGGAAATTGGGGCTTTGGAGGGGGGCACACTTTTGCTTACAGAACATCTTTTAAAGATTTGCCACCATGGCATAACTACATCCTTTAATTCTCAAAATACTAATGAGAGTACCACTCATACTTGACCCAGATAGTAAGCGCTAGACGGGGCCTTAGAGCAGAAGTCAAGACCCACCCGGCGTCTCCCACTGCGCTCACTCAAGCCAAAGTATTTAGAACTTTGCAGCAAACGCACAGAAAGGAATGCAAGAAAACGCCAATCATCTGCCAAAGCCTCCACTCAGAACAGTCAGCGGAAGCTGGGCGTGCCTTGGATCTGCACACACCACTGTCCGGAGCCCCCCACGCCCCGGCTGGCCAGCACCCTCGTCAACAAGTAAAGATTCACGGCCCAGGAACACAGCGCTCTCTCCCGGTAAGAAACAGCCAAGGATATGACGAGGCGCGGTAGCACGGACGGCAGCTCTCGACGGCACACGTCCTGCGGCCAGCTGCTTAATTCTTCCAGCGCAATCGCGTTGCAGCCTTCCTGAGACATGCTTCCCCTGCAGCCAGATTCGTAAGAGTCCCGCCAACTCTGAGACCGGAAGTGCCGCTATCCCTGCAGGCCTTGCGCGCTCTCTGCCGGCACTCGAACCATAGAGAGCTGGGTTCCTGTGTCCCTTTCGGTGAGGCTTTTCTAGCTGTTGGAGGACTCGACTCACTGGTGCGCGTTTTCAGCCTGGAGAGGTTCCCAAAGTCAGAGGAGTGCGAGCGTCGCCACGTGTGGGTCGCTGTGAGCTTCACTCTGATGTCTGACGCTTTGGAGTACTGAGGTTTAAAATCCTCAGGTTTGTTACCTTCAGTCCTAGGGGTCTTAGAGGTTGTACCTGTAGGTGGGACTTGGAACTGGATCTGGAAATAACTCCCAGCCCCAATGGGCGGTGGGTTAGGATGGAGGAAATATCCTAGTGGAATGTGAGATCCTTACAAGCCTCCTGTAAAGGGAATAGAGCTCACCTGCCAGAATTGTGCAAACTAAAACAGATGGTAAGATGATGTTTCAGGAAAATTGATTCTACTTTCTACAGCCCTCTGCTTTAGTGAAGACATGTTGGAACTTTGGGGCGTGAAATATGTTTCCGCACATGACAGCTAAAAGACACCGAGTAGTTAGACTGCCCTCCTTAAAGATTTCGATCTTTGTATAGTTCTGGTGAAAGTTATTGGGTTTGTTTTTTGTTTTGTTTTGTTTTTTTTTTTTTGGCTTTTGTTGGGGGTCTGGGGACGCAGGTTATCCCTGTAGCCCCATCTGGTCTGGAACTGGCCATGTATACCAGGCTGGTCTCAGTCTCACAGAGATGGGTCTGCCCTCTGCCTCCCCAGTGGAGGGATTAAAGGTGTGCCCCCATACCGAGCTCCTTCAAGTTTTTCGGTGTGTATTTTCCTAAATCACATACTGCCCAACCTCTATACAACTTGGAAAAAAACAAAAAAAAAAAAAGGAACTGCATGGGGAGGGGAAGCTATTTAATATTTCATTTTAGATAAATTGATGTTTTGGTTTAATGATTTTATTTTTCCTTTAGGGCTGAATTTAAAAAGGAACAAAGACCTCTAAAAAAATCTTTAGAAGCATCTTTAAATATCTCCAGTGGTGTTTAGACAACAAAGCAGAAACAGATACCAACTGAAGTAAGTGGGTGTTTGACTCAAGTTTCTGTATGCCATTAAATTCTATGCAGAAATTTAAGCATCTTTGAATTTAAGGATTGTGTGGCTATAAGAAGAGGATGGCTTTTCAGTTTAATTTCAATATTGAAGACCATCTGGAAAATAAATTAACACCCCTGGGAGATGAAACTCTGACCCTGGATTCCTCGAAAGAATTATCAGTCTCAAAACATCAAAAAGGAAATCAGAAAGACGGAAAGTATTCTGAGAAGCAGGCTGACTTGGCTCTGGATTCTTTCTGGGAATGTTCGTCAGTGGGAAATGTGGGAAATGCAGCTCTCCAAGACACTGACAGCCCACTCAGTGCGGTTATCAGTTCAGGTGACTTGAAGCCATGTGAAAAGCAGTTCTCTTTGAGAGGTGCCAAAGAACACGCTATGCCTAAAGATTTAAAGCAATTCTTAGAAAATAAAGTCATAGAAGTGCTGCCAGGCATCCAGGATGCTAACATAGCAGTAGTGAAAACCATCTTGTTGAAAGAGAAGTTCCCTGGAGAAAACATAGTTTCCAAAAGCTTTTCTTCTCACTCTGATCTAATTCCGGGTATTTATGAAGGAGGCTTAAAAATCTGGGAATGTACCTTTGATCTCTTGGCTTATTTCACAAAGGCCAAAGTAAAATTCTCTGGGCAAAAAGTGTTGGATCTCGGCTGTGGATCAGGATTGCTTGGTATAACTGCATTGAAAGGAGGGGCAAGAGAAATTCATTTTCAAGATTATAACAGTTTGGTGATTGATGAAGTGACCTTACCTAACGTGGTTGCTAATTTCCCTTCAGAAGATAATGGGAATGATATAACCAAGCCAGAAGGAAAAAGGCGCAGGAAGTCAGCCATAGCACAAGAAGTATGTCAGTTCCGGTTCTTCTCTGGGGAGTGGTCTGAGTTTTGTAAGCTTGTAGAAAGTGAAGAACTCTTTATAAAATACGACCTCATTCTCACTTCTGAAACCATTTATAATCCAGATTATTATAGTACATTGCACCAAACATTCCTCAGACTGTTGGGTAAGAATGGTCGGGTGCTTTTGGCCAGCAAAGCACATTATTTTGGTGTTGGTGGTGGAGTCCATCTTTTTCAGAAGTTTCTGGAAGAAAGGGATGTGTTTGAGAGCAGAACACTTGAAATAATTGATGATGGACTAAAGAGATTCCTAATTGAAATAACTTTTAAGCACCCCAATTAGTATTCATTGAATGGCCCAAAGAAATAAACAGAATAACCCAGAACTTGTGACTGATCAATTTCTTTTTCACTGTTAAAATTTTCTTTAAAATTAAATTGTTTGGATAGTTTTGTCTATTGAAAACTAGGTCTAGTATGGTATCAACCTTGTGTTTTCTAGGTATATGTGTGAAAGTTCCCCTAAGAATCTGATGAGAACTTGAGTCATTTTGCAGGAAAGTTCTTTTTCTACATTTTCAATTTATTTGAACTTTTTTGTTGTTCTTAATTATATATTTTTTGTTGTTCTTAATTGTATATTTTTAATTATATATTGCATGCATTAAAGTTTTTTTTAATTTTTTCTTATTTTAGTATGTGTATGAATGTACTGTTTGCATGTAGGTTTGTGCACCCCTGTTCTGCAATGCTGCGGAGGTCACAAGAGGGTGTCAGATTCCCTTGGAACTGGAGTTAAAGACCGCTCTCAGCCGCCATGTGGGTGCTAGGGATTGAACCCGGGTCCTCTGCAAGAGCAGTCGGTGCTCTTAACTGCTAAGACCATCTCTCCAGCCCCGCATTAAAGTTTTCTATTGAATTTTTGTGTATTTCATACAGAACATCTCAACCGATCTTAATCACCTTTATGCCCTCTTCCCCTCTGGAAACCTCCCAAACCTCTGCCCGCCCCCCACTGGAATTCATATACTCTGTCATTTGTATTAAGGCCTATAGTGCCAAATTAGTGTTCCCAACCATTCCTTAATGCAAGTTCATCCACTGAGGTCTAGTCAGCCTATCCAGAGTTCCTCCCTTTAAGAAGATCAGCTCTTCCTCACCCAACAGTAATCAGCTGCCATTATGTCTTCAGTGAAGATTGGTGTCTGATTCCCCTTTCCCTGGTGTTGGCAGCCTGTCACACTGCTAACAGTGTGGCTCTACATCGCGCCTTAAAGATGGCGCCGACTTCCTGAGATGGCTAGAGAACAACAACTAGCCACCTTTTCCGCATGTAGCCACCTCTTCCGCACTAGGGCAAAACTGCGCATGACTACTGCTCTCTAAATTTGCGCCTTTAACATGCAAATGAGGCATCGAGTCAGCGCACCTATCCAGAGCATGCACGAACCCTCTGGACTGCTATATAAGCAGTGCCTCTTCCCCATTTCGGGGTCCTTCTCACAAGAGAGCTGTACACAATAAAGTTTGCTGCAGAAGAATCCTGTTGTCCGCGTGAAGTTCTTGCCGGCGAGACTGCTGCGCGCGACAAGTGGTGCCGAAGACCCGGGCCCGGGAACTTGCCATCGCTGGCGCCGAGAGGACCCTTCGCTTTCGAAGAGGATTCAGAACTGCGCTCAGGAAGTATTTTTTAAGGTTAGTTCTGAGAGATATGCTTTTCTCTAACGATCTAGAGGGATTCCAAGCTTGCCTAATCATTTTATTGGCTGTTGTAATTGTCCTTGTAATGTTGTTTCTTGAACACAAAGGCTGCATCGCCCCTAGGATGGGTAATACACACTCCCTAGTTACCGCCCTTCAAGCGGTTTTAAGAGGAAGGCAGTTGAAGGTCTCTACTAAGACCCTTAATACCTTCGTTCAGGAAATAGATCGGTGTGCCCCTTGGTTTGTTTCCACGGGATCGCTTACTCTCCCTAGTTGGGACAAACTTAAGGGTGATTTGGACAGGGAACAACGTTCAGGTAAATTAAAAGCTGGCACCATTCCTATATGGAAGCTTGTCAGATCCTGTCTACAGGATCAAAACTGTCAAGAAGAAATTAGGGAAGGTCAGCAGGCCCTTGAGGACCTCCAGGAAAGCATGTCAGAAACAGAACGGGGTGAAAAGTTAAGTGCACATATAAAAAGGGAAGTCTCCAAAGATGCTAGCAATAAAAAAGAAAAGGGTAACAAGGATACTTTATACCCGTTTAAAGACTTGCAAGCTTTAACATTAACTGATTCAGAGTCTAATGAGGAACTGTCACCGTCCGAGGAGGACGATTTAGAGGAGGAAGCGGCCCGGTATAAAAATGAACACTTTCAGTCTGCCCGGAGGCGGGACAGGTTAAAACTGAAAGTAAACGAGCCCCGCAGCTCACCCACCCTTGTGCCTTCTGCTCCTCCGCCTTATGCACCTGGGAAATGTTCCACCTCTTTTTGCTCCCCGGAGGTGCGGCATGCCATGAGACAGATGTTCCCAGTCATTGAGACTGATGATGGTGGTCGGGGCCACCGTGCCGTAGAGCACAAACAAGTTAAAGAGTTAGCGGAGTCTGTCCGCGCTTATGGGGTTAATGCCAATTTTACTGTATCACAAGTAGAACGCCTGGCCAGTATTGCCATGACACCAACAGACTGGCAGTATGTTGCAAAAGCTTGCCTCCTAACAATGGGGCAATATCTGGAATGGAAAGCACTCTGGCATGATGCCTGCCAGGCACAAGCCCGCTCTAATGCTACAGCTGGAGGCGAGGCGGCCCGATGGACATTTGAAATGCTTACCGGTCAGGGAGAGCACGCCGCTGATCAGACCAACTTCCCCCTTGCTGTTTACACCCAAATAGCTACTGCAGCGCTGCGTGCCTGGAAAGCACTGACTAACAAAGGGGAAGTCTCGGGCAATTTAACAAAGATAATTCAAGGCCCGAATGAGCCCTTTTCTGATTTTGTCGCCAGACTGCTGGAAGCTGCGGGAAGAATCCTTGGAGATCAGGAACAAGCAATGCCCCTTATAGAACAGCTTATTTTTGAACAATGTACTAAAGAATGCAGAGCAGCCATCATCCCCCGTAGGACAAAAGGTCTACAATCATGGTTAAGGACATGCAGGGAGATAGGAGGGCCCCTCACCAATGCTGGACTAGCTGCAGCCATTTTACAGGGACAGAAACAAGCTAGACCCACCAAATTTGGCCCTGTCTGCTTCCAATGTGGGAAGCCAGGCCATTTGAAAAAGGAATGTACCTCCCAAGGCAACATAAGGGTACCTGGACTTTGCCCTAGATGTAAGAAAGGTAAACACTGGGCAAATGAATGCCGCTCAATAAAAGATATCAAAGGGCGCCCTCTTGAGGATCCAAAAAACGAGATGCGGGGCCCTCGTCTCCAGGGCCCTCGAACATATGGGGACCACCACACTCGCATTCATTGGACACAATCGCCTGTGAACACCCACGGAGAGCCACCTCGGGCTCCGCAGGACTGGACCTCCGTTCCACCGCCAGAATAGTCCTAACCCCACAGATGGGAATATACCCTGTCCCCTCTGACTTTCATGGTCCGTTGCCACAAGACACCGTGGGCTTGATATTAGGTCGCTCTTCTATAACATTCAAAGGCCTCATAGTCCACCCTGGGGTTATTGATCAGGATTATACAGGCGAACTTAAAATCATGTGTTCCTCTCCCAGAGGTCTTTTTTCTATTTCATCTGGAGATCGTATTGCTCAGCTCCTTGTTCTCCCTAGTTGTCATAAATTATTCCCCTCCCATAAGAAAGACAGAGGGAATGAAGGGTTTGGTTCTACTGGTACCGATTCGGCTTATTTAATAGCTAGCCTTGATACCAGGCCTACATTACAATTAATGGTTGAAGGAAAAAGATTTGAAGGCCTCTTAGATACTGGAGCCGATAAGAGCATAATAGCTGCTCAATGGTGGCCAACTGCTTGGCCCGTGACTCAATCTGCACACTCTTTACAAGGATTGGGGTATGAGTCTTCACCCTCCATTAGTTCTAAGACCCTAATGTGGAGGGCACCAGAAGGACAACAGGGGAAATTTACCCCCTACGTCCTCCCGTTGCCTATTAATCTTTGGGGGAGAGATGTTATGAAACAATTAGGACTAAAACTTGTGAATGAATACTCTGCCCCTGCCCAAAACATAATGACAAAAATGGGATATCTCCCTGGAAAAGGCCTGGGAAAATTTAATCAAGGAATAGTTGAGCCAATATCTGCTAAACAAAAATTAGATAGACATGGCCTGGGTTTTTCCTAACGGCCATTGAGGGCTTACTGCCCATACCTTGGCTTACAGAGGAGGCGGTATGGGTTCCTCAATGGCCTTTGTCCTCTGAAAAACTTGCCGCAGCCCATCAACTGGTACAAGAACAGTTAGAGCTTGAACATATAGAGCCTTCCAATTCTCCTTGGAACACCCCAATTTTTGTTATAAAAAAGAGATCAGGAAAATGGAGACTGCTTCATGATCTCCGTGCAATTAATGCCCAAATGAAAATTTTTGGCCCTCTTCAGCACGGGCTTCCCCTCCCGTCAGCTCTTCCAAGTGATTGGCAAACACTTATAGTTGATATCAAAGATTGTTTCTTTTCCATCCCTTTATGTCCTCAGGACAGAGAAAGATTTGCATTTACCCTGCCCACCATTAATCATATGGGACCGGACAAGCGATACCAGTGGAAGGTCCTACCCCAGGGCATGGCTAATAGCCCCACTATGTGCCAGTTGTTTGTTCAACAAGCCCTTGAACCAGTCCAAGAACAATTTCATTCTCTAATAATCATCCATTACATGGATGATATTCTCCTATGTGGTAAAAATCAAGCAGAAGTTTATGATGCATTCGATGTCCTGGTCAAATCACTAAGAAACCATGGACTCGTAATTGCCCCGGAAAAGGTCCAAAGTACCCAAGTGGGACAATTTCTAGGAACTATTATCTGTCCAAAATTCATAAAACCCCAAAAAATTGAAATTCGAAGAGATCATCTTCATACACTTAATGATTTTCAGAAATTGATGGGAGACATTAATTGGTTGCGCCCCTTTCTTAAATTATCAACAACCGAATTGAAACCACTGTTTGATATCCTGGAGGGGGACTCACATCTTACATCACCCCGCACCATGACCCCAGAAGCTTTGACCACCCTAAAAAGGGTAGAACAAGTACTAAGTGAAGCTCAATTACTCAGAATAGTACAATCCCAGCCTTTTCATTTATGTGTGTTACAGACTGCTAAATTACCCACCGCAGTCCTATGGCAACACGGCCCACTCCTATGGATCCACCCTAATGCATCTCCAGCCAAAACCATTGAATGGTATCCTGCCGCAGTAGCTAAACTGGCTCTAAAAGGACTTAAAGCGGCGGTTACTCACTTTGGCTCACAGCCTCAAAAACTCATTACCCCCTACACCACAGAACAACTTCAGGTACTGGCAGCAACAAATGACTATTGGGCTATTCTTGTTACAGCCTTTCAGGGACAGTTTGATAACCATTATCCCAAACACCCGATATTAAACTTCGCTCAAAGCCAGCCCTTAATCTTCCCCCGGGTTACTAGGACCCAACCAATACCTGAGGGAGCTGTAGTCTACACTGATGGTTCTAAGAGTGGAACAGGAGCGTATGTGCATGAAGGAAAAACTACCACTATACAATTTGATCACACCTCTCCACAATTAACAGAATGTCAAGTAGTATTGGAAGTATTAAAAAATTTTCCTGGGCCTCTTAATATTGTCTCAGACTCTAGTTATGTGGTAAATGCTGTCAACTCCCTAGAAACCGTGGGAATGATTAAAATGTCCAGCACAGTTGCCTCTATTTTCCAGGAAATTCAAAATGAACTTTTGTCTCGATCCTCTCCTATATATATTACACACATTCGAGCTCATTCAGGACTACCAGGCCCCATGGCAAAGGGCAACCAACAAGCCGACCGTGCCACTAGGATTGGCGCCTTTGTTATAATCAGCCCCCTGGAGGCGGCTGCCAAATTCCATTCTCAATTTCATGTGACATCTGAAACTTTGCGAAGACGCTTCTCATTAACTCGCAGTGAAGCTCGCAACATTGTCCTACAATGCCATAATTGTGCTGAGTTTTTGCCTACCCCCCATGTGGGTATCAATCCGCGAGGATTACGCCCTCTCCAAATTTGGCAGATGGATGTGACACACGTCACCTCCTTTGGTAGATTAAAGTACCTACATGTCTCTGTAGACACATGTTCTGGCATTATTTTTGCTAGCCCCCTCTCTGGGGAGAAAACAACACAGGTCATTCAACATTGCTTGGAAGCCTGGAGTGCTTGGGGCCTACCACAAATACTAAAAACAGACAATGGCCCGGCATATACAGCAACCAAATTCAAACAGTTTTGTCAGCAGATGGGAGTTACCCACATCACTGGATTACCCTATAATCCACAAGGACAAGGTATTGTGGAACGTGCACATCACACCCTCAAAACTTATATTATTAAACAAAAAGAGGGATTGGAGAACGTTCCCCTGACACCAAAAACAATTGTCTCAGTGACATTATTTACTCTAAATTTTTTAAATTTGGATGCTCAAGGCCGCTCTGCAGCCGAGCGTCACAATTCCTGGCCCACAACACAAAAGGAATTAGTAAAATGGAAAGATGTCATATCTGGAAAGTGGAAAGGCCCGGATCCTATTTTAATAAGATCCAGGGGAGCTATTTGTGTTTTTCCACAGGAAGAAGAAAATCCAATTTGGGTGCCTGAGCGATTAACAAGAAAAATAAAAGAACATGAAAAGACCAGTGATCCAGTTGCTGGTGATTCTCATGATCAGCCTCTGGATGACTCAGGCGGAGCCACGATGGGGGATCCTGTCAGTGTTCCCAAGACCAATGCCAATTCGTCATGATAGTAACTGGAGTGGTGAATTTGACAGCTTGATGAACCAGCTTCGTATGGCCATCGTTACTGTGAATTCTACCAGAATGGACACCTCCCTTGCTGAAGGACTGGCTTCCTGGATTTCCACCGCTGTTTCACACTTCAAAGAATGGGCTGGGGTGGCGGGATTTGGCTTACTCTTAGGTGGAGGGATTCTACTTATGCTCTGGATAATGTGTAGGCTCCGTGCCCAACATCGGCGCGATAAGGTGGTCATTGCACAGGCCCTTGCAGCTTTGGAAGCAGGTTCCTCTGCTAACATCTGGCTTAGTATACTGGAGAAGTAGTCAATGACGGGTAAGACCTACTGCATGTATTTCCAACCTAAGACAGGGGGCAAATCAGCACTCATAACGGTGGAAGCTCGTAGGACGCTTCGCAGTTTTTACCACTGAGGCTGTCATCAGTGGGGGTTCATGGGATGCTATAGACCCTAACCGGTTGACGAGCTGTTTGTTATCCCAATGACGGGTAAGGTATACCTCTGCAGTGGCAACCTAAGACAGACATTCTCCCAGCCATATAATAGAAAAGGGGGAACTGTTGGCAGCCTGTCACACTGCTAACAGTGTGGCTCTACGTTGTGCCTTAAAGATGGCGCCGACTTCCTGAGATGGCTAGAGAACAGCAACTAGCCACCTTTTCCGCATGTAGTCACCTCTTCCGCACTAGGGCAAAACTGCGCATGACTACTGCTCTCTAAATTCGTGCCTTTAACATGCAAATGAGGCATCGAGTCGGCGCACCTATCCAGAGCATGCAAGAACCCTCTGGACTGCTATATAAGCAGTGCCTCTTCCCCATTTCGGGGTCCTTCTCACAAGAGAGCTGTACACAATAAAGTTTGCTGCAGAAGAATCCTGTTGTCCGTGTGAAGTTCTTGCCGGCGAGACTGCTGCGCGCGACACCCTAGTTCCATACTAGGATTTATCTGCTTGAGTTTGCATGGGTCTTGTCCATGCTGACACCATTATTGTGGTTCATATGAGCAGGGTCCTGGGAGCTTGTAGGATTTTATTTCCATTGATCATGCACCACATCCCTGGCTCTTACACTCTTTCCACACACACACACCCCTTCCACAATGGTCCCTGAGCTCTGGGTGAGTGAAACTTAATATATGAGTCCTGTCCAAGGACATACGTTCTGCAGACTCCTAATTTCCACAGTTTGGTCATTTATGACCTTTTGTGCTCCTGGCCCTCTGTGGCATGAGAGTTAAGAGATTCGTTAGTGTCCTTTTGGCCCCTTGTTCTGTGCTGCCTGACCCTTAGGTGTAGAGGTTGTGTTGTAGATGTGTCATTCATTTCATTTAGGTTTTCAAATTTAATAGAGTATAGGTTTTTGAAGTATTCTCATAATTTTCTGGATCTTTTTATTGTCTGTTGTGATATTTCTTTTATCTCTAATTTTGTTGATTGGGAGTTGCTCTTTTGCTTAACTGGGCTAGGGGGTCTGTCTATCTTGCTTATCTTTTCAAAGAACCAGCTCTTGAAATCCTTGATTCTTTGTATCTCCTTTGTTTCTATTTCATTAATCTCTGCTCTGATTTTTGGGTTTGGGTTTGGGTTTCATTTCCTGTTGCCTTTCAAGAGTCTTTTGTTGCAATGTTAACTCATTATTTGTGCTCTTTCTGATTTTGTAAAATATTTTTTGAAGTTTTATTTCATACATCATTTCTCAGTCCAATTTAGACTCATTTCTATTTCCATGCCCCCTACCCCACCCAAGTTCATGTGTTCTGCCATACATGTCTTGTTTTCTGAATCTTTTTAAAGTTTTTCAAAGCAGAGGATTATTGTTTGGGGGGAACTTTACTAATTGCAGTAGGTTCTTTGTCCCAGTTCTTTTGGTATCGTTCTACCCTCCAATTTGTATTGCTTCAATATATGCATATGCATATATATATATATATATATATATATATATCACTTATACTAAAATTATGTCACCTGAAAAAAACTTATTAAAGGATTCACATTTTCCCTTTTAATTTTATGCATACATACATCCTCTACCCATATACCAAGATTAGAAAGTCTGAAAATAAGTGCTAGGTTAATTCAAGAGTCTGTTAGGGGATTCACATTAAAAGAGCACAGTTCCTTTCAGATAAAGAGGAGTATAGCATTAATGTTGCTCAGTTTGCCTTACAACTAAGTACTTGGTGCTAGCATCCACAAATGAGGTGAGGGTTACCATTCATTGTTTGCTTCGCTTAGCATAATGGTTTATAGTTCCTTCCATTTACCTGCAAAGTTCATGATGTCATCTTTCTTTCTTTTTTTTTTTTTTTTTTTTTTTGAGACAGGGTCTCCCTGTAGCCCCAGATGTCCTGGAACTGGCTCTGTAGACCAGGCTGGCCTTGAACTCACAAAGATCCTCCAGCCTCTGCCTCCCAAGTACTAGGATTAAAGGCGTGTGCCACCACGCCCTGCTTATGTCATCTTTCTTTACTGCTGTGTAGAACTCCATTGTGTAGATGTACCACATTTTCTTTATCCACTCATCTGTTGAGGGGCACTTGGGTTGGTTCCAGCTCTTTGCTATTGTAATGAAAGCTGCAGTAAACATAGATGTGCATGTATCTCTGCAGTAGGATGAGTCTTGTGGATATATACCCAGGAGTGGTATGACTGGGTCAGGTGGTAGGCTCATTTTGACTCTTAAATGTTCTCCACATTACTTTCCGTAGTTTTTCTGAGTTTACATTCCCACCAGCAGCTTTTGGTATCTTTTGTTTTCTTGATCCTAGCCAGTGTTACTGGAGTGAGATGAAATCTTAAAGAGGTTTTAACTTGCATTTCCTTAATTAGCGATGTTGAACACTTATTTTTTTTAGTTTTTTAATGATGGTAGCTCCTTAGAAAGATATTTGTCCTCATGGGAAGACAGATCCTAAGAAAAGCTGTTGCTGTAGTGGAGAATAGTAGAATGATTCCAATGCTTCAGGTTTCTAAAAAAAGTGTAGGAGCCATAATAGATTCCTCCGCCAATGTGAAGCAATAGGCAGATAAAAAATATGGAGGCTCTGTTGGCATGGAGATATCAAATAAATCTGCCTTAGTTCACATCTTGGTTTATGTGGGTCACAGATGAAAAGGCTATTGCTGTGTCTGATGTAGTGTATAACTAGAAATAGACCTGTGATGATTTGAATTCCTAGGCAGATACCAAGGACAGAGCCAAAGTTCCATCATGCTGAGATGTTAGATGGAACAAGAAAATCAGTAAAAGCATGGTTGATAATTTTAAGGAGAGGGTGGGAGTTTTGGAGGTTTGCCATTATGTTTCTATAGTTGAATTATAATGATTATGTTTCATGTCATTAGTCTTAGTTAAGTGGTATATAGAAATAATGACAAATTTAGTTGTCTTTTCTCATGTATTTTTGGTGGTGAGTTTAGTGGGATTCTTGATTAAGACTTCTCCAATTTGGGAGGGCTTAGGAGTGATTGTAGGTGGGTTTTCTGGGTCTGGGATAATGTTAGGCTCTGAGGAGAGAATTTTTAGGGTTGATAGTATTTTTGATTCATGGGGATTTTTTGTTTTGGTTTTGGTTTTTGTTGTTGTTGGTTTTTTGTTTTGTTGTGTTTTTTTTGTCTTTTTGAGACAGAGTCTCCCCTTAGTCCCAGCTGGCCTAGAGCTCGCTCTGTAGACCAGGCTGTCCTTGAACACTGAGATCCTCCTGCCTCTGCCTCCCAAGTGCGTGTGCCACCACACCTGGCTATTTTTTTTTATTTATTTATTTGGGGGAATATTAGCATTTGGATATACAACTGCAATGGCTTTGGAAGAGTTTCCTGAGACTTGGGTGTCAAACTAACATATTTTTGTGGCATTTGTTGTGGAAATTTTGATAAAAGTAGGTCTAATGCTATATTTCAATAGTTTAGAGAAGGCCAAATTGGTGATGGAAGTAGATAATATGGGGGAGTGAGTACCACTTGAGGGTGAGGAAGTTGAGTTGTTAGGGGAAGATGATTTGGGTGTGTCAGCAATATTTGGAAGAATAGGTTGGGTAGCTATAGTTGCTGGATAAACTTTATTTGCAAGTACTTTTATTATTCTTGGGGTAATTCATGGAGTTTAGGGAAAAAAGAATAAAGAAAGTGATTGTTAGGGTAGAGAGGAGAGGAAATAAAGTTTGATTAAGCCTTTTTGGTTTGATGTTGTGGTGGAAGCTAAAATGTGAATGGAGGCAATAGACTTAGGAATAGCTTTTTCTAGTCAGATTAAGTCAAGAATGTTTGTTGCAATATTTTGGCTTATTTTAAGATTCGTAAAAGGGAAAAAGTGGTAGGGAAGTAGCCTAGGAGGGATGAAAAACTATGCCTGTGGTGGGGAGACTTAGATAAAAAGAAGTGTGAAAGTTTTTTTGTTTTTTTGTCTTTTGGAGACAGAACCTCCCTTAGGGGGAAAAATGAGCCTAGTCCTGGTAGCCCTCACATGCTTCCAGGCCCCCCTAGGGAGAGCTGTACTTCAACAGAATTATGTTTCAGGGTTGGAATAAGGGGAGGATGTGCATTGGGAGGCCAGATTGGGTGATTTAGGAGAACTCTCGGATTCCCACACACACACTTGGCAAACCCTGGCTTGAACCACCACCTCAAGCAAACCAGGACACACAAAATGGAAAAAGAGCTAATGACAGCAAACACACACACACACACACACACACACACAAATACCCCTGAACAATTTTTAAGATGTTTCTCAGCCATTTTTACTTCCTCACTTGTGAAGTCTCTGTTCAGCTCTTTACTCCATCTTTTGAGTGAGTCATTTGTTTTCTTCTTTGTTTTTTTGAGTAGTTTATATATTCTGGATGTTAATGCTCTATCAGATGTATCACTGGTGAAAATTTCCTCCCACTCTATGGGTTTTCTCTTCACTTCATTGATTGTTTCTTTTGTTGTACAGAAGCTTTTGAGTTTAATGAAGTCCCACTTATCAAAAGTTGACATCATTTCCTGTGCAGCTGCTGTCTGATTTAGAAAATCTTTTCCTATGCCTATGTCTTGTAGGTTGCTGCCAATGTTTTCTTCTATCACCTTCAGAGTTTTGGGTTTCATGGTGAGGTCTTTGATCTATTTGGAGTTGATTTTTGTACAGGGTGAGAGGTAGGGATTTAATGTTCTTCTTCTATAAATGGTGATCCAGTTTTGCCAATACGATTTGCTGAAGATGCTGTCTTTTCTCCATTGTGTCTTCTTGGGTCCTTTGTCAAATAAGAGGTGGCTGAAATTCTATGTCTTCAAGTTTGGATCTTCAGTTTTGTTCCTTTGGTCTGCAGGTCTGTTTATGTGCCAGTACCAGGCTGTTTTTATGACTATAGCCCTGTAATATAGTTTGAAGTCTGGTTTAGTCACCCCCCCATTGCTCTTTTTGCTCAAGGTTGTTTTGGCTATTCAGGGTCTTTTGTTTTTCCATATGAATTTAAGGATTTTTTTTTTTGTCCAACTCTGTGAAGAAACTCATGGGTATTTTAACTGGATTGCATTAAATCTGTTTATTAATTTGGGTAGAAGGGACATTTTTTCTATATTAATTTTTCCAATCCCTGAGCATAGGAGGTCTTTCCATCTTCTGATATCTTCCTCAATCTCGTTCTTCAGGGGTTTAAAATTTTTGTTGTAGCTGGGCGCGGTGGTGCACGCCTTTAATCCTAGCACTTGGGAGGTAGAGGCAGGTGGATCTTTGTGAGTTCAAGGCCAGCCTGGTCTACAGAGTGAGTTCCAGACAGCTGGGGCTACAGGGAGACCCTGTCTCGAAAAGACCAAAAAAAATTTTTGTTGTTGTTGTAGAGATCGTTGGTGTCTTTGGTCAGGTTTGTTCCTAGGCATTTTGTTGTTTTTGAGGCTATTGTGAGTGGGAAAGTCTCCTTATATTCCTTCTTCAGTTGCTTGTTGTTGGTGTAAAGAAAGACTACTGATTTTTCTAAGGTAAATTTGTATTCTGCCACTTTACTGAAACTCTTAATTGTTTCTAGGAGTTTTCTGGTAGAGTTTTTAGCATTCCTTAGGTAAACTATCATATTATCTGCAAAAAGGGTAGATTAACTTCCTCTTTTCCAATTAGTACTCCTTTAATTTCCCTTTCTTGCCTTATTGCCCTAGCAAGCATTTCAAGCACTATATTGAAGAGGAGTGGTGATAGGGTACAGCCTTGCTGGGTTCCTGCCTTTAAGGGGAATGCTTCTAACTTTTCTCCATCTAGGATGATGTTGGCTGTGGGTTTGTTGTATATGGCTTTGATTACGTTGAAGAATCATCCTTCCAGTCCAATTCCCTCTATGACTTTAAGCATGAAGGGATGCTGGATTTTGTCAAAGTCTTTTTCTGCATCAATTGAGATGACCATGTGTTTTTTGTCTTTCAGTCCATTTATGTGTTTTATGGTATTTATTGATTTTTGTATGTTGAACCATCCCTGCAGTGTTCCACATTTCCTGATTTTCAACTCTTGTGCTTTAAAATTTTTTTCACACTCTTTTCTTGAGCCTTGTAGTTCTTCCACATTATCTTCCAGTGTCGATATTCTATTTTCTCCTTCATCCAATCTGTTACTGAGGCTTTCTCTAATCCTTTCCTGCTGATTGGCTGAATGTTCAATTTCCTTTTTCATTTCATCCTGTGATTTCGTTAGTATTTCCAATTCCTTCTGGAGCTTGTCATTCTCTCCTCCTAGATCCTTGATTCTCTGGTCGGTTTCCTATTTCATTTCAGTGTGGGATCTTTCCAGAGTTTGTCATTCTCTCCCCGAATTCTTTCCAGAGTTTGTCATTCTGTCCCTCTAGGTCTTTCTGGAGTTTGTCATTCTCCCCTTTTAGTTCCTTGATTTGTTTTTGTATTCCTTGATTTCTTTGAGTATGTCTATGATTGTTCTTTTAAGATCTGTGTCCTGGGTTCTCTCCAGGGAGATCTCATTGTTGGAGTCATCTATAGGACTGATAGGGTTTGGTGGGGATTTTTTATTTGCTTTTTCCATGTTGTTGTTTTTGCCTTGTGCTTTGGGCATGTGGATTTGTTTTGTTGTAGTTTGATGCAAAATTCAAGTGCTGCATTGAAGGCTTTACTTGTTTTCTTCAGGTACCTTTGTTATTTTCTTCTTGTTTATGAAGGGCTGGCTAGCCTAGGTTTCAGGTTTTCTCTTTTGGTTGTGTTTTGGAAGGTCCAGTTACCACTTCTCTTTCTGTACTGAAGCTTCTCCAGAGATCCGAACAGGTAACAAATCAGGTCAGCTTGCTGCTGAGCGTACCTGCTTTCTCACTCCGGAAGCTTCTCGCTGGCCTGTTCCTTTAGATTGGCTGTGGAGTGGCAGGTTTGTTGTTTCTTCTGTTACTTTGTGCCACAGACTCACTACTGCTGTTCCCATTTGGATGTCCACACTACAATTCGCCAGGAAGGGGGGAACAACATGGTTACCTTGGCCCATGCTCCAGTAACTGCCAGGTCGCTGGGACCTTCACCCAGCCCTTGCCAGAAGCAGGGGTGGGGCCGATTCACCCCAGGTCACTGGGACCTTCACCATCTTACCCTGAGTCACTGGACTCAACACTCACAGCCTGTGTCTCACCTCCGATTGGGTCGCTGGGACCTTCCCCCAGCTTTCTTTCTGATTTTTTATGCAGGCACTTAGAGGTAAAAATTTCCCTCTTAGAGATACAAAAGTCCCCCTTAGGACTTCTTTTAAAGTGTCCAGAGGTTTTGTTGTTTTGTATTGTCCTTTTTGTTTAATTTCAAGGATACTTTTATTTCTCTGGTATTGTTTTAACCTCTTATTACGTTGTGGTCTGATAGAATATCTGGAATGATTTCATTTTTTTGTCTTTGTTGAGGGTTGTTTTGTGCCCCAATATATAGTCGATTTTGGAGAAAGTCCAGTGTGGTGCTGAATAAAAAGTATTTTCTTTGGTGCTTGGGTGGAATATTTGGTAGATGTCTGTTAGGTCCATTTGATGTATGGTATTATTGTTTAATTCAGATCTCTTTCTCTTTATTCTTTGTCCAGTTGATTTGTCTAATGGAGACAGTGGGGTATTGAAGACGTCTTAAAGTCTTTAGTATTGTGTATATTTAGTTGGATGCATAGGATATATATATATATATATATATATATATATATATATATGAATGGTTGTAATTTCTTCTTGATTAATCATTCCTTTGATAAGAATGAAGTGACCCTCTATGTCTTCTGATCAGTTTTAATTTGAACTCCATTTTGTCAGATATTAGAATTGTAACTCCTTCTTGCTTCTTAGTGCCATTTGTTTAGAATATTTTTTCCATCCTTTCACCTTAAGGTAGTTCCTGTCCTTGAAGGTGAGATGGATTTCTTGCAGACAACAGAAAGATGGATTTTACTTCTTAATCAATTGCACTACCCTTTGAGTTCAGTCCACTGATATTTAAAGTTATTGAGAGAGATGTGTATTGGTTCTTGTAATTTTAATTTATGTTTTTATTCTTGGTCTAACTTTAGTTTCCATGGTTATACCTTCATTTAATTTCTTTCTGTTGCCCCTTGGGTATAGTCATTCCATTAGTCAGCTCTTTGTGTTGCTTCAACTATTTTCTGAAGGGCTGGTTTTCTGGACATGAATTCTTTGAGTCTATTCGTGCTATGGAAGATTTTTCTTTACCCTTCAACTATAATAGACATTTTTGTTGAGCAAAGTATTCTGGGATGGCATCTATGGTCATTTAGAACTGGGAATACTTTGGTCCAGGCTCTTCTGGCTTTCATAGTGGATTGAAAAGTCATCTGTAATTCTGATGGGTTTTCCTTTATATGTGACTTGTTTTTATTTTGTAGCTTTCAGTGTTCTGTATTTCTTCTGTACATTTAGTGGTTTTACTATGATATGGTATAGGGAGTTTCTTTTCTGGTCCTGCCTGTTTGGTATTCTATGTGCTTCTTTTATTTGTATGGGTATGTCTCTCCTTAATTTGGGGAATTTTTTTTTCTACAATCCTGTTGAAGATCTGGTCAATAGCATTATCGTGAGATTCTTCTCCTTCCTCAAATGCCTATGGTGCATGATTTGGTCTTTTCCTGGCATTCCAGGTTTCCACCATATTCCATTCCTGTGTTTTTAAAAATTGTTTGTAATCTTTGCTTGGGCAGTCCAATTCTTCAATTTTATAATCATAGTCTTAATACTCTGTTTTCCATTTCATTCATTCTATTGCTGTGGCTTTCTCCCATTGTTTTCATTTGGCTTATTGAATGTTTCACTTCTTCATTTCAGCCTGAGTTTTCTTCAATATTTCTATCTCTTTTGTAAATTGAGTCAGAGTTATCCATAGCTTCTTTTAATTGTTTGATTTGTCTGTGTGTTCTTTAAAAAAATTGTCAGTGAATTCTTTTATCATGTTTATGATTGGTCCCTTAAATTCTGTGTCCTACTGGTATATCTCTAGGTGGTTCTCATTGTAGAACTCTTATATAGGACTGGTGGTATTTAGTGGGGAGATATTATTTGAGTTTTTCTTTTAAATTTTATGTATTATTTTTATTTTATGAGTGTATTGCAAGCATGTATGTAAGTACAACTATGTGGTGGATGCCCACGGAGGTCAGAAGAGGATGTCAGATTCCCCTGGAATTGGAGTTAAGGATGGTTGTTAGCCACCATGTGGGTGCTGAGATTCAAACCTGGGTCCTTTGCAAAAGCAACCAGTGCTCTTAACCACTGAGCCAACTCTTCAGCCCTTGAGTTTTTCATATTATTACTTTTTCATTGCGATTTTTGTCATGTAGATTTCTTTGGTTGTTTATTATTCTGTTATGAAACTCAAGTCTTCCTTTGTTGAGCTGAAGACTGATTTTGTTTGTATTCTTGATGTGCCTTGATTGTCTTCTTATTGGGTGTGATAAGCTGCTTGGTCTAGGCTTCAGGTTCTCTCTTTTTATTTTATATAGGAGAGATAAGATGGTTCTAATCCAGCTACTCAGGAGCTCCTGCGGAGGCCCAAGTCAGGCATAAACCAAATACTTCCAGGCTCTCTCTAAGGTCCTGGTCCCTACTAGCCATCAGGCACAGCAGTATTTGGGAAGCTTGCTAGGCAGAGCCTGGATTCAGGTGCTCTCAGGCCATCTGCAAAGGTCTGGACCCCTACTAAATGCCAGAGGGGTCTAGCCCTACAGCATCAGGAGGGGATTCTGATGGTCCCAAGGTTGGGGGATGGGCAGGGGACTGAATTCAGGCACTCTCAAGCAGACTGGAAATATCTGGACCCATGCTAAGGACACAGGAGTCTAGGCCTGGACCAGTGGCCTATCTGACCTTCCCACCACCTTTGACAATGGGTGAAATCATTTCACTTCTTATCAGATTTATGACTTGCTATGCATTTTGTTGCCTCCTATTCACCTGAAGCATCTAAGATTATTAAAAACTGCTGGGAATCGAACTTTGTTTTGTTTTGTTTTGTTTTTTTGCGGTTCTTAGCCTTAGCCTTTAACGGCTGCGCCAAGAACCGTCTGAAACTCCAATTCCAGGAGAACTCCAGTTCCAGGGGAATCCGACACCCTCTTCTGACCTCCGCGGCATTGCACGACACGGGTGCACAAACTTGCATGCAGACAGTACATTCATACACATACAGAAATAAATAAAATTAATAAAAAAAAAATAAAAACTGCTGCGTCTTTAGGTAATACCTAAGTTAGGTTTAAGACCTATGTATGTAATGGGGAAGATTTTGCTTTGGTTTTGTATTGATTTGGGTACTGAGCAGTTGAATTCACATTAAGATGAGGAAACAGGAATCAGATACAAAGTGTAAAAATGGCTGGGCATGCAGCTCAGTGATAGATAGAACACTTAGCTTAGCGTACAGGAGGCCCTGGGTTCAATCCCCAGAACCTCAACAATAGCAACAGCAAAAAGTGTACAAGTGCTAAAACAGAACTAATAGGTAGGAAGAAAATAAGAGGAAGGGAAGGATTCTGGGCTGTTAGCTCCTTATGAAAGAAAGAGGGGAAAATTTTTTTATTGCTTTTGTTGATTTTCTCACAATAATTCTATCACTTCTGAAATTGAGATCTGCCATGTTATTTAACATTTTTTCTTTCTTAGAACTACCCTAAATCATACTAAATCTTGGATTTAGTGATTTTTATTGGAGCACTATCAGCTAGATACCACTCTTTTATAGTACCTTGCTTAATACTGTTACATGTCATCGCCAGTTTAGTAATGTGTATGAAAGCTAACAGTTTTCAGCATTTATTACATGCATAGAAGATAACATTTCCTTTATACTAATATTTAATACCTATAACACCAATAGATTAAGTTATAATTACTATCCTCACTTTACAGATAAATTGAGACTCAGAAAGTTAAGTAATGTCTTCCTAATCATACTCCTTACCTTAAATCAGAATGCATTGTTTATTATTTATTTATTTTTGTGATGGGATCTTGCTCTGTAGCCCAGACTAGCCATGAACTCACAGTGATCATCCTGCCTCAGCCTTCCTGCGGTTGTGTTTATAGGTAAGGGCCACCATGCCCAGTGCTTGAATTGACATCTTAATTCCTTTAAAAAGTTTTACAGTTCTTACCACCTATTGGTCTCAACCTTATCAGTGCCACTTTTCACCATACATATTTATTGATACTCTTATTCCAAAATCCAAAGCTAAATTTACATCCCTACCCATCACATATACACATATGTGTGTATCCCTAATTATATATGTACTTTTGTATGTTTCCTAACCATTATGAGGAAAGCATTATATTCAAATACTCTGTATCTCATCAAGTAAATCCACAGATGGGGCTGCACACGAGGCATGTAGGAGCCAGGTGCTTGAACCTACACAGCATTGTCAAAATTACTACAGCTATAAGTCCAGACCCAGCTACTAGATAAGGCAGAACAAATAGCTTCTCCCACTTGGAATTGGAAAGCATTGGGAGGTTCCATGATAATCAGTCAAGATTTTGAGACAAATAAGTATCTCTAATTCTCCAGACGAGTTAGGCTCTCAGTGAGGGGCCATGCATGAGGTCTGTCTAGGAGCATCAGAGGCACAGCCCCTGAGCAGAGAGGTTCAGGACACAATGTTAGCCCTTAAGTCAAAGTCTCAACAGAAGTGGAAGGTAACAAAAAAATAAAGCCAGTACATGAAACAGTACTTAGAACTAGATCATTAAAATCATTAAAGATTTTCTGGTGGTAACAGCACAAAGGAGATAAGATAGCCAGCTACAAAAGAGACTTAAGAATTTTGATTATAAATTCAAGAGAAGGAAACCTATAAAGATTTCTTATAAATGTAGTTTAATCATTTAAGAAGACTTATTATTGGGCAGGGGAGATGGCTCAGCAGTTAAGAGCACTGGTTGCTCTTGCATAAGACCCAGGTTCAGTTCCCAGCACCTGTATGGCATCTAGCAGCTGTCTGTAGCTCTAGTTCCAGGGGAACCTGTGCCCTTTTTTGGCCTCCTCACACATTCCACAACATGGGTACACTTACATACATGCAGGTAATAAACTCATATACAGCAAATTAAGAAAATAAAGACATATTACATTCGGACAATGAATTTTACAGTCCAATACCAATTTTACACTGACTCCATTAATCCCATTAATTAATGTGTGTTAATTAAAATGGAAATAAAAACTACTACAAACATCAATATTCCCCATGTGTTAAACAGCTGTAGCTAACATTCATTCTGGGAGTCGCAAATGACTTCTGGCCCCCTCCTTGGTCCCTGTGACAAACAAGTATACAATTTAGCCAAACTATGGTCTTGACAACCAGTGAGTTTATTGGGCTTACTTACAGAGCATTGGGCGAGCATTTACTTACAGGCGTGTGGGTGCTTCCCTCCTAAGGACACATTGGAAAAAATCTTCCATCCAGGTGTGGATTGCGGCTTCCCCACAGCCGCACAAAATGGTGAGAGGCCCTACCCATGGCTTCTTAGGCTGTATATACTTAGCCCCTCCCCTTTCATGAAACTAGAGCCAAATTGTTGGCTGGGAGGTGTGGCTGACTCTCCTTACCCCTCCTTCATGACGGTCAATGAGCTTAGCTATGATGATCCTAGGTGAGCAGGTGCTACAAAGCTTGGGAAGAAGGCACCTGTCCATGACTGTCAGAGGACAGTCCTATGTAACAGAGCTTATAATAGTATCTTAATAGAGTTCTCTGAAGGCTAACTTATCATTAGGTATCATGGATCTATTTATATTTCCTATGTATAAATTAAAATTATTCTTACCAATAATTCTTTTGTTTTTATGTATATTTTTATTGAATTTTTGTGCATTTCATATAATAAATATTAATCATATATAAACCCCTCCCCATCCACTGTTACCACAGCCCCCACACACACCAGATTTCATGCAGAATACATGGAATATATATATATATATATATATATACATATATATACACATATATATGCAATATATATGTTAAGGCCTATTGAAGCAAGCTGTTCCTCACTGTGAGTTCAGCTACTATCATTCCCTTAAAGAAGATCAACTCTTCCTCACCCAGGAGTAATCAGCTGCTAATAGTTCCTCTGCTAAGGTTGGGGCCTGCTGCCCATTTCCACAGTCCTATGCTAGGTTTTTGTCTGAATCAGCATGGGTCTTGTACATGCTGTCACCATTGCATCAAGTTCATATGAGCAAGTTCCCATAGGGCTGGAAGACTGTTTCCTTATATTCATGCACCATGCCAGGCTCTTTCAATATTTCTACCTCCTCTGCAATGGTCTCTGAACCATGGGTGAGTAAAATTTAATATAGAAATCATATCCAGGGATACATACTCTACAATCTCTTATTCTTTACACATTCTTCAGTTATGGCTTTCTGTGTGCATGGCACTGTTCTATGAGGAAGCTTCACTGGTGAGGGTTGAAGGATGCATTAGTATTCTCTCTACCCCTCTTCCACTATGTTCCATAGCCTTAGGTGTCTAAGTTCCACTGTACATATATGACTTAGGGCTGGGCATCTCACAGATGTATATATTCTCTGTGTGCGACCAGTTGTGGAACTCTTATGGCCTTCACCTGTTGCAGACAGCAGCTTCATTCAAGAGTGGTGTATCGTGTACTGTCTCTAAATATAAGGATCTATATTTAGCATATAGTAAGAAATTTGATTTGTCTAGTGATATGACAAAGATTGAGTTTTCTCTAAGATGTGTATTTGGCTACGTTTACAGAGCTACCCATGAGTTCCCTCGCATTGAGAGGGCTTTCAGTCCAATTAGATAGCTGTTGATTACTCCCAAGATTAAAATTCCACTACTGGACCACTGTAGTTTGTTGTGCCAGCAATAATTCTTTACTTTTTTTTTAGATTTTCTTTTTTCATTGGTGTTGGCGGGGGGTCATCCATATATGTGTGCAGTACCTGTAGAGTCCAGAAGAGGGCACTGGATCCTCTGGAGCTGGAATTACAGGGATTTGTGACTTGCCCAACAATGGTGAGGAAAACTGAGCTTTGGTCCTCTGCAAAAGTAGCAAATGCCCTGAGCCACAGAGCCATCTTTCCATCCCCTCTTTACAAGAAGTCTTACGTTTAGTCACCATGTTTTCCTAAAGAGATGAGAAGTTCTGTTTAGTTTTGTTGAAACTTAGGGTTATACCTTTACTGTTTGCAAATCCCAGTCCAGAACTTGGAGAAAAAAAAAAATCTAAGTGTCAGGGTGTGAGCTCCAGAAGCCCATTGGAATGCAGAGACAACTAAGATCCATGTTGCCCAAGGACCTGCTCTACCAGGCTAGCCTTTGGCTATGCTAAAGCAGGCCACCACCGATTACTCAGGAATCTTCCACCTCGCCTGTGAGGACAGACCCCACTGGACGTGCGGAGAGAAACCAGGTCGTCAGGAGGAAAGTTTTTAATTACAGCCCAAAGTAGCTTACTCATGGCTTGCTAAACCCTGCCCACAAGCAAATGTTCAAAGCTGTTATCTATGTGACAGTCAGAAGGTTTCACTGCTTGAGCGGGAACTATGCAATGTTAATTGTTAAGCCCATTGGATAATAGGTAAGGCATGTCTAAATTGATAGGTTACAATTGTATGTGCTAATACAAAATGATTGGCCAAAAAAAAAAAAGAAAAAGAAAAAACGCGGGCTTCAGGACAAAGGCCTGAAGGACCTATAAATATAACCTGACTCATTGGTTCAGGGTCTTGCCTAGTTTATCCTGACCTGCACATCGGGAAGGAGGCTTGAGCCTGGCTAGCCAGCCTCCCAATAAACGCCCGTTTGCATATTGCATTCTTTGCTGTTTCTTTGTCAGTATGGGGATTTTCGGACTCGGGTTCGAATAAAGCTAACATCGCCCTTCAGAAGCCAGATTCCAGATTCCTGCAAAGTGTGCTACCTAACCCACTCTCACTGAATCCCACTCCCACCTTCTCCCTTAAATTTCCAAGCCACACACCATTCTGTGCTTGGCTCTATCTTTCCCCTGAGCCTAGCCCCGGCTACCCTGAATTAAACTTTGCTCCAGAGAGCTTAGACCTCGTGGCCTCTCATTTTGGGGAGAGCATGCTATAACCTTACACTAAGTTCTAGAATTTGTACTGTCCAATGTCTGTCTCCATTCCCCCGCTCCACACATCCAATCTGATCCAACTCCATCTCTATCTTTCACCTTCCGGCTCTTAAATTGTCTTTTGGGGAGCTTTGATGTTGTGTATAACTAAAGTGGAAAGGAAAGTGCATCTTGTGAACACGCATTTATAATAGCACCATATATGTTCTGTCAACTTTACCTCCCCTAGATGGGTCTGTTCCCTAAGTTCCAGTCTTAGTAAACTTTTCATCTAGGATCTGGAAACATCGAGCTGGGGGAGGTCTATGCTCAACAAGAACTATGACATCCCCATGTCACATACTGTTCTGATTAATCTTTATTGTTAACTGGCTTTAGAATGCCCTAAGAGACACACTTCTGGCCATGTCTGTGGGAACATTTCCAGAGAGAATTAACCAAGGAGAGATCACTCCCCTTGAATGTGGGAGGCACCATCTCAGGAGCTGGATGCCCAGATTGAATTAAAGGCAGAAAAGCAGAAAGTCAAATGAGTGCCAGCATTCCCCACTCCGCTTCCTAAAAACCACGCTCAATCCCAGCGTGAACCATTATCCCTTCACTGCCGTGGTGGATTATTCCTATTAAACAGTGAACCAGAAAGAATCCTTTTCCCTTAAATCACATCTGACAGATTCATTGTCACAGCCACCAGAAAAGCAATATACATACACTAGCCAATGGCATGTGCTGGGGTGGGTATGTCATAGGTAAATGTCTGCTGTTCAGCTAGACAACAAGCTTTGAGACAAACAAACATGCTGTTCCTTTCATGGTGTTTCATTCAGGTGCCTAACAGCCATTTAATAAAGAAATAGCAGGTTAAGTGCAGTACCATGAACCTGACCCTTTGCCTCCAGGTTGGTCAGAATATCCTCATACTGAGGTTTTGGCAGCCTTGTACTTACTGGTATCAAGACTTTTCTTTGGATTAAAGGGCAGTCATTGACATTATAGTTTGAATTTTGATAACTCAGCCCAGCAGAGAAGTTGCCCTGTGCCTCCAAACAAAGAAGTCTTTATTATACTGCAGTATGCACCTTCTAGAATTTACCATCAACTTCATTCTAGACTTATTTTAAATAGTGTGAAAACATGTCAAACTTGTAGGGAAAGATACTCCAAGTCTAGAAATTAAGTGGGCTCACCAGTACACTACATTCCCATTAACCAAGAACCTTCAGCAGGAGGCACATTTTTTAGTGACTGGCTTTTCTTTCCTGAGCTTTCCGCAAATTGAACTCCATTTCCTGTTTGCCATGCTGTCCTCAGACTCCTTCAGGATCTTCACAATAATGAGAACCAGAAAGATTCTCTCCCTCATGGCAAATACTCCAGAGGAGCTTTTTCTAGGAAGGGAGGTGCAGATGTTTATAACACTGCATTTCAGTTCCTTTAATGGGAAATGCATTTGAGCCTGCATATTAAGCATTAAAATAACTGCATTCTTAACTAGTTTTCATTTCTGCCAAATGGGAAATGATATCTTATTCAATAGGCTCCCTTCCCCAAACTTCAAAGTGTTATCTTGATTCCTAATATGGTTTAGTATGAAGAGTAATGTTAGATTAGATTTAAAACCATTAGAGACTGTTTTGTCTCTGGTAATTCTTTATTTTGCTATCATGTATTAGTGTCATGCAGAAGTTTTAGTCAATGACTTCAAATTAAACAATAAAATCAAAGACAAGCTGAATATAATTTCTATTCTCCATAATTGTTCCTGGATGAGACTATTGTTCCAGCCTATGTAATGCTACCAAGGTATTTTATTTTCTTTAGACTATCTGAGGAAGGATTAAGTCCCCCTCCCAACCCGAGGAGCCGCCTGCTCTAGACACCAGTCACTTCGAAACCAAACAACTCTACCCTGTTCTGACATCCACACACATTCTCCACCTGACAAGAATTCCCTGAGTGCTGACTGTGGAGAAGACAATTTCCACTCTCAATAATGTCAGCACATTTGTTTCCTGTAAGAAACGTCCTTGTCATGTTGTATAGCAACTCAGCACACTCTCCTTACACTCTGTTTCTCCAATGCTCAGGGACATTTGTACACGATATATACAAATGTCCCTGAGAATTTTATGTTCTGAATACCCTGTTTTTGTTTTTATTTTGATTGATTGATTGATTGACTGATAGGTTGGTTTTAAATTTTTATTGGTAATTTTTATGAATTTTTTGGGAATTTCATCCAATATACTTTTCTTCCATCTGCCTGCCCCCGCCACCACCGCCTGTGCTGCCAGCCAGATTTCACGTGCTCTGTAATATATGTTAAGGCCTACTGAGCTAAGTTTGTGTCTCCAAATATCCTTCAGATAGGATCATATTGTCAAGCTCTGGGAGGCAATTAAGGGCTATGGCAACAGCATGAGTTATTCCAGGACTCTCCTGGAATACCCTGACCAACAACTCAAATGGAAGTTTCCCCTACCTGGCACTGTGGATTTTGTTATGTAGCCTTCAGCTATACACATGCACTCAAGTGTGTGTGTGTGTGTGTGTGTGTGTGTGTGTGTGTGTCTAAAATGGGATTTTGAACTAATACATTTCCCTCCGGTTTTTCACACTACCTAAGCATTATTATTGTTGTTATTATTGTAATTATTATTATTATTTGCTCCTCTCTCTCCTGCTGTATAACCATCCCCATTCCATCCCCAGTTGAAGTACCCCCAATTTCCCCATATCCTCCCTTAGTAACACCTGACTCCTGTTACCCCCCTTTCTCAAGTTCCTTCTTCCCATTTGTCCCCATGCTTCCTTTCTGTTTTCTTAGCTCCCACAGTTACGTCAGAATATATATCCACATATAAGAATTTAGAGCTAAGATTCGCAACTGGGAGAGAGTATATATTGCTTGTTTATCTGAGTCTGGGTTACTTCACTTAGTTTAAGAGCTTCTAGTTCCGCCAGGCATGGTGGCTCACACCTTTAATCCTAGCACTTGGGAGGCAGAGGCAGGCGGATCTCTGTGAGTTCAAGGCCTACCTGGTCTACATAGTGAGTTCCAGGACAGTTGGGGCTACAGGGAGACCCTGAAAAAAAAAAAAAAAAAAAAGAGAGAGAGAGAGAGAGACAGAGCTTCTAGTTCCATCAATTTACCTGCAAATTGCATGATTTTGTTTTTCTTTACCACTAAGTACAACTCAATTAAGTAAATGTGCCGCATTTTCATTACCCATTTATTGGTTGAGGGGCATTTAGGTTGTCCCCATTTCTTAGCTATTCCTCTGTCTAGAGTATTTCCAATCTTCAGCAATAGGGTCTTACCTTCAAGTTCTGGGAGGTCACCTGTGGCAATAGCTTGTTTTATTTTGGGAGTCCCTTAGACTACCTTGACCAACAACTAGAACGGAGTGCTTAGCACTGTATTGCTTTTTGTTTGTTTGTTAGATAGCCTTCAGCTATGCACATATATACATGTATAAATACATAATACATAATACACAATATGTGGATAGTGTGTATATTTTCTGTAGGCTTTGTGAGCTAATACACTTCCCTTTAGATTTTCACACCTAAGCATTATTTATCTTTTTTCTCTCCCCTGAATAACTGTCCTTTCTCCCTCCCTTATTAAAACACCCCATTTTCAGCATTTCCCCCTCCATAACACCTGCTCTTACTGTCCCTCCTTGCTCAAGCTCCTCTTCTTCTTTACTCACATGGCTCCTTTCCATTTTCACAGCTCCTGGGGTTACATCAGGGTATAAGCTCACATCTAATGATTTGGAACTGGGATCCGCAAGATACTGATGGCCCACTCAGCGCAGTTAACAGTTCACGTCACTTGAAGCCATGTGAAAAGCAGGCCTCTTTGAGAGGTGCCAAAGAACATGTTATGCCTAAAGATTTAAAGCAATTCTTAGAAAATGAAGTCATAGAAGTGTTGCCAGGTCTCCGGGATGCTAACATAGCAGTGGCTGTGAAGTCAGAAGACCTGTAGGGTATGGAGGGGCAGGGCTTATCTGAGAGTGCTGGGAAAGGAGACTTTAGAGGAATGGGCAGCTTACATGATGGGAAGGAGGGGACCTCCTCTGAAGGGTGGGAATTGAAAATCTCAAAGGATCCAGAAGGTTTATAGTATGTGGCAGAACTATGCCTACCCAATGGCACAGAGGAGAAAGATTGCCTACAGAGTGGCTTGGAGCAGAGCCTCCATGTTTGTTGGGGAGGGAGGTCCCAGAGAAGAGGGGTTGGGCTATGGAGGAAGCCTACCTGGAGACACAGGGAAGGGAAGTCCTGAAAAGAACAGGAAGCCCTGTGGAGTAGGAAGGAGCAGGCATGCTTGGTGCCACAGATAAGGGAATCCTGAGGGAAACATGCAGGACTATAAGATGCAAAGGAGTGGACCTAGCTGGGCATGTGGTGAAGGGGTGCCTCACAGAATTTGTGGAGACTTTTAAATGTTGATAATCTTCTAAAAGTCTTTAAAATATATTTATTATTTATTATTTTTATTTTATGTGTATTAGTGTATTGTCTGCATGTAGGTAGGTGCACTCATTGTTGAGCAATGACCACGGAGGTCAGAAGAGGGCCTCACATCCCCTGGAACTGGAGTTATAGACAGTTGCTAGCTGACATTTGGCTGCTGAGATTTGAACCCAGGTCCTCTGTAAGAGTAGCCAGTGCTCTTAACCTCTGAATCATCTCTCCAGCCCCAGTCTTTGCATTTTTTATAACTATTTTTCTCTGTGTCTCTGTCTCTAACTCTGTCTCTCTGTCTCTGTCTCTCTCTGTCTCTCTGTCTCTGTCTCTGTCTCTGTCTCTCTGTCTCTGTCTTTGTCTGTGTGTGTGTGTGTCTGTGTGTGTGTGTGTGTGTGTGTGTGTGTGCGTGTAACCTCATTAGATTCTGAAGATTCAACTCAGGTAGTCAAACTTGTGGGTGACAAAGTTTATCTACAGAGCAATCTTTCTGACTCTAGTATTTTACTTTTAGTTTTAAAGAAATATTTTTCAGTCTTTTAAAAAGCTACCTACATCTTAAATTCAAAAACACAGCTGCCCTTCTTGTCTGTTGAGCAGATTATAAACCTCTAAGCATAAACTCTTGGAATTTCACTTACTGTGTATGCAAACCAATCTGAAATGTGTTTGTTTCCTGTTAGGAAGTGACTGTGATGTACCTGAAATAGAATTTATGCTCACTCTGTGTTCTTAGAGAGTTTAACAAGCCTTGCTAGTCTCCAGAGGCTCTCTCTTGACTTCCTGTGCTCATTGCCAGATGTGAACTTCGGCTTTCTGCTCCAGCCCCAGCCACCATGCCTCCCACCACAATGGACTCTAATTCCCTGGAACCGTCAATCATAAGCTTAAATAAACTCTTCCTTTTATAAGTTCCCTTGGTCATGATGGTTTTATGACAGCAACAGAAATGTGACTAATACAAGAACTTTTTTTTTTTCTGGTCTTTTCGAGACAGGGTCTCCCTGTAGCCCCAGCTGGGCCTGGAACTCACTCTGTAGACCAGGCTGCCCTTGAACTCACAAAGATCTGCCTGCCTCTGCCTCCCAGGTGCTAGTATTAAAGGCCAGCTTCGTGGAGAACTCTTAAATCTTAAAAGTAAATCTACCATATGATCTTGTCATACCACTCTTTGGCATATACCTAAATGACTCATCCGACTAAAGAGATACTTGCACACCCATGTAGTTGCTGCTCTTTGCAGAACAGTTAAGAAATGGAAACAACCTAAATGTCCTTCAACTGATAAATGGATAATGAAAATGTGTGATATATTTATACAACAGAGTTCTACTCTGTGGTAAAGAAAAATAAAATCATGAAGGTTGTGGGTAGATGGAACTAGAAACTGTTATACCAAGTAACACAGACTCAGAAAAACAAGTGACATGTGATCTTTCTCGTTTATTATGGATCTTGACTCCAAATCCTTAGATATGACTTTCTATCCTGATTTAATGCAGGAGCCAGGGAAATGGAAAGTAAACCAAGTGGGGAAGGGAAAGAAGGAGTTCAAGAAATGGGGAGAGTAGGAGTCAGGTGTTGTCAAGTGGAAAATGGGGGAATTGGGGGTACTTTAAATTCAGAGGGAGTAGAGGGGGTGAAATAGATGGAAATAATGCTTAGATGGTGTGAAAAACCAGACAGAAATGTTCAAAATCTTACTAAAAAATACACCATATATATTGTATATCTATATCTATATATATAGATATAGATAGATATATAAATATATAGTGTGCGTGTGTGTGTGTGTGTGAGTGCATATGTATAGCTGAAGGCTATATAACACAGTGCCAGAGAGGAGAAACTCTCCTTTGAATTGTTGGTCAGGGTAGTGGAAGAAACTCACAAAATAACACAAGCTTTTGCCACCGCCCTTGATTCCCTTCCAGAACATGAAGGTCAGGCCCTTTTGCTAAAGAACTGACAGACTTTAGACACAAGTCTTGAAGCGATGGCTGGAGCTGACCTGGAAGCCTCCTCCCTGAATACTATCTCTCATAGTTTCAGAAGATATTATGCAAGCTGCCAAGGAAGAAAAGCAGTCAGTGGTCCTACCCAGCTGTAAAGCCTAATCAACAATGATGACTGGCAAGCTATCACTTTTGGTGCAGTACTGTCACCTTTATCTTCAGGGTAATCAACAACCACTTAAAGAAAATGAAGGTTTCCTCAATAGGAGGGAATTCGTGTGTAATATTTTAAACATAGCCAAATATACATGTTTGTATTTGGAGAGGTCATACATCCCAAAGAAAAACCTATTTTTGCCACATTCCTGGGCCAATATAATTTCTTACTGTATATGCATCCTCATATTTACAAACAAATGTATTTCTCTTTTTTTTTTTTTTTGTCTTTTCGAGACAGGGTCTCCCTGTAATATTTCTCACCACTCATCAAAGAGGCTTCTTTCTGCAACAGATGGAAACTATTACAGAGTTTCACAACTGTTCAGATGCAGAGAATAAATGTCTATAAGATGCTCAGCCCTAACTGACACATCTTCAGTGCAACCTCTACATACAGGATGAATGCATCTCTCAACTCTCACCAGAGAAGTTAGGCAGCAGATGGTAATTAACATAGAAACCCACAACTGGGCAATATGCAGAGAACAAGAAGCTGCAGAGTGCTTATACCTGAATAGAACATCTATTTCAGACATCTGCCTCCCGAAGCTCAGAGACCATTGTGGAAGGGCACAGAAAGATTGTAAGAGCCAGAGGTGGTGGATGACCACAAGGAAACAGACTTTTCCAGACAGTTGATCAGTCACTCACCTGAACTTACAGCAATGGTGACAGCATGCGTAAGTCCCATGCAAGGTCAAACTAGACAAAATCCTAGCATAGACATGAGGAAGAAATCCCAACCCAATCTAAGGAACTTTCAGCAGCTGAGGGCTGATAGAAAGGGAGTGACTCTTTCAGTGCTGGGACTCTTGGAAGGCTCTAGTGGAATGGACCCCACACTGAAGGACATTTAGGGACATAAATCAGACTCTATAAGCTGTATATGTATATGTATAAGCATATATGTATATATATATATATATATATATATATGTATATATTGCATTAAATTGTCCAGGGAACAGTAAGGGAGTATAAATAGGGGAGGCGACCTAAATATCATCAAATGATATTGTATGAAAATTGCAAAAATTCAATAAAACATTTTAAAATTACAAAAAGAGATATGTAAAATTACTATCTATTAAATCCTGGGCAGTAAAAAAAATCCCAAATTGGTCTAAAATTCTTATTATAATACATACTCAGCACATCTGTTTAAAATAATGCATTCATGTCCTTTATAATATCATTAGTTCATTTCATTAATAACTGCCTTAGTCTATTCAGTTGACTACTATGCTGTGCTTAGGATACAAAAAACAAACAAAACCATACATCGCTCTAATTCAGCACACAGGGAGTGACTCATCCAGTGCCAGAAATACAAGTCAAATCAAACAAATTGTGCAACATTGAAACATGGTAGCTTTTAAACTGTGAAATATACCTCTCAAATATCACATTTGAAAGCAGCTTTATTATTTTTATTTTATGTGTATGAGTGTTATGTCTATATGTGTATGAATACACCCATGTCCTGTACTGTCAGCAGAGGTCAGAAGAAGGTGTTAGAGATTTCCCCAGAACTGGAGAGATAGACAGTTGTTAACCTCCATGTGGGTGCTGGAATTTGAACCCAGGTCCTCTGCAAGAGCAGTCAGTGCTCTTAACCACTGAGCCATCTCTCCAGGCCCTTGAAAGCAGTTTGAGCATAGACATTTATCTGCTTACCTAATTCCTCAATTGTTTACTTTTTTTTTTTCTTTTTATCTTTTCGAGAAAGGGTCTCCCTGTAGCCCCAGCTGTCCTGGAACTTGCTCTGTAGACCAGGCTGGACTTGAACTCACAAAGACCTGCCTGCCTCTGCCTTCCAAGTGCTAGGATTAAAGGCACCGCCATGCCTGGCTCGTTTACTTGCATTTTAAAAATAATTAAATAACTTTATTCCTTGTGGGCACATGTGGGCCTGCACTTGCTCAGCTCTATGAGCTGACTTAAACGCCTGCACATCCTTTCCTGGGTCCGCCCCATAGGCTGGAGCAGCTTGTGGTGTAGGGAATCTGGGATTGACTACTAGGAAGTTACAATATCTGATGTAAACAGATACATAAATTGGACTTTCACCCACTGCCTCGTGTCCCCAGGCTGTTACTGAAGTGACCCCATGCACCTTCCCTTTTCACTACCTGCCCCCACAAGGGATTATTAACTCCTATAATTCCTAATGATCTGCCTTTTTCCTATATATCTTCTATTGTTTTTAAAGTACGAGTATAAATAGATTCTGTTCCCCACTATATTTTCAAATTAATAATTCTGGTAAGTAGGAAAGTTATTTTGAACATTTCCCTTTTATTGTAAGCTTGCCTTCTCTTGGTTTTATGATCCTCCTGTTTCCCAGAATACCACTGCCTTCTCTTAAGGAAGCAGCACACCATAGAGAAATCTTCAGAGTGAAACCAGTTTCTGAGTCTTAGCTGTCCGCCTTAGTCAAAGCTTCACTTTGATCCAGTGGAGAGCTAACTGGCTCTGAACATCTCATTGGACCTAGCTTCAGTTGGATCATAAATCTACCACTATAGTTTGTTGTGAGGATTAAATAAAAGAGCACATGTTCATACCTTAGTGAGACCTGGTTCTTAATCTCATGCGTATAAGAGACACAGCATTTTTTTTTTAATTTTTTTTTTTGTATGTGCCTGAATGTACTGTCTGCATGTAGGTCTGCGCACCCGTGTCGTGCAATGCCGCGGAGGTCAGAAGAGGGCGTCGGACTCCCCTGGAACTGGAGTTCTCCTGGAATCGGAGCTACAGACGGTTCTCAGCCGCCATGTGGGTGCTGGGGATCGAACCTGGGTCCTCTGCAAGAGCAGTTGGTGCTCTTAACCGCTAGGCTATCTCTCCAGCCCCAGCATTTTTAGCATTTTTAAACAAATAGCATCAACATGGAGCCTCAATTCACTAAAACTCAACCACAAGCATCTTCCCCTTGTATTTTTTTTTAATTTTATTATTATTATTATTTTTGGTATTTTTGAGACAGGGTCTCCCTTTAATCCCAGCTATCCTGGAGCTCCCTCTGTAGACCAGGCTGGCCTTGAACTCACAGAGATCCACCTGCCTCTGCCTCCCAAGTGCTAGGATTAAAGGCATGCGCCACCACGCCCGGCCCCCTTGTATTTTTAAAAGAAGAAGTTAATACAGTATTAATTGATGGCTTAGAAAGCAACTTTAAAAATATTTTTTGGGTCTTTAGAGACAGGGTCTCCCTGTAGCCACAGCTGTCCCAGAACTTGCTATGTAGACCAGGCTGGCCTTGAACTCACAGACATCCGCTTGCTTCTGCCTCCTAAGTGCTAGGATTAAAGGCATGCATCATGACCAGCTAAAATATATTTTATTATTTTAATTTTATGGGCATGTGTGTTTTTCCTGCATGCATGCAAGTGCATTCATCTCATGAAATGCCCTCGGAGGTCAGTAGAGAATGGCAGATTCCCACGTAACTGGAATTTTGAACTGCTATAGGAACTAGAGTTGTGGATGATTGTTAGACATCATGCAGGTGCTGGGAATTGAACCCAGGTACTCTGCAAGAACACCCAGTGGTCTTAACCACTGAGCCATCTTTCCTTACAAAGTAACATTTGGTCTGAAATCTAACATTATCAGTGAACAGACTCAAAAGTAAGAGAGACTAACTGTGATGGAAGTACTTACCTAGAGGCAATAGGAACCCCAGACACCTGTGTATAAAAACCTCCCAGCCATTGGCCCAGCACACTTGAGATAAAATACAGAGCCTTCTATGAGGCTGGTGTTCTCCCCTTGGGTTTATTTAGAAATTTAAATACTTACAATTTCTTTCTTTTTTTTAACTTTTTAATTTTTATTGAGCACATTTCATACAACATTTCTTAAATTTAGACTCATTCCCCCATCCATGCCCACCCCTCATGCCCCCCCTAATCAGAGCTCATGGATTCTGTCATACACAAGTCCTGTCTTGCATCTTTTTCTCAGTATTTTTTTCAGTGCACAGGTTTACTGTTTTTGATCAGTTCTTTAAATAGGTTTTTCTCTCTCTTTTTTTGTTCCCCTTTGATTTTATATTATTCCAAAATATGCATATACACACTCCACACATAAATCGAAATTATAAAATCTGAAAATAAACTATAGGTTAATTCCAGAACCCATTTAGAGATTCACATTTTAACAGTAAAGTTGCATGCAGGTAAAAAGAGATACAATTTCATGTCAATTTTCCCCATACAGATTCTATCCAGGTTCCACAATCTCCTTGGTGTCTGTGGAAAGAGAAGCAGAAAACATAGGAAAGGGGGCCCCAAAGAATTAATTCTGCTTGCATGGCATTTTCCAGAGTAGTTGCTCTGGCAAAGAATTCCCATCTGCAAATGACCAACTCTCATTTTCAGATCAGACATGTCAGTTACTGTCATAACTTGTAAAAGTGGCCATTGCCATTTTGCTGAGTCAGCTAGCCTTTAGTATGTTTACGAATTTGACCATTTCAAGAACAAAAGGTCAAGAGACAAGTTATAATAGCCAAATGAATTGGAGGAAAGAGCTAAAGCCCTTTTCACCATGTTAGTCATTGATAACTATTTTCCTACAGAAAAGTCTCCTTAAAGCAAACTCTATTGGGAATTGTCTTTCCAGTGTCTAGACTGGTCAAATACAATAGCAATTTTCTCCTTATTGACAGAGTTTTGGAAACAGTTAATTACAAGAATCCAAATGAAACTTTATCTTTCTAAATGCTTCAAGTTTTCTCTCCTGAACAGCAAGCAATTTTTTAAATTATTAGCCATAACTAGAAAAATAACAAGAATGTTGTAGGAGCTTCACTTGCTATGAACAGGTACAGCGTGGTCCTCCTAAGGGAAGGGGAGCACAGTGCCTGCCTTGTGGATGGGGGGGGTGCTGAACCCTCAGCACAGAGGTCAGTCGGTTACTTCCCTAACCTGATCTGAGAGGCACTTCCGACTCAGGTCCTTAGCCTGGGACAATGGAACATTTCCCACCTTGGTTGTGCTTTTCCACCTGCCCAAAGACTGCTGGCCTCCGGACAAGAATTTCAGGCTGATGTCTGATGGCCTGTCTTCACCCTACACCCACTCACAACTCACTTCACAGCTGGCGATCTGATAGATCTCCTTCCAGCCCCACACCAGCTACCCAGGTAGGTAGTCTGATGGACCACTGTCCAACCCACTGGTCACTAGAACAAAATTCAGGCCTGCTTCGGCCTGTATGCCGGCAAAAATAACAGCTGGGAATTCTGTGTAATGATGGTAATGGAGAATTCAATTTATTGCCTGCAACGGCTTGGTCTTATAAGCAAAATGACGTCAGTTCCCAGAGCCAATCATAGACCCCCAGTTCCACACCACTGCTTACTGCTGCTCTGCCTAGCATCCTGTACCTGGGCCACGTTGCTTGCTCCTCCTTGGGGCAAGGTCAGAGAAATTCCATGACTCCCTCATGGTGCCCTGAGGTGTGCTAGCTGAGAACTAGCCCCCTATTCAAACTGGATCTTCCCACAGAATGTTCCTCTAGAAATGCCAATATTAATGATCATACTCTAAATTTCTTTTAAAGTTTATTAATTGTTTTTTTGCAAATTTTGTACAATATATTTTGTTCATATTTAGACCCTCTCCCTTACTTACATCTCCCTTACTATTCTATCTTATGTCATATACCATATATATATACATACATATATATATATACAAATTTGATTCAATAAGGCTTTACATATTATACATATTATATTTATGTTTGTGTTCCCAAATGCCTTTCAGTGTGTGTCCACCAACTGGAGCCTAGTTAACCCACCCAGAGTCACATCCACAAAGATGACTGACTCTCCCTCTCCCAGCGGCTATTAGTTTCCAATAGTTCCTCAGGTAGGGTTGGGGTTTCTTACCCTCTTCTCCACTTTTATGCTGGGATTTTGTCTGAAGTGTTTATGTGGGACTTGTCCATGCTGTCAGCATTGCTGTGAGTTCGCAGGAGCAGCTGCCTAGCTGTCCAGAAAACTTCTTCCTTGTGCTCATCTACCACCCCTAGCTCTGAATTTTCTTCTGGCCCCTGTTCCACAACAATCCCTCAGCCTGGAGGGGCAGGAGTTTGACATAGGTGTCCTATTCAGGGGTAAGCACCCTTCAGTCTCCAAATCTCTGAACGCTGGCTGGCTATGGGTCTCTGTGTTAATCACTGTCTGATGCATAAGCAAGCTTCTCTGGTGAGAGTTCAGAGTTGCATTAATCACCCATCAGGCTAGGAGAGCTTACAGGTCTAGGGCATGCATGGATCATCGTGCATATTTCGAAACTTCTAAGTGAACAATCATTAGCAATTTTCTTTTTAAATATTTTATTTTATGTGTATGAGTGTATTGCCTGCATATGTTGAAGTGCATCTATGTTATGCAATGCCACAGAGGTCAGAAGAGGGTGTCTGATTCCCCTGGAACTGGAGTTAAGGACAGTTCTTAGCTGCCATGTGGGTGCTGGGAATTGAAACTGGGTCCTCTATAAGTGCAGTCAGTGCTCTTAACCACTGAGCCATCTCCCCAGCCCCATTATTAACAATTTTCTAAGGGTTCCTCTACTGTCTTTTTCATGTCTCAGTCACATCAAAGTTAAAATGTGAAATCCTTTTATCTGTAGTTTGTTTTGTGTCTGCTACTGGTCATTATCTTGACAAACTACAAGTCTCCTACTGTCCATCCATCTAACTATCCATCTTTGTCATTAGCAACTGAGAACACATTTAAAGAAATAGCTAGATGCTAGGTAATGAAGAAAAATAAAAATAAAAGCATATAATGCCACATTTGTTCTCAAACTCCGTCTGATGCATAAGTAAGCTTCTCTGGTGAGAGTTCAGAGTTACATTAATCACCAATCAGGCTAGGGGAGCTTACAGATCTGGGACATGCATGGATCATCCGGCATTTCCCCTAGAAAGAAAGGACATGCAAGATTCTATTTCTCTGATCACACACACACACACACACACACACACACACACACACACACACACATACACAGAGAGAGAGCTCTAAAGAATTATCCACCTTTGCAACTTACATTTTCTCATACTTGATGGTTTATTAAATTTATTTTAATTTGACTTCTGGCTTTAAGGATTTTGTCTTTGTTTTGGGTGTCTAGCATTTTAACTATGATGTGGCATGGAGAATTTCTTTTCTGATCTTGTCTGTTTGGAGTTCTATGTGCTTCTTGTATTGGTATTGTTTTGTCCTTTTTTAGTTTGGGGAAGTTTTCATCTATTATTCTGTTGAAGATCTGATCAATACCATTCTCTTGGGATTCTTCTCCTTCCTCTATTCCTATGATGCGGAGATTTGATCTTTTCATAGTGTCCCACAGCTCCTGGTTGTTCCATTTTTGTGTATTTTTAAATTTTTCATAATCTTTCCTTGAGGTTTTTAGCTGTTCTGTGTTATCTTCCAGGTCTGATATTCTTTGTTCTGCTTCCTCCATTCTGCTTCTGAGGCTTTTTTCATTCCTTTCCTCTTGAATGGATGAGTGTTTGATTTCCTTTTTCATTTCCTCTTCTGATTTCTTTAGTATTTCTACTTCTTTTTGGAGCTTCTCGATCTCTTTTTGTAGCTCTTTCGTTCGCTGGTTGGTTTCTTTATCTTTTTCAGCATGGGATCTTCTGGCTCATCACTCCACTCAAAGAGTTTACTGAAAAGATCATTCATATTCTCTGTACTTATGGAGCTGCCCAGCAGGTAGTGTGCCAGAGTCCAGCTCCAGGATGTTCAGGTCCTGAAGTGGGTGGTCACAAAGGGGGCAAAGAAATTAATCAAATAAGACACAAGAATCTCTTTCTTTTTGTGACCTGAGGACCATCTATCTTCCCTGCTCCTGTGCAAAGTCTCTGCTCTTTTCCTCTTCTCTCTTTTCTCTTTTCTCTCTCTTCTCTCTGCTCCTCAGATCCCAATGTTTATTTTTATAGACCCTAAGACTAATACAGGTTATGCAAGCTTAAGTTAATGATGAAAAAAATTCCCCATAAATATTTTTCAGAAAATTCACACCTGAAATCATTCTTAACATCCATCAAAAAGAGTAAAACAATCAATAATGACACAACCATTTAGTTGAGACATCAAGAAAGTAAAACAATAATAGTACAGCCCTCAGTTAAGCAATTTAGCAGTTTTGCAGCAAAGCGAAGTGAATATTAACTTTTAACTCTAAGGACTTCTTTATACCTTTTGGTTACATAGGTGCTGAACAGTGTAAAAAGTGAGCTTTAAAGCTTTAACAATAGAGAACTTTATTTTTCTTACTTTAGTTCCTTGTTCCCTCCATCTGTAAGCCATTTCGTGGTTGATGTAGCTTTGATTCATATCTTATTTTTATTCTGGTCATTGTTTTCCTCAGTTTCTATTTTTTACACTTCCTGCTAAGGTGATTTTCTAAAGGCTATTAATCTTTGAGTCAGATCACTAGAATTCATGGCTTTACTGGATTTAGTTTACAATCCTGTTTTTAGTTTAAGCCTGACCATGAAATCAAAATTCCTTTCTCTACTTGGGCAATCTGTGTATGAGACAGTTTCTGTAGAATTCTTAATTGCTACTGTATCATACTTTTAAATTGTGTACACAGTGCCATTATTTCTCACAAAGGACTCATTTCTAGAAAAGGCAAAAATGTCAGTTCCGTTCCTTGAGGCAGAAGCAGGTATCCTAATTGCTAGAAAGCCAAAAGTCAAGCAGGCCAGAAAAATGAGAATTAATATGATAGAAAGAATTATTAAAAACCAAGTTCAGCTGGAGAGTAGACTTCAACCAGACGAGTCAGGTCACCGGAACTTTGTCAAGCAGTGAACCTGTCACTAATGGGCCCGCCAGTAGTGAGTGAATGCTTCATGGACAGCCTCTTTTCCTTTGTAGTCTGTGATCTCCACTTTCCTTCTCACTTCATCCACTGCTCAGTCTCAGTCACCTTGGCCAGCTCCCATTTCTGTGTTAACTCTCTAAGCACAACAGAGAATTCAAGGGCTTCATTCCGGGGTATCACACTTAATGCCTTGCGCAGGCTGGGATGCATTCTAGCACTGAGCAAATGCCTAGAGCCTTTAATTTCCTTTTATCTTTTGAATGCTCATCTCCCTTGACTTAGAAAACCACGCATGTGCAAATGATTATCAAATTAATTTATCTGTCCCCTATCTTTCTACTTAGCTCCATTCCTATACAATCACCTGGTGGAAATCTCCTTATGGATATCTAATAGGCTTCTCAGAATCAATTTTACAATTCAAGCTTGTGTCTTGAATATCTCCCTCCCTACGTCCTTTAACTCCATCCTTAGTAGATGTTCATTCAGTTGCTTAGGCAACAGTGTAAGAAGCATTCTTTTTGGGGGATGGTCTTTTAGAGACAGGATCTCCTTGTAGCCCCAGCTGTCCTGGACCTCACTCTGTAGACCAGGCTGGCCTTGAACTCACAAAGATCTGCCTGCCTCTGCCTCCCAAGTGCTAGGATTAAAGGAAGCATTCTTAATCTCTCCCCTGTCCTTACTCTCATATATGTTTTATAAACCAATCATACTAGTTCTACCTATAAAATTACATCTTAATTATGAGCCACTTTATTTATTTATATGATTATAAACCTAATTCAAGCTGCAACCATCTCTTGGTGAGCTTATTGAAACAGCACCTAACTAACTGCAATTCTGTTTCCTAGATCTACTTAATTCTCCAAAATTAATTTTTTGTTATTGTTTCTTAAAATGTGGTCTTACTAAGTGGCTATGGCTGGCCCAGAAGTTGCTAAGTAGTCCAGGCTGATTGATGTCAAGTTTACAGTAATTGTCCTGTTTCTGCCCCTACACATTGGAATTGATTACAACAAGCATGTACTATTGTACCTAGACATAGGTGTCTTTTGTTATCTTTTTTTAAATTCTTTATTGCATTTAAAATTTTTTTTTTATTTTATTTATTTCTGTATGTGTATGAATGTACTGTCTGCATGCAAGTTTGTGCACTTGTGTCGTGCAATGCTGCGGAGGTCAGAGGGTATCGGATTCCCCTGGAACTGGAGTTCTCCTGGAATTAGAGTTTCAGACGGTTCTCAGCCGCTATGTGGGTGCTGGGGATCGAACCTGGGTCCTCTGTAAGAGCGGTCGGCGCTCTTAACCACTAGGCCATCTCTCCAGCCCTTCTTTTTTTTTTTGAGACAGGGCCTCCCTATAACCCCAGCTGGCCTGGAACTCACTTTGTAGACCAGGCTGGCCTTGAACTCACAGAGATCTGCCTGCTTCTGCCTCCCGAGTGCTAGGGTTAAAGGTATGTGCCACCACACCAGGCTTAAAGACAGATTTTAGCCGCCATGTGGGTGCTGGGAATCAAACCCGGGTCCTCTGCAAGAGCAGTCAGCTTTCTTAACTGCTGAGCCATCTCTCCAGCCCGTTATCATTTTTATTTCATGTGTGTGAATGTATTGTCTGCATGGATGTCAGTCTACCTATGTCATGTAATGCTCCCAGAGGTCAGAAGAGGGTGCCAGCTCCCCTGGAACTGGAGTTTCAGATGGTTGTTAGCCACCATGTGGGTGCTGGGAATTAAACCTGGGTTTTCTGCAAGAGCAGCCAGCGCTCCTAACCACTGAGCCATATCTCCAGCCCCATAGCTGTATTTTATAAGCATAAATAAAACCTCCAATAATTTTAAAATACTCTGGAAATAAAGTCTAATTCCTTATCATGACCTATAGGGGACTGGCTTATCTGAAACTGCTTATAACTCTGCTCTTACCATTGTTAGGTTTGGGTTTCCCAGAATTCTAAGAGGCCCACAGATGTCCACTTCCTGCAGAGGCTGTCAATCTTCTGACCTCTTCCCCTGTACCTGAGACCCTGCCCCATGGCTATAAACGGGTGGGCCCCATTCGCCATCTTTCCCCTGCCAGGCTGCGCCTGTTCCACCATGTGCCTGCAGGTGGCCCGCTCTGACAGTTCCAAATGGAAGTAAATCGTGTTCCCGGAGTGACTTAAGTCTCATGTGCCTTTTTATCTAACATTCTGGTGCTGTGGACTTGGATAGCCATTTCACCCCCCAACCCCTCGGGGTAGCTGCTAGGCCTCCAGTCAGACCGGTTGCTGGAGGGCAGGCTAGACAGTACCCATCACCAATTTGGCCAAAGGTACCGTCTCTTCTCCTCCTTCTCCTACCCCACTCTACCCCTATGTGACCGTGAATGAGAGTTAGTGTGCGTGGTATGGTTCTACGGCTCTGACAGACTACGGAATCTGATTGGGCCCTACTCCACGGTTCCCCTGGGGTCATTTCACCTCACCAGGTACTCACCACATGGTGACCGAGCACAGGGCTGATATGTGTGACCCTCGTGGTAAGACCCCCTTAAGCTGCCTCATGGGCTACCAGATGGGCATCTGAGTGAGGGGAGATTTCATCTCCCACCCCTGCCTTTTGGGTGACCCTGCGTATGTTGTGCCCCCTCTGCATCAACATTTCCTCTCTGAATTCTAACCTACTGTTTTCTGCCTCTGTCTTCCCTCTGTTCTCCTCCTTCACCTTTTTTTAGCCTCCCATCCCGTTTTCCCAGTTTTTGAACTCTCCTGAGAACCAGTGTATCAGAGAGTTCCTGAACCCTGAATCCTGCGGGACTGCTGCCTTCCAGGATGCTGGATGGAGACAGAATCCTGGATTCTCCATACTGCTTTCCATAGTGGTTGTAGGAGTTTGCATTCCCACCAGCAGTGGATGAGTGTTCCCCTTTCCCCACAACCTCTCCAGCATTTGGTATCATTTGTTTTCTTGATCCTAGTCAGTCTTTTTTTTTTTTTTTTATGTGTATGAGTGTACTGACTGCATGTGGGTTGGTGCACCTGTGTCATGCAATACCCTCGGAGATCAGAAGAGGGTGTCGGATTCCCCTGGAACTGGAGCCAAAGATGGTTCTTAGCTGCCATGTGGGTGCTGGGAATCGAACCCAGGTTCTCTGCAAGGGCAGTTGGTGCTCTTAACCACTGAGCCATCTCTCCAGCCCCAATCCTAGTCAGTCTTATCAGAGTGCGATGAAGTCTTAAAGTGGTTTTAATTTGCATTTCCTTAATTATTAGCGATGTTAAACACTTTTTAAGATGTTTCTCAGCCATCTTTACTTCCTCACTTGTAAAGTCTCTGTTCACTCTTTACTCCATCTTTTGAGTGAGTCATTTTTTTTTTTTTTACTTCTTTGTTTTTTAAGTAGTTTATATATTCTGGATGTTCTGTCAGATGTATCACTGGTGAAGGTTTCCTCCCACTCTGTGGGTTTTCTCTTCACTTCTTTGATTGTTTCTTTCACTGTACAGAAGCTTTTGAGTTTGATGAGGTTCCACTTGTCAATTGTCCACCTTATTTTCTGTACAGGTACTGTCTGATTTAGAAAGTCTTTTCCTATTCCTATGTCTTATAGGTTGCTGCCAATGTTTTCTTCTATCACTTTCAGAGTTTTGGGTTTCATGTTGGGGTCTTTGATCCATTTGGAGTTGATTTTTGTACAGGGTGAGAGGTAGGGGTTTAACTTTATTTTTCTACAAGTGGCGATCCAGTTTTGCCAACACCATTTACTAAAGATGCTGTCTTTCCTCTATTGAGTCTTCTTGGCCTCTTTGTCATATATGAGGTGACTGAAATTGTATGAGCTCAAGTTTGGATCTTAAATTTTGTTCCATTGGTCTATGAGTATGTTTTCGTGTCACTACCAGGCTGTTTTTATGACTATAGCCTTGTAATATAGTTTGAAGTATGGTACAGTGATTCCCCCCTGTGTTGCTCTTTTTGCTCAGGGTTGCTTTGGCTATTTGGGTTTATTCACTCCTGTGCTCTTCTCTCCTTTGTCTCCTTTGACTGGTGATTTTCTATCTGATTTTTGAGTCCTAACTTGGACTCCATCTTCTCTGGGGTGGCTGTTGCTGATCTTGTCAAGCTGCTTCTGGTTCACAGCAGAAAGTTTGGCATCCTCATTTAGAAAGTTCAGAGGTCTTCTTGTCTTCTTGGAAGTAAATGTTTCCATAAATGTCAATAACAAGAAAAATGTTGGTGGTTTTTACTGAGACAATGGTGTGACGATTCCTGATGAAAGCTTGTTGGAGTTAATTACCATAGCAATAAAAAAAATAGTGAGTAATGTAGTAATAAAAACGAAAAGGCTAGGCTATGCAAGGTGTTTCCTATGCAAACTGACGGCTTTGGCTCCTCACCCTCTCCTTGAGTCCTTCAGTCCTTCACGGCACATTGTTTTCTATGGGCAAATTATTCCCAGGGCTTGATCTCCAATCACCAAGTTTCATGAGACTATTTCTAAATCAATATTAGATATATGATCAATTGATTGAACCTAAGACATATCTTTGAACTTGAGAATGGAAATTTGTCACCTGTAGCAAACATTATTCAGTACAGACAACTGAAAAGGAAAAAAAGTAAATATTTACAGGTCATGTTGATCCTGAATATCTTTCTTGAGATTCATTTTTTTAATGTTTTTATTGAATTTTTGTGTATTTCATATACAATATCTCAGTCCTTTGTATACCCCTTTTCTCATCTGCATTCTCCTAAAGCCCCCCACCCCACTGGATTTCATGCATTCTGTCATTTATGTTAAAGCCTATGGAGTCAAGTTAGTGTCCCCTGGTGTCCCTCAGTGCAAGTTCTATCTAGTCAGCCTATCTAGAGTCCCTCCCTTAAAGAAGGTCAAACCAGGTGAGGTGGCACATGGCTTTAATCCTAGCACTTGGGAGGCAGAGGCAGGAGGATCTTTGTGAGTTCAAGGCCAACCTGGTCTACATAGCAAGTTCCAGGACAGCCGGAGCTACAGGGAGACCCTGTCTCAAAAAATAAATAAATAAATAAAAAGGTCAACTCTCCCTCACCCAGAAGTAATCAACTGCTCAATAGTTCTTTAGCTAGATTGGGGCCTGCTGCCCATTTCCACTGTTCTATGCTAAGTTTTTGTCTGCTTGAGTTTGCATGGGTCTTGTGAATGTTTTCACCATTGCTGTAACTTCATATGAGCAAGGTCCCAGGAGTCTGTAAGACTCTAATTCCATCTGGTCATGCATCTCCTCCCCTGACTCTTACACTGTTTCTACCCTCCTTTTCCACAATGGTCCCCGAGTCCTGGGTTCATTGCCCTCTGTTGCATGAAGGAGCTTCATTGATGAGAGCTGAGAGATGCACTTGTATTCTCTTTACTCCTGTTCCATTATGTTTCATGAGTCTTAGTTGTTCCATTGTAAATGTGTCATTTAGGGTTGGGCATTTCACAGACACTTAATCTCTCTGTATGACCGTGCAATAGTCTCTGTTCCAAAAGAAGTCTTTGATAAGTGCAGCTGGCATACTTCTTTATAAGGATTTGGTGCCAGAATCCACAAATGAGGAAGAACATATGTTGTTTGTTTTTGTTAGTCTGTGTCACTTCACTTAGCATAACAGTTTCCAGTTCCATCCATTTACCTGAAATTTTATGATGTTGTCTTTCTTTACCACTGAGTAGAACCCCACTGTGTAAATGTAGCACATTTTCATTATCCACTCATCAGTTGAGGGACACTTAGGTTGCTTCCATTTCCTAGCTATTGTGAAAAGACCAGCAACAAACATGGATGTACAAGTGTCTCTGCTGTAGGACGAATCCTTTTGGTATAAGCCAGGGAGTGATATAATGGGATCATGTGGTAGGTTCATTTTTAGGTTTTTCAGAGTTCTCCACACTGTTTTCCATAGAGGTTGCATGAATTTGCAACTCCACTATCATTATTTCTTGAATTCTTGCCTAGATATATTTTCCCTGGCTGTGTTATTAATATTTCTTACAAGACTAAGCTTAGTATCTCATAATCATCTTTCTACTTGTAAATTACTAAGCAAAACTTCAAACATGACCATAATATACTTAAAGGCAATAATGTTTTTCTAACTTGGCACTTGAGAAATATTTATTGAAAGAATGGGTTATTGAATGAAATTAAAAGTAAACACGTGAATATCAAATATAATAAAATTACAACTAAGTAGATGTGAATTACAGACTCAGAGTGTTCTGCAATTCAAAGTAGGTAAAAATTACCATGGGATGAAATAGAGACTGTGTAGGAATGTGAGCAAGAATAAACCATTAGAGGTTGACTACAGTTGGTCTTTCACGGTAAAGAAAATATTAATTTAGAAAGTGTCAAGGCCAAAGAAAATTTGGGCAAGAGGGACAAACCAGTGAACAGACAGTGCCGCAATGTAATTAGGGCCATAAAATCACACTGACATCTAGTCATGATCAGATTAATGAACAGGAGTCTTTTTTTCTATAGGCAAGAGAGACATATTAAACATTTTATAATGCACAATAATATGCTGCTTATTTCAGAAGAATTAATTTTGTTATGTAATATAAGATGTGTTTGAAGTATGAAGAATAGTCATTAAGGAAACTAGTTGGAGACTCTTATGAGGAAGCAAGGGAAAGCTTAGGTTAGCTGAAGAGGAAGTGCTGAGATGAGAAGGCAAACCACTAGTGCTGGAGATGCAATGTATTATGGAGGTGGTGAGCCGCTGGGACCTCACTTATAAAACTGAATGTACTTGACCTCAGATTGGGTTTTATGGACTTCTGTCCCTATATTCATCATGTATTTAAAGTCTAAAATCTTTAGCAGTACAGTCTTCCACCCTCTCTCCACTGCTTCCTTGTTTCTTGCCTCTATCAAAGAGCATTTGACATATGTTAACAGGCTTGAAGAACATGACAAAAAGACAATAAACATATCCACCATCTCTAAAGCTTCCCTGTGCTGCTTCCGCTCTTCACCTTCCCTTCCTTCCCTGCATATCAGGTAACCCTCCCCCGGCCCCCATCAAACCACTATATTCTCATTATACTACAATGGATGGCTTCATTTTCTAGAATTTCAATATAAATAGGCTCATGCACAATGTGTGTTTGTTTTTGTTTGACTTTGCTCATTTGATATCTAATGGAAGAAGCTTATGGAATGGAAACAAGAGAAACAAAACAAATTGATACACCTCACACAAGACAGACAAGGCTCCTTTCATGAAACTTCAGTTCACCAGCAGAAGAGGTCATAGAGAATATCAGCCTGCTGGTTTAGTAAGAGGGGCAAGAGACTTCAATTGTTTTTCTGGTAGCTTTCCACTAGGCGTGGGCAATGTTTCAAATCAAAGATGTTTCCCCTCTTATGAGTAAGCATTGTGGGCTTCCTCGCACTTGGTGGGTTAGCTTATTGGAACTGCTGAGCTACTCATAATTTTCTATGAAAGTGCTGGCTTCACGGTTTGGTCTGGGCCTTACGATAAGTCTAAGGAGCTACAGGTACTTGAGTTTCTGAGAAAGCAGAAGGGTTGGGGAGAAGAAGCCCATGACCAAATTAACCCTGCATCGTAGTCTTAGCTGAGTAGAATCTGACTCAAGCGTTGAGTTAGTAAAGAGTTTAGAGACAATTTTAAGACAGAAGTGCCATGCTTTTTAAATTCCATTTTATTTACTTATTAGATATCTGTAGGTTCTAGTGAAAAGTCAGGATTTTTTTTTTTAGCAAAAGTGGCCTTAAAGTTCCAGAATAATAATTTAGTCAAATGTTATCATAACACACACATCACAGGTATTCTCTGCAATAAAGTTAATGGAAAGCTAGTAATATATTTCTTCACTGTTTGCCCTACAAAATTGGTAATTTTTAAGGCAAATGAGAGCAAATGCTGATTTTTTGCTTTGTTAGATTTTCTGAGAGTTGAGGCAATTCTGGCATCTGACTGAAAGTATTTTGTAAGATGAAGTTTTCCCTTTCCTCGTCATTTATGTATCCACCTTAGACCCTACAAGGTTAAGCTTAGCTTTCTGCTTTCTCTTACTGTAAATCTCGTTAAGAACAGTGAACATCAATCACGTGGCAGCCTAAACGCTATTATGCTGCCTTGAAATTTCCTCTGCTAAAACATTTAGTCCATTAATATTGAATTCAGCCTCACTAAGTTTCAGAATATGGGCAGAATAGAGCTAGGTTCTTTCCAGAATATAACGTGAATCTCCTCACCCCAGGTCCCCAGAGTCTTTATTCCCCTCTGAAACCTCATGAGCCCAACCTTCACTACCCACATTTATATTGATATTTTTGTCTTCCAAACTCACATCAGAATGGCTCAATAGGCTATACTTACAGTCTGCTAGGGTTTCTCTAGCCTCCAGCTCCAAATTCTTCCATATTCCTCCTACAAACCAATGCCAAACTCCTATGAATGGCCTGGTCATTTTTTATCATAGTAACGGCCACAGTTGTTAGTACCAATCTTCACTGTTAGTTTCTATTCTCATCACTATTACCAAATAACTCACCAAAAGCAATTAAGGGAGGAACAATTTATGTTGGTGCATGGTTTCAGGGCATCTTGACAGGGATGGCATGGTGGAGAGGCTTTATCACAGCAGGAGCTTGAAGTGCCTGTTTGTTTTCTTCTCAGCAGACCATGCAGGGGTATAGCCTTCCATTTACAACAATATAGATGTATGTTTGTCATCTAGACCCCATGTTCAAAAGATTTCATGACCTTCCAAAACAGTGATCCCAGCTGGGGACAAAATGTCGAAACACCTGAAAAGTAGAAAGGAGTATTTCATATTCACACCATTAACAGTCGGCCTCTAGCAGTTATGACTATCTAGAACTTATATGAAGATTTGTTAACTTGACATGTTTTTGTCAAGCTGAGATCAGGCATTTGGAGCACATTAACGAGTAAGGCACAAGCAATGATTCAGCTGTGAGACTTTGGCTCTAAGCTGATCACATAAGCAGACCTAAATTGCCAAGTGTATTCAAATCTCTGTGAAGAGTATCAGACTAGAAAACGCAGACCTCTTCTCTACAGAACCCTGGCCTTGGGTCTGGATAAAAAGTACAAATGAATTTTAACATATTAAGGCAAAACTTAATTTGAACACACTGTCAATTGATCTTAAATGACCCAGACTACTGTTTTGGATTCAATATTAGTTAAAACAATTTGCAGAATTTTCCCTAAAAGTCTTTTAGAATTCTAGTGATAATAATTGTGCCTTAGCAGGTTAGTAAGTGTCTGCATTGAAGATTTTTTTTTTTTTTTTGGTCTTTTGCAAGACAGGGTCTCCCTGGAACTCACTCTGTAGACCAGGCTGGCCTTGAACTCACAAAGATCTGCCTGCCTCTGCCTCCCCAGTACTAGGATTAAAGGCGTGTGCCACCACTGAAGAGTTACAAAGAAAATGATTAGTTTCTTTTGAGATAATCTAGTGTATGCTTGCTGCTGGTGGACATTTGTTCATTAAATGGAATTTAAAGGCCATATTAATTATTGTTATTGACTATGCTTATTTAGGTAAGTTATCCAAATCATTCTACACCTCAAACTAGGTCTTCTGTCCAAATAAAATTATCCTTTAATCAAATTCTCAGAGACATGATTTCATATTAATCAAATTAATATTCTAAAATAGAGAATCCACTACTGCTAAGAAGTAATGTGAGAGATACACAATACTGAATTAGGTTCCAGTCCATTCAGTAGTGTGCTGGATAGCTTCAACGTCAACTTGATACACCAGGGTTAAGGGACCCTCAATTGGATAATTGACTCCATTGGACTGGCCTGTTGCTATGTCTTCTTAATTGTTGAGTGATGTGGGAGGGCCCAGCCCACTGTGAGCAGTTCCACCCCTGGCTAGGTTGTTCTGTGTTGTATAAGAATGCAGGTCGAGTACAGGCCAGAGGAGTGAGCCAGTAAGAAGCATTACTCCTGGCCGATGCTTCAGTTCCTGCCTCCAGGTTTCTGCCCTGAGTTCCTACCTTGGGCTCCCTCAGTAATGAATATGACCCAGGAGATATGAGCCAAATAAACCAGGTCCTCCCCAAGTTGGTATTGGTTGGAGTGTTTTGTCCCAGAAATTGAAGGCAAATGAGAACACATGGCTCCCATGGATCATGTCTTTTTTTATTTTCATTTGAACTGCATAGCCAATTCCCCTTGATGGTAGAACATAGGTCATTGCTCTTAGTGTAAATGTATACTAAGAAGTTCCTTCTGTCTTTAAAAAAAGATCGGTTAAAATTTAAAAAAAAAAAAAAAAGATCGGTTAATATAACATCATTAGAAGCTGGGTAGTGTGACTACTTGGCACAGCTGTAGGTAAGGAAGCCAATGTGGTTACCTAACAATAGGGAATATGTTCAGGAAATTCCCCATTTAATCTCATTTCCAAATGGCTTTGTCTGACTCGTGCTATGGGACCTTAGAGACTTTGGAAGACAGAGCCACTGACACTGTTACGTCCTTCATCATGATCCAGTTTCATCAGTTACTATGACTATCAATAACAGTTCAAACAAGGAGAGATTCACAAGACTCAGACTGAGAACTAGGAGAAAATTAGACCACTATCCTACCATCTCATTTCTCATTTGTGTTGCAAGTTACTTACAGCCCCACCTTTCCTTCCCAGCTATTCAGAGTTCAGTTTTCACTTTGCTGTGCATAGAGCTGAGATGTAGAAAGCCAAACAAAGTAAGTTTAGAGGAATGAACATAATAGCTTTCTAAAGAATCATCTAATTGGTGAAGCTTGTCTGGCATTGGCCTAGATGCCTGCAAAATTATCAGGGAAGAGCTCTTTCTCTCCTGTATAACTGTTACAGTTAAAATTCCTTCTGGGAACAGTAAACAACTCCTGCTCCCTTAGTTCCAAGATAAAACAAAGTACAATTTTGCCAAACTGCAGTCTGTGAAACCAGTGAATTTATTGGTCTTACTTACAGAGTAATGGGTGAGGGTTTACTGACAGGACCGTGAGTGCTGCATTGCTAAGGTGGCACTGGAAATTCTTCATCCAACCATGGATGGTGTCTTCTCCACCACTATACAAAATGGCAAGAGAACCTGCCCTAGGCTTCCTCAGCTTTTATACCCTTATACTCTCTCTCTCGTGCAACTAGGGCATACTGGCTAGTTGGGAGAGTCTTGTGACTCTCCCTGCCCCTCTTCCTTGTGGATTGTGACAATCAACAAGTTTAGCTCTGATGATCTTAGGCAAGCAGGCACAACCAAGATCAGGAAGATGGTGTCTGTCCATGGCCTGTCTGTTGGAGGGTAGTCCTATGCAACAGTTTCTTCCTTTCCTGACATGACTATCTCCATCATGAAGCAAAATTGTTGTGCTGCCTACATAAGACACTGGCCCAGGGCAATGAAATAACCAGAACCACACAGCTCATAGCTAGGTCCATGGCAGAAAGAACATTAATGTTTCCCCATGGAAGAAATTAAATCTCACAGGACCTTCACTTGAAATTCCAATCACTATTCCCTCCTGCCCCAGCTACATGTGGTTTTAGAAGCACTAGAGTACACGTGAGTTGAAAGCTTGACTTGGAAACAGCTACAAGATGAATTGTCCGTGCTTGGGGTGTGATTTCCTTGTGTTGTATCTACTAAAGAGTCATGTATGCTCCTTAAATAAACTCATTGTTTCACCAGCTGAACTTGAACAGAATCTTTTCGTCTGTTAGTGCCTTATCTGGTGTGAGTGGACATTTCTTCACTGTTTTGGTTTTTTTTTTTCAGAAAAGTCACAAAATATTCTCCTCCTTATGGGATGACCTCTTTCCTGACATTTATACTCAGAATACATTTTTTTTTTGGTTATCTTGACTTTTATGAAATCAAAATACTGAAAATTTGTGTTTTATTATATAAAATTTGTGTCCTTTATTATAGTTAACTCTGTCAGTAAAAGATTGGTTTTAATAGTACCACAGTGCAGAGAAATCATTATTTGTTTTGCAAGAAGATGCCAAGAATGGCAGGAGTTTGGAATTGAGCTTTTTTGTCCCCTAGGGGAGGAGATGAAGGCTGCAGATGGGGGATCTGGTTCTGTACGACACATTCTCTGAACCTACCCCTGGTGCTTTATTCTTCCATGTCCACATACCTGAAGCCATGTCATGCAGCACTTCTTTATCAATTCTACCTATAGTGACATTTCATTGCTGCAATCATAAATTACTTCACACATCAGATTGTCCCACATGACTATTATTTCACAGCTCTGCAGGCCAGGACTGATTCAGGTTTCTTTTTCAATTTTAATTTTAAAAAACATTTTATGTGTAAGAGTATCTTGCCTGCCTGTGTGTATGTAAGTGCACCCATGTCATGCAGTGCCTTCAGAGGTCAGAAGAGGGCATCAGATCCCTGGTAACTGGAGTTACAGATGGTTGTTAGCCACCATGTGAGTGCTGGGAACTGAACTCAGGTCTTCTGCAAGAGAAGCCAGTGCTTTTAACAACTGAACCATCTCTGCAGCTAGATTCAGGTTTTATGTAAGAAAAAGTGTCAGAATTCCTTTCTCTAGGGAAAGAGGCATTCCTTTGGTCATTTGAGATGCTGGTAGAATTCAGCTCATTATGGTTACAGAATGGCCTTGGTACTGTGAGCTAGGGGCTTTCCTCAGTGTTCAGAAGACACAGTCCTCCCAGAAAAACAAAGGACAAATGGTATCCCTCATCTGTGGTTGTTAGCGCCAAGTACCTAGTTGTAAGGCAAACTGAGCAATGTTAATGTTCTATTCCTCGTGATCTGAAAACAACTGTGCTCTTATATCGGGAATCCCTTAACAGGTTCTAGAACTTAGCTACCATTTATTTTCAGACTTAGGAATTTTGGGTATATGGGTAGAGGGTAGGTATGCATATTTTAGAGTAATATAAGATTAAAAGAATGAGAAAAAAATTAGTTTGTCATGACATTATGTCTAACCACAGTATTTAATTTATGGGAGTCCTTCTTAGTATTTCTTATACAAGGCTGCTTGAGCTTTTGTCCAAGCTTATTCTAAAATATTATACAGTAGTTAAAAGTATCAGGCTGGTGTAACTTAGCCTTTCTGGATGCTTAATGACCATACTTAATGCCCATACCAATTTGGCCGAGGGTCTTAAGGGATAACTTTGTTCTCTGTCCTCAGAGGTCAACTAAGTCCCAGGAGCTTATGCATGGGGGCATCTCTTGAAATGTCCTGCAAATGTGAGTCACCAGTCTTCCTGTACAGGGAGGTCTTGGAGATCCACTAATGGGACTTGAGCCAGTATCCTGTCTATAAAGAGGAAAGTCTGCTCATGCTTCAAAAAGGGAAGCCTGGTCTAGCAAGACCTGACTTTGTCCTCTAGTGGATGGAACTGGTGATCGAAAAGCCAAAAGGAGCCAAGGGCTCCCTCTTACCCCCCTCCAAAACCTGAGTGACCCCTGAGGACCAGATCCTCAACTGACCTTGAGAAAACAAAAACCTTGGTTAATCTGGGCTAACTGTGTGGCCTTAAACATCCAAAAGGAAAGCATAACCAGAAATAAATAATTAGTAAGGCCTGAGAAATTGTACTTCAGGTATAAAACTTGAGATCTTAGTAAAAAGACAAAAAATGAAAAGTAAAAATAAATAAATGAAAAAGAGCCCAGTTGTTTTGCCTGTCTTACTGGCAAGTGCAGTTACCCTGTGGCTGCCACTGCTTTTGCCATCCTTCAAAGATATGAGACACAGCTTTTCAATCTTCCAATATGGACTGAAGAGTCATGTCTCTCCAAGAATCATCCAAACCTTCAATGTCAGATGGGGACTGCTGAGACATCCAGCTTATGGACAGAGCTACTACTGGAGTTTCAGCCTCTTCAGAGTATAGACTGCCATTGTTGGACTACCCAGGTTGTATCATGGAGACCAGTACAGGAAGATCAAGACATTCTGCCAAACATGTTTCTCATCTTTCTCTCAGTCTCTTAAAATTTTTGATACAGAAGTTTACTGTTTCGAGCAGAAGTTCACCATTTCAATCAGTTCTTTGACCCAGTCTTGTTTGTTGTTGTTGTTGTTATTCCCTCTAATTTGCATCACTCCAAAATATACATATATACATGCCACATATATCATAGGTTTTAGCATCTTCAGCTTATGATTTTTTTTTCTTTATTAGGCTGAAAGATATCATGTTTGAAGGTTCCTCCTTGGCAAGCCCAAACAACCATCAGTCCTGCCCTTGTGCTCCACGTTAGGGTCTTCCCTTTAGTCATGCAAAGTATTCCACTGAGTTGTTCTAACAGTTTGGAGTTCCACATCTCATGAGCTAAGCTGTGAGCTTCTAACAACAAAAAGCGTATGTCTGTATCCTAGTCTGACACTATAGCATATATCAAAATCACCACAGAAACTCTATGGATTGAGGAAAAACTCTATGGATAAATGAAAATTTATGCTTTGGATCCTTTAGAACTTGAGAAGATCACAACCTGTGTGAGCCAGAAACAGAGAAAAACTTCCTTTCTTCATTGTTTCTCTCAGTTGGGAGGGGGGACTGGGAGATGTTGGAGGTGTTGAAGGGGACAGTTAGAATTAAAAATACCAAAATATTGCCTGGTCACCTCATTAATTAATGGATTATAAATACAAAACACAAGACGGTGCTGCCATTATACATATTTTCTCTGTCATCACTCTCTCTCTCTCTCTTTCTCTCTCTCTCTCTCTCTTTCCCTCTCAAAAGAAAATCTTGGAGAAGTTAGATCAAAATGCTAGTAGAACACATATGAAAGAAGACAAAGAAGGGGGGTGTTGGAGAGGTGGCTCAGCAATTAAGATCACTGGCTGCTCTTGTAGAGGATCTGGGTTCGGTTCCCAGTACCCACATGGTGGCTAACAACCATCTGTAATTCCAGTTCCAGGATAACTGATGACCTCTTCCGACCTCCATGGGCATTGTGTGAAATGGGTGTAGTTTCATACATGCAGGCAATATACTCATACACATAAAATAAATTAATAAATGAAGTATTTTTTTAATGTTTACAGAATAAAAAATGAAAGAAGAGAGGGGAATAACTGAGGGCTAAAAGATTGAGTAGGGACGGGGGAGGGGGAGGGAGAGGGTTAGGGATAGTCGGTGGGTCGACGAAAACTAAAAAGTATGAAAAAGCCTTATGGCTTTTTCCAATAATTAGTACGCTTATTTCAAAATGCAACAGAGAGAGAGAGAGAATTACCCTGCATGAGTAGACAATGCCACTCCCAGAAGGCATGTGTTTTTCAATGAAAATTTCAGAACAAGAAGTGGGATGTCTCCCTATGGATTATTAGTCAGGGAGGCCCCAGAGGTCTCTAACAGCACAGGCTATTGCCATTGTCCTTGGCTCCCCATCATAACTACACGATAAGACCCTATTGCTGAAGTCACCACATACTTTGGCTGTATGAGAAGGCAATTTCATACGTACTAGGAAAATCCTTCCTTAGCTAGAGCTCAGAGTCCTGAAGGATGTGATGGTGGCTGATTGAAGGAGAAAAGTCATCAGTGGTTTTGCCAGGAAAGATATGACCACTGGTGCAGTAGCGGAAGAACTGTTACAGGGTAACTAACCAATTTCTGACTGGATCTGAGGCCTCCTCCACAAGACGGAATTCCCGGCCTGGTACTGTAATCCTGATAGAAAGCACATAATTGGTGTCATGTGACACTATTCCCAGGGAGACTCGAACAAAGGTCTACTAACCGCAGAAAGGGAAGAAACAACAGACCAAAGTAAGGATATCACCAAAGGCCAGTTTGGTGAACCTGAGTTGTATTGGTGTGGGTAAGTGGTTACTTACAGGAGCAGAAATAACTCAAAGACAGCTGCATCAACAAAACCCCACCCCGGCGTGGGTGGGGTTTTAGTGATGCAGCTCTTGAAAGCTGGAAACCTTGAGGACATGACACAATTTGCAGACAGCTCCACTGGTTGGAGGGTGTCTCTTCTGGGCATCTCAGTTGGTCTGAGCCTCTTCAAAGCAGCTCATCTGGTCTCTGCTTCTTCCAGGTGGCTTGGCTGGTCTAAGCATTTTCTAGGCAGCTTAGCTCGCCTGGGGGTGGGGGGGGGTGGCTCTCCACAGCCCTCAGGGCTGACATGTTCTTGGGGAGAGAGAGGCTGGTTAATATGGTCAGTTTCAGAGACTTCCTGGAAGATTTTACATTGTTCCCTTCCTGAGCTTGGAATGATTCATCTTAAAATATTTTCTGTCTTAAACCAGCTTCCCTACAAAGTAGAATATTTTACCTCCTCTTAGAACATCCTGTGTGTTAAGGAGATTGCCTCCAAAATGAAAGATTTTTATCTTGGAGGAAATAGCTACAAAATAGCTGTCATAGACCCTAGGGTTAGAACTTGCTGTTATTATTTTGCTAAATAGTCATGTAATCAAATTGCCTTCAAAATACTCATGCTTAAACCCATAGACTTAGACTGCTCTCAACCTTCGTCAGAGAAGCTTCCTTTTGCTGTGGACAGAGTTAATGGAGAGAGGCATAACTTAACTAGTCAAGGTGCTAAGCAACTGAGTCCTTAGCCCTAAATGGGATCTTCTGTATTAGTCACCAGCCGCCACCCAAGGCTCAGATGAACATGGCAGAACAGGAAGCAGAAAGAATGAGGGGGGCCAGCAACTGGGGAGCAGTAGTATCAAACACTGCTTTCTGGAAATGAAGCACCGCTTTCTGGAAATGGCATGGCTAATACAATCATAAATAGCAGCTGTACAAACCCTACACAAGATAAAGCCAGCCAAAATCCTGGCATAGAAAGAATAGATGTTCAGGCTCTACCCCATACTGAGGAACTACTGCCAGTAGATAAGTGCTGGTGGGGGGGTGAGAATCATTTTTTATTTGCTATTTGGCCACTCTCAGGTTTCCTATACTCCAGCAGACAGCCTCAGAGCCATGCACCTATGGGTGGTCCTAACTAGACTTAGTGGCTTATTAAAAAAAAACACATTAATTTGGAAGGGGGGACTTGTTGGAGGGGATATATTGGAGCTGGAGGAGGAAATAAGGGGTAGTTATTTCATTGTATACATGTATTAACTTCTAAAAGCAAATTAAAAAATCAAAACCTTTAAAAATGCTAATGCTCAAGACACTGTAAAGTCACCAAATGCTGGGGACAACAGAGAGCAAGAGGAAATGCCACTAACTGCCAGCAAAAATGGTAGCGGTACTTGGGAAGACAGCGCCATACAAAATTTAACACAATTACTCAAAGATCCAGCTCCTTGATATTTACCCACAGAAAGGAAACACTATGTCCACACAAAATGTTATACACAGATGCTTAGAGGAGCTTGGCTCATAATTGTCCAAATTTAGAAGCAACTAGGGGCCCTGCAATAGATGGATAAATAAATAAGCTGTGCTTGATGAAGGAACACTGTTCAGTGCTATAAAGAAAGGAACTATCATGCCATGAAAAAACATGGAGGAAATGTAGATCTTCATTCGTTGGTGAGTGAGACCATTTTGAAGAGGCTACATACTATATGACATATTCTGAAAAGCAAAACTATAGCCAGAGTAAAAATGATCATTTGTCGCCAAGAATCAGTAGGGAAGGAAGGAGCATAGTCAATCCAGCTGGGGCACAGAGAACAAATCTAGCTAAGGGTACTGGCACTGCTTGGTGGGATGCTATAATGGTGGTTGTGTGTCGTTATACACTTGACTAAACCCATAAAATATCCAGCAACAAAGCTAAACCCTGACATAAATTATGAACTTTGGGTAATAATGATCTGTGACTGGTCATTTGTAACAGATTTACCAGTTTAGTTGGGATGTTGTTAATAAGGGTGTATGTGTGTGTATGTGTTTAGTGGGGGGGGGTATTTGGAAATTCTGTAGTTTTTGCTTAACTTTGCTGAGAACCTAAGAATTTTCCAAGAGAATTTAAAACAGAGAGAGAGAGAGAGAGAGAGAGAGAGAGAGAGAGAGAAACAAGAAGTGAGAAGACACTATAAACACTTAAAGCCTTCCCCCTAGTGATGTACTTCCTCCAGCAAGGGTTCACATCTAAAGATTCTGTAACTTTCCCAAACAGCACCAACTGAGGACCATGTGTTCAAATACACGACCTCATGAGGGAGGTTTCTCATTCAAACCACCACACATAGCTTCTTACTTTTACTTTTTTTATTGGAAACACATCAAAGAAAACCCTTTGATATATGCCCACGTAGGTATTTCTAAAGAATAAAATGAAATTTCTGAGTTAATAAGTACTTCTCTTAACTATTGACAACATTTCTACTAGCCTACCCTGTAACATTTAAATCTTACAATACAAACCCAAAATCTCTTTATTTGAGCATTCACCTGTAAAATCTCCATTTGACATCTCCATCCATCCATATATCATCATTATTAGTAAATAATAAATCTATTGAGCCTGCCCATTAGCGTGAGAATTCTGTAAGAGATGAATATTCAGGCTGCAGAAATGTTTCATTAGATAAAATGCTTTCTGTGTAAGCATGAAAACTAGAGTTTGGAACCCAGTACTCCCAGCATTCAAGAGACAGAGACGGGGGGGTCTCCATAGCAAGCTGGCTAGCAAGCTGTGTGTACAGCTAGAGTCTTGACCTCAGTATATAAAATGTCAACTTCTGGTCTCCACATGTGTGTGGAGACATGTGTGCATGTACTTACACATACAGTAGCATCCATACAAACATGTATGCCTACCACACATACACATGTAAAAAAAGGAAAGAAAAAAACTGAACCTTTGCTGAAGAAATGTATTTCTTCAATAAGAGGTCCCCAGATTAGGTTACTTTCCATCCACTTCCAAATACAAAGTTTTCAACATGTAATTTAAACAGGTGGGTCTCAAAAACGAAACAGACTTTTTTTTAAGATAGAATCCTGCTATGCAACTCAGGTTGGCCTTGAACTGGCGATCCTCCTGACTAGCTTCCTAAGTGCTGGGATTACCTACATGTACCAAATACCTAGTTAAAAAAAATATCTCATTGAGAATGGAATTGGAATTCTTATTATAAACACAAGGGAACAGGAAACAGAAATTAGGAATAGGAAATAGAAAAACTAAAATAAGAATGAAATAATAAGACACATGCCTATTTCCCTTCAAGTGGTAGAGATAAATGACAATTATTTTTATTTCAAAATTTAAATAATATGAGCCAGTTATGATGGCGCACACCTTTAATCCTAGCACTCGGGAGGCAGAGGCAGGCGGGTCTTTGCGAGTTCAATGCCAGCCTGGTCAACAGAGTGAGTTCCAGGACAGCTGGGGCTACAGGGAGACCCTGTCTCGAAAAGACCAAAAAAATTTTAAATAATATATCAAAATATTAAAAAGTTAAACACAGTGCCAGGCAGGAGAAACCTTACTTCAAGTTGTTGACCACAGTAGTCCAAAAGACTCCCAAAATTATACAAGCTACAGCCCTTGATTACCCCCAGACTTAAAAGTAAGGTCCTATTGCTGAAGATAGGACACACTTTGGTCACAGGACTTGGAGCAATGGGACTGGAAATGACCTGAAAGCCTTCTCCCTGAAGACTAACTCTTTTTTTTTTTTTTGGTCTTTTTGAGACAGGGTCTCCCTGTAGCCCCAGCTGTCCTGGAACTCACTCTGTAGACCAGGCTGGCCTTGAACTCACAAAGATCCGCCTGCCTCCGCCTCCCAAGTGCTAGGATTAAAGGCGTGCACCACCACGCCCGGCAAGACTAACTCTTATCATATCAGAGGATATTGTGTAAACTCCCAACAGAGAAAACCAATCAATGGTCCTACCCAATTGTAAAGCCTAATAAACAACAAAGACTAGCCCAGCAAACTCCCTAATGGTGCAGTAGGAGGACTTTAATCTTGGTGGTAATCACAGCTGTCTAATTGGAGTTAAGGTTCACTCAATTGGAGAGAGCTCATGTGTGGTGCTGTAAGCCAAATGCACATAGCCAAATACACATGGCTAGAGTGGTCATTCTTAGAACAATGAAGTATCTTACTGTATTCTTAATACATATTCTATTTTTTTTTTTTTTTGGTCTTTTCGAGACAACAATTTAGTAGTTGCATAGTAAATGATCTCCCTAATGGATAGTTAGGTTGTTTCCAGTGTTTGGCTGCCCAAATCATTGTGTTTTGTGCTAATAGTGTTTTGTAACTATTAAATTATTTCCTCAGAATAAATTCTCGAGGGATGTATTATCGAATAAAAAGGCCATAAACATTTTTATAGCCCTTGCCACACGGCACCACAGCATTAGACAAAAGGACTCTCTGAGTCTAAGTGACACACATGAATAAGTTAGACATTTTCAAAAGTATCCATGTTATCTTCCACTTTCTGCTTGGATTTGATGTCCACTTCACAAGATGGAGCCCATTCCTGACACTGATATCAGGTGGCTAGACAGATTACAGGCCATAGGGGAAAGCTTACCAATACTACTCTGCTAAATAGACATAATATTAATCTACAACTTCTAATGACTTATTGTTATACTCGTAGATTAAATGCATCTCTCAACTCTCACCTGAGAAGCTTCTTCATGCAGTATATGGTGATTAATATAGAGGCCAACAACTGACCAACATTCAGAGAAGAGGCTGCAGAGAGCTTTTCTCTGAATAGGACATCTTTATCAAACCTCTACCTTCCAAGGCTCTGGGGGCAGAAATACAAGAGGCTGAGGTGGTGGATGACCACTGAGAAACGAAGTTTTCCAGACAGCTGTGTAATTTACTCACATGATCTCACAGCAATGGGGAACAGCATGTGTAAGTCCCATGTAAGCTCAAGCCAGACAAAATCCCAGAATAGAAGTGAAGAAGTGGGTCAGAAACCCCAATCCTAGCTGAAGAACTGTTGGCAATGGATAGCTGCTTGGAGGAGAAGAGTCAGTTATCTTTAAGTGCATGACCCTGGGTAGGTTAACTAGGCTCCAGTGGATGTACCAGGGACACTGGAGCGGGATGCTGGGGAACACAAGATTGACTCAGGTGGTAAAGGAAGGTTGCAGAGAGGGGAGGAGGTCTAAATATGATGAAAATACTTTGTGTGAAACTTGTAAAAATTTAATTTAAAAACAAAAGAACTCTACACCCCTTTGTTCTTATAATGTATCCACTGTTTACAGTTTGGGGACTGTTTGCCAGTGGTATTTGGACTTTGTTTTCTTTCCTAAGTTTCTGTGAACAAACATTTGGCATCCTGGGGCTGGAGAGATGGTTCAACTGTTAAGAGTACTGGCTGCTTTTGCAGAGGACTGGGGTTAGACTCCCAGCACCCACATGGTGGCTAACAACTATCTACAATTCCAGTTTCAGTGGTATCTGATGTTTTCTTCTGACTTCTGCAGGCATTACATGAAGTTCCATACATGGAGACAATACACTCGTACATATAAAATTAAAAAAATAAATAAGGGCCTGGAGAGGTGGCTCAGCAGTTAAGAGCACTAGCTGCTCTTGCGAAGGACCTGGATTTGATTTCCTAGCACCACACAGCAGCTAACAACTGTCCATAACTCTAGTTCCAAGGGAATTCAACACTCTCTTTTAATATACAACACAAATACAGTTACACACATGCAGGTAATACATTCATACACATAAAATAAAAAATAAACTACTTAAATAATTTTTTTAAATTTGGATTCCTATTACAATCAGTTATTTCTATTTGTACTCAATTTTAGCAGCTGCCTTTATTTTCTGATTTACCTTTCTCACATTTTTTTTTTTTTGGTCTTTTTGAGACAGGGTCTCCCTGTAGTCCCAGCTGTCTTGGAACTCACTCTGTAGACCAGGCTGGCCTTGAACTAACAAAGATCCGCCTGCCTCTGCCTCCCGAGTGCTAGGATTAAAGGCGTGCGCCACCACGCCCAGTGACCTTTCTCACATTTTTTATAAAAACAAGTAGATTCATATATGTTTATCTTAGTTCTCCTTTTTATATACTAATGCACTCTTTGACTATTGAAATTTTTTTTAAAGATTTTTATTTTGTTTTATTTAATTTTATTTATTTCTGTATGTGTATGAATGTACTGTCTGCATGCAGGTTTGTGCACCCGTGTCGTGCAACCCCGCGGAGGTCAGAAGAGGGTCTCAGATTCCCCTGGAACTGGAGTTCTCCTGGAATTGGAGTTTCAGACGGTTTTCGGCCGCCATGTGGGTGCTGGGGATCGAACCCAGGTCCTCTGTAAGAGCGGTCGGCGCTCTGAACTGCTAGGCCATCTCTCCAGCTCCCGAAATTTTTTTTAAAGATTAGCAATGTAACCACATAGTGGCTCATTCTATGGATGTACTACTATATTAAACAAGTTTTCTATGTTTTTGTAAATTTTCTTCCTTTATTGGAACTTTCTTTGGTTCTAAGTCACCAGATATAGCAGAGATTAGAAGCTGATTTTTGACTTGGAGCTTTCATAGTTATAACACTTTGAGAAAAGCTACTTATTTGGAATTAATTTGTTCAAAGACAGAAAGCTTTTGCTTCATAAAACATCTCCACAAATAATAACGGTTCTAAAAATAACTAGTTTTGAGTCATTCACATAGCTGAAATTTGCAAGAAACAGCGAAATACCTTTTAGGGGTGCTTCAGTCAGCAACAAATCTCAAAACAAGCTTTCTTTACCTTGAACTTTTATATTACTATTTGCAAAGGGGAAGATGAGTGTCCAAGCCAGCACAGAGGTTGTAAGCTAGGTGAAAAATAATAGGAAATCATCATACATTTCTGCTTATGTAAGTAAAAAAGACCCTATTCTGTACAAAATGTTCATGTTTTTGAGAATCGTATACTTAGCTACTGTATTTATATAATTTCTATTCCTCCCTCCACTTTTAACTCTTCTACATACATCCCTTCCATTCCCTCTCAATTTCATTGCTACTTCATTAATTATTTTATATATTAAATATAGGATTCATATTCAGAATTAGGATTCATTTATGTCTCTTTTGTGTAACACTTGTTTTCAACCACCTTGCTATTTGTGTCTCAAAGAATAAGATTAAATGCTTTGTAAACAATAAAAGAAATTTGAAACTTAAAAAAATATATAATTATTTCATATAATATAATAATCTAAGTCCATTTAGTGTTGCCAATATATACATGTGTTTAGAGTTAATGATCGTTGGGACTAATAATGGTTAATAATTAATAATTGTGATTATTGTTGTGATTATGGATAATTATTATTCTTCCAAAGTCCTTAATAATAAGACAAGATGGATTGGTCCAAAACTACAAACTACTTTGGCCTGTCTACTTTTGGGAATCCTCAATCTTTAGATTTGTAAATAGCATAGAGACAGTTAGGCTTAGCAGAGGGGCAGCTTAAGGCAGTCAACCAGAAGAGACAGGATAGGGAAAGAATAGGAGTAAACTTTAGAGATAGTTCATTAAAGGCAAATGGTTGGAAATGGGCCTAAGAGATAGCATATGGATCTCAGCCGTTTCATGCATTACTAGGACATTTACTCTAATTATGTAAAAATAACCCTATAACAAATTATAAAGATTTCATGTTTGTCATTGAACATCAAACAATATGGCTTTCCTCTCTTGCAAGTCAACCTAACAAATCTTTCTTATGTATGTATGTATGTATGTATGTATGTATGTATGTATGTGTGTATGTGTGTATGTATGTATGTATGTGCAGGCACAAGTATGTATGGATGTATGTACTTGTGTTCTAAGTATTTTTAATGTTAACAGCCATGATACCAGTAAAAACATTGCCTCTGAGTCAGAACGTGGCCCTTCCTTCTCAAGACGCAAATTTATATTAAACAGCCAAAACATAATTCGATTTCAACAAAGGTTATGGGTTATCTATTAAAAATTTTAAAATAATGGATCTACACTGCCACCTACTGGTTACGCCCTTTCAACATCTAAAACAAAAATGCAACCAGGTTTTCTTTTTTTTTTATTTTAATTTATTCTATTTATTTATGTGTATGAATGTATTGTCTGCATGTAGGTTTGTGCACCCATGTTGTGCAATGCTGTGGAGGTCAGAAGAGGGTGTCAGATTCTCTTGGAACTGGAGTTCTCCTGGAATTGGAGTTAAAGACAGTTCTCAGCCGCCATGTGGGTGCTGGGGATCAAACCTGGGTCCTCTACAAGAGCAGTCGGTGCTCTTAACTGCTAGGCCATCTCTCCAGCCCTCAACCAGGTTTTCATTGTATTAAAGTGTTAACAAGTTTTTGGTTATTTGGGAATAAAAAATAAAAGGTATAAAAATTTAGAAAAATAAGAAAAATTGAATTCCAATTAACATCATTGTGGAATTTGTGGCCGCCATTTTTAAATTTTTTGTGCACATACAGGCTAAGCCTGCATTTCGTTCAGATGACCAGTGGGTAGCTGGTGTTGAGGCCTGCATTTCATTTGGGTGACCAGTTGATTTGGAAAAAGGCTCCCTTTGCGGACCACCAACCTGGGTAGCTGGTGTGAAATTCCTGTCCTGGACTTGGGCAGGTGGAAAGTTACGGCCAAGAGTGGGAAACGTGTCTCGTTGTCCTAGGCTAAGGGCCTGAGTAGGAAGTTACCTCTCCGGATGGGTCACAGGAGTGACCAACTGACTTCTACATAATAGGCCAGTTCCCCACAATGTCCACAAAGTGGGCACCGTGTTCCCCTTCCCTTAGCAGGACTGTGCTGCACCTGTTCGTGACAAAGAAATCTTCCTAGAAGCTCCCACAAAAACAACAACAAAAAAAAACAACAAAAAAATAATCAAGATGGTTATGATGGTAACAACTTCTCATGGGGCATATCTAGCCAGTCTTTAATTAACTGATGGGCATAAGAACTGTAAAAGAAAATTTTATTAAGAGCTAGATTTTGAAAAATCTTTAAAGCAGGTTTTCATGCCAGGTCTGGAGAAGGCCAAGAGCTTGGAGGAAGATAGTTATTAAAATCCAGTGTGTAAGGTTTGAAGTTTAAAATGGTATACTTAAAAATAACATTTATATATAGAGGTATTTCAGTAGAGATTCATGCAGAAATACAAAATAAACCATATAGTTTAATGGAATTGATTTCTCTGAAGTCATAGTCTAGTCATATAGTTTTAAAGACAAAGTGCATATTGGGTAAAATTTATTTGGCAGCTATTCAACTTTGCCAAACTTTGTCTACATAATATAGGATATTTTAAGACCTAGTAAAATGTTTAGATTAGTTAAATTTGGTTGAAGGTTTTAGTGAAAATGGTAATACATTTGAACTAATTGGAAATATAAAATGTTAATTGTTTTATTTGTAATCCGTATTGAATTTCCAACAATAACTTTGGGGTTAAGGTACACAAATGGTCTCTATATTTTTCTGTGTTATAGTATCACCTTGTAACATTTTCTCTTACTTGTAGGATAATTTAAAGAAATTAAGTTTAAGTACTTCCCAAATAAGTAGCATACAGTCAATGAAAAACAATTTGGGTGAATTTGATGAAAACTTATGCCTTGGTTCCTGTTTATAGGTATGTGTTATACAACTTAGGCATCTATAGGTCAAAACATAAAAATTTAAAAAAGAAAAAGAGGGAGGTGGTATAATATTCCTTCTGTATTCCAAACCTTTTGATAAATTTTCAATTTTGAGGTCTTGACACTAACAATGGGAGGAGATTTATATGTTCCCACAGGTAAAAGCACCAATCTAAATGCCTGAAAACATACAACTTTTGGCTGTGCAGGACGGACTGGGAAATGCCAGCAGAGAGGCTGACCCATCTGAACATTAAAGGAAGAGGAACCTCAGACCACCTGAGTCACAGACACTGAGCATCTCTCTGAATTCTATTTGGGTTAACTGTTTATAATGTGCCCTAATGAAGTTTACCTTCCAGATTCTGAGAAACCTTCCTACCTCTCCCCTTTATAGGAAAAAGAAAAACATGATGGTAATGAAGTCATTCCCTAACTGTAAACTAGAGCCAACTGTTATAGTGGTAATTTCTTATAAAACGGGTATACCTTCTTTAATTGACTGATAGACATAGGAATTGTGAAAGGATAATTCTCTATTTAGAGCCAAATATAATAGTAAAGTCTTCATAAGCTGTGTAATTAAGCAAAATATATTAATACAGGAGAGCTCTGAATCAGCAATGGATTATTCTGCCTGGGAGATGTTGGCTAGGGGATCCAAGCTCCCAAAATTATAAAGGCCTTTTGCCTATAGTGGGATGTATGCAAGGAGAAAGGCTATAAGTCCCTGTTGTCGAAGATCTGGTGTAAGCATGGAAAAATGTTTTGAGACATCACTTGCTAATGTACAGTTGGCCTCTGAAATGCCAGAGAGCATTACCAAAGGCCACTAAAGCAATAAAGCAAAATATTGGTCTCCTTGAGTCAAGCTAGACTCCTCTGTCAGTATCAGCTACACCTCAACTGCTTGGAGATACTGTGCAACAGTGGCAGCCATGTGTCTCTATATATATCCCAAATCTAATTGGCTATTTAGCTCTCTCCTTGGAGGAATAATTCAAGGCTGATGCCACAAGCTTACATCCCCTAGTGGTTAGGAGATGTTATAAGCCACAATAAGAACTTGTCACTCTTTATAGAGAAACCACAGTTTGTGGATTAGCATACCATGCAAACATCTATGTCTATGCTCACAGCTTAGCTTGCCATAATAATTAGTACTGTTTAAGTGCCTGTACATCTAATTGCTTGTGCTTTGTTAGTAGGATTAAAAAGGTACTCTGGATAAGCTGTCAATCCATGAAGGGAAACAACCTGAACAGACTAGAGTCCAAAATGACATCTCCAGAGAAAATAAACTGTTTTGCTTCTCACCCACTTGTGCCCCTTTCGCAAAGCCTAGGGAACAACTTGTGGAAGAGGAGGCATGGTAGAATGTAAGGGCTGCAGAGAGATAGGGATGAATCGTGAGACTACAGCAATATAGACTGGACTCCTATTTGATCAACATGCTTGTGCATACAAGCTTCTCCAATTGGACTATGGGAACCTTAGGTTGTTCAAAATTTGGACTAGATAGTTGCAAATTGGTTTTACATAAATGTTACTTACATTCATTGCTTATGCTTGGCAATTAGCCTACTTCATGGTTGGGATTTTGGGCTATTAATTGGCCTTAGTGTGAAAATAAAGTTTCAGGTCTGACCTGCCCCCCACTGCCTAGCACTCAAAATAGGCTTGAGCAGCTGGCTATTCAAAACTCAGGTTCCTTTGGGTTGTTAGCCTCACCCATGGGCTCCCCTGCCTCTCAGAAAAATTAAAAAAAATAAAATTTAAGCCGGGCGTGGTGGCACATGCCTTTAATCCTAGCACTTGGGAGGCAGAGGCAGGCGAATCTTTGTGAGTTCAAGGCCAGCCTGGTCTACAGAGTGAGTTCCAGGACAGCTGGGACTACAGGGAGACCCTGTCTCGAAAAACACCAAAAAAAAAAAAAATAAAAAAAAAAAAATAAAATTTAAAGGGTGAGATGTGAGAAAACTTAGTTAAGATGGGTAGCATTCTAAGCCAATGGTACCTCCTTAGCCACACCCATGGGGTGGGGTGTAGTGACGAAAAGGTTCTAGGATTCGGCCCTGAGAATTGAGTCATGATGGATATTTAAGCAGACATCTTGGAATAAAATCTCTCTCTGCACTGGAACCTCAACATGCGTCCATGCTTTCCACATGGGTTTTCCTAGGATTAAGTGGGCCCTGCCACAAATCTCAATGGCGTACCTACACCCCCTCACCACTGGATTTCATGCATTCTGCTTTTATGTTAAGGCCAAACCAGTCAAGTTGGCATCCCCTGATGTCCCTCAGTGCAAGTTCATCCACCTGGGTCTAGTCAGTCTATCGTAGAGTCATTTCCTTAAAGCTCTTCTTCATCCAGTAGTAATCAGATGCCCAATAATTCTTTGGCTAAGATTAGGGCTTCCTGCCCATTTCCACAATTGTATGCTAGGTTTTTGTCTACTTGAGTTTTCATGGGTCTTGTGATACTCTATCATTGCTTGAAGTTCATATGAATAAGGTCCCAGGAGTCAGTAAGACTCTACTTCCATATGGTCATGCAACTCCTCCCCTGGCTTTTACAATCGTTCCACCTCCTCTTCCACAATGGTCCTGGAGGCCTGGGTTCATTGCCCTCTATTATATGAGAGAGCTTCATTGCTGAGAGTTGAGAGATCCGTCAATATTCTCTCTACCTTTTTTTTTTTTAAATACAATACTTTTATTGATGGCTTGCATATTTCAGACATCATTTTTCAGTTCAATTAAGACATCTTTCCCTTCACTCTACCCCACCCTAGATCATGCATTCTGTCATACATGCCCTGCATCTTTCTCTCAGTCTTTTTAAAGTTTTTCTTTACAAAGGTTTATTGTTTGGGGCAGAATTTAACTATATCACTCCATTCTTTGACCCAGTCCTTATGTTGTTGTGGTTCCCTCCCAATTGTATTATTCCAAAATATGCCTATATAATTGTCATATGTGTCAGAATTTTTTCAGTGTCCCTTTTTCCCTTTTATTTAATTACTGAAATTACAAGGGTTCCATTTCCAACACAGTTTCCTGGCCAATGTACATTATTTCAGATACATTAAGTCTGAACAGTCTTTGTGGACAAGCCTCAGGGGAACCTATCTAGGCAGTCTCTGATTGAAACTCTCTTCCCAGGTGATTCTGGGTTGTAGCAAGTTGACAATTAAAACTAATCCTCAAGTCAAGTCCTCCTTCAAATAGCTTTTGTACTTTAAAAGAATGATTTACTCTTATTTTATGTGCATGAGTGTTTTGCCTCATGTATGTAAGTACACCTGTGTGTGCAATGCAGACCAGAAGAAGGTGTCACATCCCCTGGAACTGGAGTTATGGATGGTTGTTAGCTGCCTTGTGGGTGCTGGGAACTGAACCTGGCTCCTCTGCAAGAGCAGCCAGTGCTCTTAACTGGTGAGACATCTCTCCAGCTCCAAGGATTTCTTCATTTTTGTTGTTGTTGCTATTCATTTGTTTGTTATGAGACAGGGTTTCATTATACAGTGTTTACTGGCATGGAATTCACTATGCAGACCAGGCTAGTTGCAAACTCACAGGGATCGTGCCTACCTATGCCTCCTAGGTGCTGGGTTAAAGACTTTTGCCACCGCACCCTGCCAACTCTCTTTTTTTTTTTAATTTTTTATTTATTTCTGTATGTGTAGGAATGTACCGTCTGCATGCAGGTTTGTGCACCCGTGTCATGCAATGCCACGGAGGTCAGAAGAGGGTCTCGGATTCCCCTGGAACTGGAGTTCTCCTGGAATTGGAGTTTCAGACGGTTCTCAGCCGCCATGTGGGTGCTGGGGATCGAACCCGGGTCCTCTGTAAGAGCGGTCGGTGCTCTTAACCACTAGGCCATCTCTCCAGTCCCTGCCAACTCTCTTTTAAAGTGTCTTAAAATTCTGAGAAGTGTAAATTGAGCCTTTCCAACAAACAGTTGGAGGCTATAACCTTCCTACCATCATTTGTTACTGTTTCCGTAGTTAAATGAATTCTGTTTCAAACAACTGATTTAAAAACAAGGATTTGGATAGCTACCCATTAGTAGGGGGAAATTTTCTTTTTCTCTTTTATTTTATTCATTCTTTAAGTCCTTTGAGCATCTGAAGTAGTCCCCTCACATTTTACAGGAACCAGGGCGTAGGTACTTTTGGAAACTATCATTCAGTTGTTGGCCTTTATAACAAAAAGAGAAATGTATACCTAAGTCTCTACATTTTAACTTTCCAGTTTTAAAATTTATTCTAAATACTATGTACAACAAAGGAGTCTGTTTATTCGGTTGTATAAAAGTAGCAGTGTTACATTTTGAGTCTTTAAAGGGTTCTCCACACTGCTTTCCACAGTGGTTATACCAGTTTACATTCCTACCAGCAGTGGATGAGTGTTCCTCTTTCCCCACAACCTCTCCAGCATTTGGTGTCTTTTGTTTTCTTGGTCTTAGCCAGTCTTATTGGAGTGAGATGATATCTTAGAGTGGTTTTAATTTGCATTTCCTTAATTATTAATGATGTTGAATACTTTTTATGCTTTTATTGATGTTTTGTGTATTTCAGACATCATTTTTTGATTCAATTTAGGCATAGCCCCCCCCCCGATCGTGCATTCTGCCATAACTGTCCTGCATCTTTCTCTCAGTCTTTTTTTATGTTTAGGCATTCATATTTTCCTGCATTAATTTTATATTACTCTAAAATGTGGATACATACTCTCCACCCATATACAATAAATACATAGTGTGAAAATAAGTGGTGGGTGGATTCTGGAGCCCGTTGAGAGATTTATATTATAACAACATAGTCACTTTCAGATAAACAGAAATAAAACAATAATGTTGTTCAGCTTGCCTTTCATTTGGGGGATTTGGTGTTAACATTGGTGCTGAACACTTTTTAAGATGTTTCTCGATCATCTTTATTTCCTCACTGGTGAAGTCTCTGTTCAGCTCTTTACTCCATCTTTTGAGTGAGTCATTTGTTTTCTTACTTCTTTGTTTTTTAAGTAATTTATATATTCTGGAAGTTAATGCTCAGTCAGATGTATCACTGGTGAAGGTTTCCTCCCACTCTGTGGGTTTTCTCTTCACTTCCTGATTGTTTCTTCCACTGTACAGAAGCTTTTGAGGTTGATGAGGTCCCACTTGTCAATTGTCGACCTTATTTTCTGTGTAAGTGCTGTCTGATTTAGAAAGTCTTTTCCAGGGCTGGAGAGATGGCCTAGCAGTTAAGAGCACCTACTGCTCTTGCAGAGACCCAGGTTCGATCCCTAGCACCCACATGGCGGCTGAAAACCATCTTTAACTCCAGTTCCAGGGGAGTCCGATGCCCTCTTCTGACCTCCACAGCATTGCACAACACAGGTGCACAGACCTACATGCAGACAGTACATGCATACACATACGAAAATAAATAAAATAAAATAAAGCCTTTTCCTAAGCCCATGTCTTATAGGTTGCTGCTAGCTTTTTCTTCTATCACCTTCAGAGTTTCAGGTTTCAGGTTGAGGTCTTTGATCCCCTTGACATTCTGCCCAAATTAATATACAGATTCAATGCAATCCCAATTAAAATCCCCATGCGTTTTTTTCACAGACTTGGGGGAAAAAATCCTTAAATTCATATGGAAAAATAAAAGACCCTGAATAGCTAAAGCAACTCTGAGTGAAAAATGCAATACAGGGGGGATCACCTTACCAGACTTCAAGCTATATTACAGGGCTATAGTCATAAATACAGCCTAGTACTGACACAAAAACAGACCTGTTGACCAATGGAACAAAACTGAAGATCCAAACTTGAGCTCATACAATTTCAGCCACCTCATATTTGACAAAGGGGCCAAAAAAGCTCATTGGAGGAAAGATAGCATCTTCAGCAAATGGTGCTGGCAAAACTGGATCACCATATGTAGAAAAAACAAAATTGAATCCCTACCTCTCCCCCCTGTAAAGAAATCAACTCCAAGTGGATCTCTCTACACTTTGTACCACTATGTTTCATAAGTCTTACGTGTAGGAGTTCCATTATAGATGTGTCACTTAGGGTTGGGCATTTGACAGACCTCTGTGTGACCAGTTGTGGAACTCTGTAACAGTGTCATGGAAAAGCAGCTTCTTTGATGAGTGGTGACTGGCGTACTTGTCTGTAAATACAAGGATCTATAGTAAGAAATTACATTTGTCTAAGGATGTGACAGCCTTTGGGTTTTTTTCTAAGATCTGTGACCTCTCCATCCATGTGTACTTGCCTATGTTTACAGTACCGCACATGCATTCCCTCCCATTGAGTGGGCTTTTAGATCCAATTAAGTAGGTGTTCTTTATCCAAAAGCTAAAAGTGTTGGTACTACCCCAACATACTTTTCTGTGCCAGTCATTGTTGTGGTTATTAGGCCTTCAAGTTGGGGTTGGACCACCGATTAATGTTCTCCCTTCGTAACTTTCATAGTGTTATCCAAAACTATGAGAGCTAGCCTTCAGGGAGGTGGCTTCCAGGTCAGTTCCAACTCCATTACTCCACATCCTATGTCCGAAATATGTCTTGTCTTCAGCAATAGGGTCTTAACTTCAAGTTCTGGGCGGCAATCAAGACTGTGGCAATAGCTTGTGTAATTTTTGGAGTCTTTCGGACTATCCTGGCCAACAAATCAAAAGAAGCTTTTTCCTATCTGGTGCTTTTTCTTGTTATGTAGACTTCAGCTCCATATACATGGACCCATGTAGACCTAATATATGTGTAATTTTTCAGGAGGTTTTTGAATTAATATTATTCCCTGTGGTGTTTTATACCAGGGAGGCATTATTTATCCTCTCTCTCTCTCTTTCTCTCTCTCTCTTTCTCTCTCTCTCTCTCTCTCTCTCTCTCTCTCTCTCTCTCTCTCTCTTCCATTTCTCCTAGTGTCCTCACTCTCCTGAGTGCCTTCTATGACTGTGACCAGGTTTATATGCTATTCCGTTATGCTTCTCAGCAATTTGGCAAAGTGGAGAACTTGATCTGCAAGACAAAGAAGGCCCCATAGAGTGAACTGTGGATTCAGTTTTCTGAATATTTAGGGCACATGAGCTACTCATTTCTGCCCACTCTGAGGCTGCTTTACTTCTCACAAGCAGCCTAATAGCAGACCCTGTGACACACACAGGTCTGAGAAAGTGGTTCATTTCCCAGAGTCTGTCAAGGCTCATTAATTAAGGGAAACATTCCACTTGTTAAAATCATAGATAAAGACTCTCCTAACCAATTATACCTAGCCAGACTGATTGGAGGCATCTTTTAATGAGATAAGGCAATAAAGCTGAATATCTTAGAAGGTATTGTTCATTTCTTCCTATCTACTAGAAGCAGAGATGAGGCCTTGATGGCTTAGAGAAATTGCCCTCTGTATTCCTGTAACTATCCTCAGGGAGAGACCTCTGGAACTTTAATTCTGTTTTGTCTCCAAAATCAACATTATTCAGGAATGAAAAGGAATCTTTGAACATCAAAAGCCGCGTGTGAAAATCCAGAGAGCAAGGGAATTCTGTTTCCAATGTCAGCCCAGCTTTTTCCATGGTCCCCTCTCTGGATAATGCACGCACATCACTCATTGTCAGATTTATTCCATCATCGTTGGGGTGCTACTGCACGCAAACATTAGACTTCAATCTGCTACACTGGCTAAGGTGAAGGGGATTCAGCTAACCAGCTCTGATTCCTACATGGCAGATAGATGCTGTTTTCTGAGAACAGGGGGACACACGTGCAGGTGGTGCCACGGTGGCTGGGGTGGTTGGAGGGTTGGAGTTTCCAGACCAGGCACAATGCCAACATTTTTTTTTTATCTGAATGTTTTCCTAATATGTTCCAATTTGGGTAAGAAGGTTATACCCTTTTCCAACTGTGTGTTGGAAAGGCTCAATTTACTCTTCTCAGAATTTTAAGACACTTTAAAAGAGAGTTGGCAGGGTGGGGTGGCAAAGGTCTTTAACCCAGCACCTGGGAGGCATAGGCAGGCAGGATCCCTGTGAGTTTGCAATCAGCCTGGTCTGCATAGTGAATTCCATGCCAGTAAACATTGTATAATGAGACCCTTTCTCAAAACAAACAAATGAATAGCAACAACACTAACAAAAATGAAGAAATCCTTGGAGCTGGAGAGATGTCTCACCAGTTAAGAGCACTGGCTGCTCTTGCAGAGGAGCCAGGTTCAGTTCCCAGCACCCACAAGGCAGCTAACAACCATCCATAACTCCAGTTCCAGGGGAATCTGACACCTTCTTCTGGTCTCTGCATTGCACACACAGGTGCACTTACATACATGAGGCAAAACATTCATGCACATAAAATAAAAGTAAATCATTCTTTTAAAGTACAAAAGATATTTGAAGGGGGACTTGACTTGAGAGTTAGTTTTAATTGTCAACTTGCTACAACCTAGAATTACCTGGGAAGAGAGTTTCAATGAGAGACTGCCTAGATAGGTTGGCCTGTGGGCATGGTGCTGGGTGGTTTTCTTAACTGTGTTCACTGAAGTGGGAAGACCCACCCTGGATGTGGGTATGCCATTCAATGGGTTTGGATCCTGGAGTGTATAAGAGTAGAGAGAGCAAGCTGAACAATAAGCACACATTCTCTCCCCGCTCTTGACTGTGGATGAGTGTGATGAGCTACAGATGGACTGTCACCTGGAAATGTGAGTTAAAATAACCCACTTCTCTATATCAAAAGAAACAAAACGAGCACAGAAGATGAAGGAGGCATGACTCAGGCAGCACATGTTTCCTTTAAATCCTGGCTAAACGCCAGCAAGGAAATAAGAACCCCAATCTCTAGCCAACAAGGAACTCCAACAATTTGAATGAGCTCAGAAGCAGATTAAGTTTTCTGTCTTCCTAGAGGAGCCCAACTGGCTGATACCTTGACATCTTCAGTGACATGAATCCTAGGGCAGAGAATCCTATCCACTTGTAATAAATTTTGTTATTTTCAGCCATTGTTAAGGTAATGACAGAAAATTAATAAGCTAGGCTGGTGAAATGCCTCGGGGGGGGGGGGTAAAGGCACTCGCCATCAGGCCTGATGACCTAAGTTCGAGCCCCAGGACCCACATGATGGAAGGAGAGAACTGATTCTTCCTAGTTGTCCTGTAGTCTCTATATCTGTGCTCTCTCTCTCTCTCTCTCTCTCTCTCTCTCTCTCTCTCTCTGTGTGTATTCACTCATGTGAGCAAACTTAATGTGTCATAAAAATGTTTAAATAAGATGATTAAGCCCACTGTTTCATACCAGAGCATATAGATTATGTCAGATATAAAGTTAAGCACCTGAAATTCACTGTTAAGCACCTTCTCTGGCTAGAAAAATCTAGTTGGAAGTGCAGGGGAGTGAATCATAGCTTCCCAGGGTCAGCTCTCAGCCAGCTGCCTGAGTGGTAAATGTACACCTCCTTGGGGTGCTCCAAGGTGGCGTGCTGTGTCTCCTAGGGTTCTCTAGTGAAACAGCCCTGATGGCCACAGTGGTGACTCCTCTGTTGCTGCACCCTGTGCTGGATTTTTCTTTCCCTGTCTCACTTCCTCACTGCCCTAGAGGTTTCTTGGGAATCATCTCCCTAATAAGCAACTTATACCACATTATGACTTATTTTCCTTCAGAATAAAAATTCTAACCTAAGATACTGCTTACAGAGGTAGGGGTAGAAGTAAGATGCTAAAATATTTCTCCTGTGAAAATTTATACTTTCCAAGTGAGAAATCTGAGCAGTATTCTGTTACCAAAAGGACACAAGTTTTAGTATAATACAGATATGGTTTGGAATCCCAGATCTGCCATTTATTAAGTGAAAAAATATAGACAAATTATTTAACCTCTCTGGGTCTGTTTTTCCCTCTGTAAAATGGGTTTAATGTCTACCTTTCATGCCACGATATTGGTATGAAACAATGTATGTGGATACTCGCTATGGAATCTTTCTATGATTTTCTAAAAGCTACACAGCAAGGAAAAATGATGAACTCTGACTTAAATTGCTGTCTTTCCCTATATTCATTGTTTATCATAATATGGGACAGCCAGCTAGACTGCATCCAGGAACCCTGGGCTCCTAGATAGGAAATATGATGTTTATTGTGACAAGTGTATCCCAAGTTACAGAACTAATTGGTGCTAAATAGAGAGTGATGCATTTAAATATCCATTTTACCAGATCAATACAGCCATTTCCAAATAGTAAGTGCTTACCTAATAAATCATATTATTGATTTTAAAAAGATCTCAAAATTTCAGGTGTTCTATTTCTCTGAAATCACCCATTTTTAATTTGGAGGAAAGAAACAACAGAAATTTGGTGGCCTTTTAGAGCTGCTTGGAATTGCTAGATTTTCTTTCTGATACAATAAAAACCAGCGTTATATTTTTAAGCATTACCAGGCTGGAATTTTTCGGCTGCAGAGCACTGAGAACAGAGCTAAGAATAATCCCAAGGGCAATTCTCACAAAACAAGCAATGCAAGCAGCCAAGAAAAACAAACCAGGGGGGCTTTTCTATCCTCCTGGAGGGGTCTTGCCCTAGCTCAGCAAGGAGCCCGGCTGCCTTCAGGAAGAGTTCTGCTGATTAGCTGGCCAACCCTCTCTTGTTTCTTCCGCTTGGGGAATTCACCAGAATTGGCTCATTTTGAAGATATTCCCATTAGTTATTCCTTTAACCCCCAAACAGAAAGTTTCCGAAGTTTCAAGATAAGGTGCTGCCAAGCAGGAAACCAAGGCCACATTAAGATTAAGTCTTCCATCATCTAGGATGCTTAAGAGGGGGGATGAGTGGAGTTACAGAGACCACTTAAATCTAGGAGAAGCGAGAACACACACACACACACACACACACACACACACACATACACACAGAGCTTGTTGCTGATGCTTTAGCAACTATTCTTTCTTCCTTAGTTATAAGCCTGTCACTTCCTTTGTTGAGAATTCAAAAAATAAATCATCCTAAATACTCTTTATAAGTGCCCAGTCCGTGCACTTCAGTCTTCCAGTTACACAGAAAGACTACCATGATTAACCGCAGTGTAAGTTTGTTAAAAATTATGGCACCTTAAAATGTTCTTTGTTGTTGTCATTGTTTATTTTATAATTTTTTTAGACAAGCTCTTTTGTAGCCCAGGCTAGCTTCAAACTCACTGTGTAGCTGTGACTGGCACTGATCTCTTCATCCTTCTGTCCACTTCCTGAGTTCCACTGTACCTGGCTCCGCTTCTTTTCTCTTTCTCTTTCTCTCTCTCTCTCTCTCTCTCTCTCTCTCTCTCTCTCTCTCTCTCTCTTTTTTTTTTTTTTTTTTTGTGACAGGGTCATACTATGTTGCTCTGATGGGCCCACAACTTGCTATGTAGCCCAGACTGGCCTCAGCTTGGCAGTGGTCCTGCCTCAGCCTCCTGGATGCCAGGATTGCAAAGTTTGTGAACACACACAGCTAAGATGTGTTTTACTGAGAGGCTCAGGTGATTCTTCTGAGAAGCTGACATCTTCTACTGGGTATGACGAAGGGAGTGGGCAGCGCTGAGCTTCTACTCCATCCAGATGATAGAGATGTCTAATAGCTCGTGAGTGAGCATGGCTTTCTGGGAAATGAACGCAGAAGTAACCAATTTAACATCTAATGTATTTATGCTTCGATCAAACAGTTACTGCAGCACAGTGGAACACTGATACAAATTTTCTCTCTCAGTTTTGGGTATGTGAGAGATATGCTTGTATTCTGCAAGTAAGACTGAATCTTCATTAGGATTTTCTTCTTCTACCTGTCACTATAAAGATAATTTATATATCCTTAGACATTAGCAGAGTAGAATTTTTTGATCAGAAAGAGTACTGAAGGTTTTTAAAAAACATCCAAAAATAAGAGGAAGAATGGTGATCCCTACTCCAGGGAGCAGGAAGAAGCCATGGCTTGTATTTCCCAGGTACACTCAGCAGTGACGACTCAAGCAAACTGAAGGTTCTTGTCACAACTGATTATAGTTAACATGGCTTCCACCACACCCAACAATCTGTTCTTTCTACATAGCAGCCTTTATTAGAAATCAGACATTTGTCTGACACTCCCTCAGAGAGTGTTTCCCCAGAGATAGAAATTAATTGTCAAGGGGTCCACATGAGCCCAGGTTGAAAAATCAGCAGTTCAGGAACAGCCCAGCTAAATCTTCAGAGTTTGGGAGACTTAGTAGAGACAGAGGTATCTCCAACACAGGTCATCTCTTGGAAAATTTTGAATTATTTGGAGAAGATTAATATTCAAAACCCCAGATAAAATATCCAATTTCTAGCTATAACCCATCCCTCCCCGCCCTGCCCAGCCAAAGCAGGTGCTCCTCATTAGAGCCAAGCAGGATGAATCGGCAGAAGCTGGCTGTAAGCCCCTTCCTGGTTGTCCTGGGTCTCCTGTTTATCGTCTCTCTAACAACCCAAGTACCCAGAACAAGCCCATCTGTGCCTACTACCCAGCCACAGGATTGGCAATTCTAATCTCAGAGGCAGGGAATAGAAGTATCCTGAGAGAATCCAGGATAATTGTTAGGGTGAGTGGATTTGGAATAACATACTGTTGGTTAAGATATTTATATGTGGGGATGAAGAGATGCTCCTGTGGTTACGAGTGCTGGCTGTTCTTGCAGTGGACCTAGGTTTGATTCCCAGCACCCACATGGCGGCTGAGAACCATCTTTAACTCCAGTTCCAGGGGAATCCGACACCCTCTTCTGACCTCCACGGCATTGCACGACACAGGTGCATAAACCTGCATGCAGACAGTACATTCATACACATAAAAATAAAATTTAAAAAACCTGGTTCCTTGGTTTCCTTATCTGTAAAACAGGGAGAAAGTACACATTTCACAAGCAATAGTGAGAATTAAGTAATGCTATAGACGAACATGCGAAATGTTCAGAATAACATTTGATGATTAGATATGGCTCAGATCAGGACTCAGTATGTCAAAGATTATAATTGGGGGTCTAGGTCATTAAATAGGTGTTGTATCACCATAGTTCATGTTTTACCAGTGATTAAGATAGAAACCTTGTTATGAAAATAATCCATAAGCTGGAGAGATGGTCTAGCTCTTAAGAGCACCGACTGCTCTTGCAGAAGACCCAGGTTCGATTTCCAGCACCCACATGGCAGCTGAGAACCATCTTTAACTCCAGTTCCAGGAGAATCCGACCCCCTCTTCTGACCTTCACGGCATTGCATGACACGGGTGCACAGACCTACATGCAGACAGTACACTCATACACATAAAAAATAAATAAAATTTAAAAAATAAGAAAATAATCGATAAGCACAAATGTATGATCTAGGGTTGTTTATGACTAATATGCAAAATAATCATTGGGGACTTAGCCAATATGCCGGGTAAATTTTGTTTTAACATTTAAGTCAATGCATAGGAACTCTTTTCTTCTTTTAGAGGTGGTGTCTCACACTTGTCCAGCCCAGGCTGGAACTCACTATGTAGCCCATGCTGGCCTCACACACACACCCACCAATACTGCAGCCTCAGACTCCCAAGTACTGAGACTATAAGCAAGTGTCACATTAGCTTGACTATACTTTTTATTATTAAGGGCAGACACACATCTGTAATTTACACACACATACACACACACACACACACAGATTTATGTATGAATGCAGCCTCATATCCTCCCCTGAAATCAGAATAAATAATGTGTGTAATTACACTGCTATATTTATTGAACAAGAGCAACTATATTTAACGAAGTAGCTGGGATGAAATATTGAAGTAATTTCAGTATCTGGAAAAAGAAAGATAATGGAAAAGTAGAAGGAAGAAATCCTCCATTAAATGTTGGGATTTGTTTCTATTTCCTATTTTATACTATTTTAGAGAAAATAGGCATTATTTCAAATATTTGAGTGGCACTATTTTGTACTAGGGTCATAAGTAGTATGTAGAATCTGAGGACTAGCATAAACTCCTAACTCACTCCCCTGTGACACAGTGCTTAGTACCATGGACTGAGGTTGTAGGTGACTGGAATAGGAAGCCAGTTTCAGTTCATGCAAGGATAGCAAAATGTTCTTAGTTTGCTTATGTTTATAAAATTAATTTCTACCAGTTATATAAGTGATAATAATTAGCAAAGTCTTAAAACATACTAAAGACAGACTTTTTGATATTCAAGTTAAGATAATGAGTTTGTAGCCTATTAATAAAATTACATATAAAATACAAAAACATGGAAAAAAGAGGACCAGTTTGAAGGGACAAAGTTTCTGACATCATTATAAAATTTCTTTTATTGTGGTGGATATTCCTGGAAAACCTTGGTTGTAGTTAAAATTTCCTCTGTACCGGATTTGGCTAATATCGTCCTATTACTCACAGGAAGTAACTGGCGCTATAAAGAAGCTGCGGCAGAAGCAATGCTCGGTGGTTCTTGGCTAAAGACGCATCAGAGTTGCTAGAAGAAGGGAGTGACAGAAGTAGCAACGATACACCTGCGAAATCTAACAGCCAAACGACCATCCACAGAACAGTAAGTGCAAAGCTCATGGTTTGAGCAGCCTTGGGCCTGAAACATAGATCTATATGTGAGAGAAGATATGCAAAAATCCTTCTGAACAAAAGCTCTGCTTAAGTTGTTACAGTATTGTAATTAAACCTGCCTTTCCCTTTTGTTTTAAATGATGAGAATGTTAAATTTGGCTTTCATTCATTACAGTCAATGTCTTTGAAATAAATAGGTGGCACTGACCACCCTTACCTAAAGTGTTACAGTGTTGACTTAGATCACATGATAGAGGATTTGAGCAACCAGCACTTAGAATTTCCTTCTATGAATAATTCTGTACTTTCTCTCCCCAGAAAAGTACCTCAAGTCTCCTCTTCTGGTGGGAGGAACCCCTGAAGCCATGACTCCCTCACATTTCCTCTCTGCTCTCACTTTCGGTGAGTGAGAGCCATTAGATAGACCAGGGCTGGGCATCTTCCCAGAAGAGCAGAATTTTCTTCCTTGCATGGGGCTGTTCTGTGTGTTGTAGGGTGTTAGGCAGCATTGCTGAGCTCTGCCTTCAGTGTTCTGTGCTGTGATCAAAGCGCGCTTAGTTTCCTCACCTGTAAAGAATGGATCATAAAGGGCTGGGTGTGGTGGTACATGCCTTTAATCCTAGCACTTGGGAGGCAGAGGCAGGTGGATCTCTGTGAATTCAAGGCTAGCCTGGTCTACAGAGTGAGTTCCAGGACAGCCAGGGCTACAGGGAGACCCTGTCTCGAAAAGACAGAAAAAAAAAAAAAAAAAAAAAAAAAAAAGGAATGGATCATAAATGATGTATTTGGGTATTGTGAAGAATCATTCATTCAGTTCCTGAAAAGTGGTTCACATAGAGCTTGGTGGCACATAGCACTTAACAAAGCTTTATTTTTTTTTTACTTTCATTGTACTGTAAAGAAGAAATATTAAATTATGATGCCAATAAAGCACTCAGGAGATGGCCCAGTCACAACAGGGGCACTTAATAAATGCTGGTTTCTTCAGATGTTCTTTTTCTTACTTTTGTGAAAGGTACTGAAGTTTGGCCCATCACAATGGCCCATGTATGATGAAAATGAGATAAACTAAAGCTCCAGTAATGGAGCTAAATCCCAGCAGGACTAAACTCTACTGTTCCTTTCTTGATTCTATCCAGTGTTTCTCATTGGAGAGAGTAGAGCTTGGTACTACAATGCCTCCACTGAACTCATGACGTATGATGAGGCCAGTGCGTATTGTCAGGAGAAGTACACGCATCTGGTGGCAATTCAAAACAAAGAAGAGATCGAGTACCTAAACTTTACATTGAGATATTCACCAAGTTATTACTGGATTGGAATCAGAAAGGTCAATAACATATGGATCTGGGTGGGGACCCAGAAGCCTCTGACGGAGTCAGCTAAGAACTGGGCTCCAGGCGAGCCAAACAACAAGAGAAGCAATGAGGACTGTGTAGAGATCTACATCCAGAGACCCCATGATTCAGGCATGTGGAATGACGAGAGATGTGACAAAGAGAAACTGGCTTTGTGCTACACAGGTAGGATGTTTCAGGCAGCAGTAGGAGGGAGTTTTAGTGGGCAGCCTGACAGAGTAAGAACATGCTAAAATTGGTCAAACTGCGCTCATTTTATAGTTAAAGGATATGATTGTAATGAATTCTAATAGTAATGGTATCTTGTTTTACTTATTTGTGTGTGAGTGAAGTCAAGGATATATGTATGTATACAAATATGCATATGGATAGTTTAATCTGTATAGACAGCACATATACTCACACACACTACATATTTTATTTGTGGGGTGGAACTATCTTTAGAGATATGACAGAATGAATTTTTCTAGGCCTGGTGCCAAGAACAGCTATTCTCTTGATGTCTATTTATTAACACCAAGGTGTGAAATAGGTGAACCCGAAACTTGGTTTTGTCATTTTTGTAAAGCATGTCAGTCAAAATCTTCAGCACTCACACCATTGATGATGTCTGAATTGCACTGCTGATTCTAAATTCAAAAGAACTCATTATGAGAAAGGTCATAATTGTCCTCATCATGGTTTGTGCTTTCTTCAGCTTCCTGTACCCATGCATCCTGCAGTGGTCATGGTGAATGTATAGAGACCATCAATAGTTACACCTGCAAATGCCACCCTGGCTTCAGTGGACACAACTGTGAGCAAGGTAAGTTTAGTCCTCGCCTGTTCCTTCAACAAAGATAGTGGCCCCTTCTCATCTCCCAGCTGGCTTTTCAGTCAGTTCTGCATGTTTCCCCTGCCTTGGAGTAATAGTGTCACCATAACTGAGACTGTAAAGTCAGAACTTTCTGGGTCAAATATCAAATTTACCACTTATTATTTATGGTAACTTGACAATGTAGTCCTATAGGATAACCAAATATATATGTATGTTGTCATTAAACTACACATGTACATGTGGCCCATGACTGTAGTTATATTACCTAGATTATCTAGATAATCTAGGTTCTAGATAAAAGAATTAAGATAATTATAGGAAGAGCTTCAAAGTCTAATGGCTCCATAGGACCTAACCACATGAAATGTTCAATAAGCAGTAATTATGGTATCCAGGGAGGGATCTTCTCTCCAGTAAAGGTGAGAGATGAACAGAAGTCTGATCTGAATGTCTTTTTTTTTTTTCCAGTCGTGACCTGTAAAACACAGGAACAGCCCGAACACGGAACCCTGAACTGCACCCACCCTTTCAGGAACTTCAGCTATAATTCCTCCTGCTCTTTCAGCTGTGACAAGGGCTACCTACCCAGCAGCATGGAGACCACCATGAGGTGTATGTCCTCTGGAGAGTGGAGTGCTTCTGCGCCAACCTGCCATGGTAACTCTCAGACTACAATCAAACCTCTTCTCACTTGCCTTAATTTCTATCTAGTGCATAACTTTCAAAATCTACAGAAAATTCTCTTTGTTCTCTCTGTGAATATATGTGGCCAGTATGCACTTACTTGGCTTGACAGAGGTATTTTTTAATCTCATTTTGAAAATGAGTATTTTTGAGGCTTCTGGTGACCTGTAAAGGAGAACACCATTCAGGCAGTGGACCACATCTAGAAATCTTCATGTTTTTCTCACAACCTTTCCCTGTTTAACTCTCATATATAAGGGCACCAGCTTCAGCACCGTGCTAACAAGGCAGCTTCAATAGCTCCTTTCCTCACTTAATTTTTCTGGAGCAATCAAGAAGATTGGTCTTTCAAGTCCTTTCTATGCCAGTGTTGTTTTCCTTCTAAATGGCCATAAGACATAATCTAGAGTCCATTGTTTTCTTTATTTTTGCCTTACATGTGTAAGTAAAATAGATGAGACATCACTCCTCATAGTCAAGGTGAAAATAAATTTAAAAAGATGGAAATCAGAATAGCATTAGTAAAGAAGAAAACCCTTGTTATGGGTGTCACCAAGAATTGACATAGTACTTTGGGTTACACCCTTTGAAGATGGGTTTTTCCCTTTTCTCTAAATGCCAATTGGAAAGAAAATGAAAATATCTGTGAATTTTCCTTCTGTAAAACTTTCCCTTGCTCTTTCCTCCCCACCAGTGGTTGAGTGTGAAGCTTTGACTTATCCTACTAATGGAGTTGGGGAATGTTCCCCAAACGCCAAGAGTTTCCCATGGAATACAACCTGTGCATTTGACTGTGACGAAGGCTACAAACTAATTGGAGCTCAGACTCTCCAGTGTACCTCATCCGGAAACTGGGACAACGAGAAGCCAACATGTAAAGGTAGAGTGGTTCCACGGTGAAACTCATCATCGACATTCTTTTTTTTTTTAATTTTTTTATTTCTGTATATGTATGAATGTATTGTCTGCATGCAAGTTTGTGCACCCATGAAGTGCAATGCCGTGGAGGTCAGAGAGGGTGTCAGATTCCCCTGGAACTGGAGTTCTTCTGGAATTGGAGTTTCAGACGGTTCTTGGCCACTATGTGGGTGCTGGGGATCGAACCCGGGTCCTCTGCAAGAGCGGTTGGCGCTCTTAACCGCTAGGCTATCTCTCCAGCCCCATCATCATATTCCCCATCCTTGAATGGGCAGGACAGACTTAAGCGTTCATAATGGATGCCGATTTATACAATATAAATGGACATATGTGTTACAGCTGTGACGTGTGATGCCATCCACCAGTTTCAGAATGGCTCTGTGGGCTGCAACCCCTCCAAGGCTGGCCCCTTAGCCTTCAAGTCCTCCTGTAGCTTTAGCTGTGACAAGTGCTTCATACTGCAGGGACCAACCCAAGTTGAATGCAATGTGCAAGGGCTGTGGACACCACAGATCCTGGTGTGCAAAGGGAAGTCGCAAATTGTCTCCTCCATACTTTTGTTTCTAAAACAGCTGCCATCTTCTGTTTTCCATGATGACAATAACACAAGGTTTTTTCCACATCAGATTAGTAATTTTGCAGTAAGATTTTCCTAATCTCTTCTAACATGTTCCTGTCACTTGCAGTGGTCCAGTGTCCAAGTCTTGAAGTTCCAGGGAAGGTCAACATGAGCTGCAGTGGAGCGTCTGTGTTTGGCACTGTGTGTGATTTTGCTTGTCCTGAAGGATGGATGCTCAATGGATCGGCAGCTCTGACATGTGGTGTCACCGGGCAGTGGTCTGGGCTGCTGCCTACCTGTGAAGGTGATGTATTGATTGATGGTAGTTGTCTGGGGAACTAGACATAAGAAGGGGTGCTATGTTGTTAAAAGAGCTCACTGTCCATTTCCAAAAAAAAAAAAAAAACCAAAAAAATTGTAGTCCAGGGTAACAAACTGATGAATATTTAGTTTTATGGGGCGAATATAAGGCATGTCCATGGAATGGGTAGGACTTTTTAAATTTTACAATTATCGGCCGAGAACCGTCTGAAACTCCAATTCCAGGAGAACTCCAGTTCCAGGGGAATCTGACACCCTCTTCTGACCTCCGCGGCATTGCACGACACGGGTGCACAAACTTGCATGCAGACGGTACATTCATACACATACGGAAATAAATAAAATTAATAAAAAAAAATTAAAAAAAAATTTTACAATTATATACTTTAAAGTTAAAGTATACAAAGAATCTTTGTAACATATATTTATACACATATATAATTATAGATTGTCATCCCCCGCCCCTGCTAGTCTTTTCCCTCTCCAAATAGGAACTCCTTCTGTTTTCATGACTTATTTCTATCACCCTCTCTTATTCCCCCTCCTTTAGAAGTCTCCCTCTCCTCTTATAGTGCAACGGTAGAATTCTGATAATTAGAAAAAGGAGATCTAGAGGGGAAAGGGGCATAGGAAATAAGAGATGTGAGAATGAGAAAACAAGCATCTTTCAGTATTGACCAAAGTGTAGTGTGCTGTAAAGGAGCGTTACAAGGGCGTGTTCTCCCTGGGGACACTGGGACATAGCCTCAGTGCGCATCCGAACCAGATCTAAAAGTCTTCAATGCCAAGTCTCTGCATCGGGCATATAACTCCGTGGCTCTTCTGATAGTAGCGGAGGTGCAGGGGAAAGGCCTGCGGGACAGGGCTTCTCACGTTCCCACTCTTGCTTCCTCAGCCCCCACCAAGCCTGTCCTCCCAGTGGCCGTCGCACTCTCCACTGCAGGAACCTCGCTCCTGGCAGTGTCCTCATTCATCTTCTGGCTTCTGAAATACTTCAGGAAGAAAGGTAAGTTCGAGCATCTACTCCTAAACTGTTTTTGAAAATTCTATCATTTTTTTTCTCATTTATGAGTCATAGTCTCTTGTAAAATTTTGCTAGATTATAGTAACTAGAATCTATCATTAGACAGCAAAGCAAAAAAAAAAAAAAAAAAGTCTCAGGACAAGAGTGCCTTCGGTAACTCGAAGCTGGAAGAGCTTTAGGAAACCCGTGTGGGTGTACTAACATTGCTTACCTCCAGGAGGCGCTACTCACTCTGAATTCCATGGAGTCTTTGGAGCTGTACAATGAGAATGCCATGGTGAATGCTCCCAGGAGAATGGATATAATGCTTCCTCAGGAGATTACTTGGAATCCAGTCTTAATTTATGACTGTCTCATGAGTAATAGGAAAAACATTTAAGCACAATCATGATTCCTTTGGCTCACAAACTAGATTTTTTTCTAAATTAAATTCCAATATTTAAACATTAGGAAATTTTATATAAAAGTTGAGATCTTAGATTTCTTATGAGAACTAAGAGGAAGAATCAGGGGGCTGAAGAAAATGGCTCGGCAGTTAAGAGCACTGGCTGCTCTTGCGGAGAACCCAGGTTTGATTCCCAGCACCCACATTGTGGCTGACATCCATCTGTAACTCCAGTTCTTAGAGAATCTGATGCCCTTGTCTACTTCCACAAGCAATGCCTGAGCCGGGTGCGCTTACACACATTCAGATAATATACTCATACACATAAAATAATGAATAGTGATAAATGAGATATTCTAAAAAGCACTAGTCCAAATTAATTGTTTTCTTTCTCTTGCAGCAAAGAAATTTGTTCCTGCTAGGTAAGTTGAATTCCTGCACCAAGCCTGTCATTCAGTACTCTACATTTTTTTTTTTCTCTGTATGTTGGAAGACTATGCTTGACATAGTGTTCTCATGTTCCCACAGTAGCTTCCAAAGCCTTGAATCGCATGGAAATTACTAAAGACCTTCTTACTTCACCTAAGTTCAAAATAATCAGGTAAGACTTGGACAGGCAATGTTAATAGTAGAATCTCCTTCCCAAGCACTGGTTTTCCTTGAGCAATCCCCTCCCCAAATTGCCATCGGCTAGAGGGAATCCCCATTTTAATGGTAATTTCTAGAAAGTTCTTTCACTTCTTTGTAGAAGGAGAGGGAGGGAAGAGCAGAGCACTGCTTGTCTTGATCCATTTTATTTATGAATGATAATGATGATAAACGCTGGCCCTCATTCAGCACTTATAGAATCCAAGGCGCAGTGTAAGCAACTCTAAGAGACAGGAGCTTCTCCTCTCTTTCTCTAACTGAGATGAAGAAAAGGTAGCACAGAATTTATGGAAATTTGTCTGAGTTCGCCAAGCTGCTGGGTGGCACAGATGGAATCTGAAACCCTGCATGTGGGTGGTCTGGAGTCTGTGACCTTAAACAATTGCACTGCTTTTGAGAGTATAAAAGGATCAAGCTAGGCCGGGCGTGGTGGCGCACGCCTTTAATCCTAGCACTTGAGAGGCAGAGGCAGGTGGATCTTTGTGAGTTCAAGGCCAGCCTGGTCTACAAGAGTGAGTTCCAGGACAGCTGGGGCTACAGGGAAACCCTGTCTCAAAAAGACCAAAAAATTAAAAAATTAAAAAAAAATAAAAAATAAAAGGATCAAGCTCTTTTGAGTTGGCAGAATTTTTGGCACAGTTTGGGACTTACAGAAGATTTGAATAGAAAGCACATTGTTTCAATTTACCCCTTCAATCCCTTTCCTTCATTATTATTACTATCTTTCAATAGCATAGTTATTAACAATGGCCAATATAGATATGTTATTATAAATAGGTCCAAGGTACACCAAAGTTCATTCTTTGTGTTGTACATCAGTCAGGTTTAGCAGGTTAAAATGATTTTATCCACCATAACAGTGTCATAAAGACAGTCCTCACTGTCCTAGGTCACTGGCTATGGGAGTCTATATTTGGATCATCCCAAGAGAAAGCCTGCTGAAACGATGTGTTTTGTTGTTCTCCTAGTATGCAGAAGCATTCAGAAGGCCTTCCCACTTGCTTGTATTTTCAGGAATGCACATGCATCCAGGGGAGTAGAGTGACCACTGAAGACGACAGCAGATGGACGGCCATAAGACCCTGGCCTTTCTCACCTATTTCACAGCTGGGATCCTGACTCCACAGATCAAAATCAGTGGGCAAGGCCAGCCTTCTGCCACAGAGTCTCAGTGACTTCTTTTCTAATCCCAAGGTCAAGAACATGATGGCTGTGGGAACTCAAACAGGCAAACAAATCTTCCTCAAGCAAGAGTAAAGAGTCGGAGGCTCTGCTATAACAAAAGTCCTTTTCTAACTCTTGCTTAGTCATTCTGGAATCTGTGAAAAGGAACAATGCCTTGTGGCTTTGTTTATTTATCTTGCCCCACACTGTGTTTCAATTGCTAATGCCATTATTGGTATCATGGGGAGAAATAATATTTATCAGCAGTTTCCATCAAACAAGCTGGCTAAATGTATTTTCTATCTTAAGAAGAATGGCAAAATTTTTATACCCTCAAGTGATGACATGAGAAGGTTGTTGAGGGTAAAGTGCAAACCCTGCTGGTGCTGGGTGCCAGGACGGCTAGGCAAGCTTATTCATTTTATCCCCATGGGATTCAGTGTCCTCTGAAGTGTTCCTAGAGTGTTCTGTTTACTTGAACTGAATATAGCACCTCAGTCATGATGCTCACTTCAGTTGAAGGGTTACAGGGACTTTAAAAAAAAATCACAAAATGAAGCTAAGTGCAGTAGCATACATCATCTTTAATCCCAGTACTGGAGGTCTGAGACAGGCAGATCTCTGAAACTGAGGCCAGCCTGGTCCACATAGTGACCAGGGTGGGCTCAGGACTTCCAGACTAGGACTAGGAAGACCTTGTCAGAAAAACCAAACCAAACCAAACCAACAGAAAAACCTCACAAAACAAAACAAAAAAGGGTAAAAAATTACTAAATGCTGTGGGCTATGACAAGGTAAAAGTTATCCTAGATCACCAGCTATTTTTTGTTACATCTGCAGTAAACTTGTTTTTAAATTTTTTTTTTTTTTTCCTTTTTGAGACAGGGTCTCCCTATAGCCCCAGCTGGCCTGGAACTCACTCTGTAGACCAGGCTGGCCTTGAACTCACAGAGATCCGCCTGCCTCTGCCTCCCGGGTGCTAGGATCAAAGGCATGTGCCACCAAGCCTGGCTTAAAGGTGGTTCTTAGCTGCCACGTGGGTGCTGGGAATCGAACCCAGGTCCTCTGCAAGAGCAGTCGGTGCTCTTAACCACTGAGCCATCTCTCCAGCCCAATAAGCAATTTTTAACCAGTGTGAAGTTCTGAGAATTTAACTATAGTTGCTTTTAAACTATGGTACTATCTGAAGAATAAACGTTGAGTGGAGAGTTTGCATGCTGTCAGGATTTTCTTCCCAAATATGTTCTTTTCTGCAAGGAGAAACTTCTTTGAGACCAAATGTTTTGATTTGATAAATGTTAAAA
>VZQC01010683.1:1933841-1947587 GCA_009823505.1 Rhizomys pruinosus | reverse complement strand
AAAAAAAAAAAAAAAAAAAAAAAAAAGTGAAAGTACGTATTTGAGTCTTTGTTTAAAAGCATGGCAAAATATGGATATGCTTTACATTCCCACAAAGAATTTATTCCTGGGCAAATAAAAACATAATTGTATATTACATAAGATGTTAAAACCATGATGAGAACTCACTGTGTAATGGATCCAGCTAGTTTTCAAAGAGCAGAGCCTACCAAGTATTCTCTAGTTGTTTTAATCTGTGTGCACATGTGTTCTAGAGGTGGCGAAAGCTTTTATGCACGACATTTATAGTTTTTCTTGTAAACAGGGATTAAAATTCCCAAGGAATTTCCAGTTATCATTGGGAATGAAAAGTCCTCAATCAGTAAGTGCCAAAATCATTCTCATTAAAAGTAAGAAATGATGTATGAAATAAACAAAGCATCAATAAAAAATAATTTTATTGAAAAAAATAGCTATGTAAATATTAATGTGGTCTGTATTTGAGTTTTATATAGTATTCTAAATTATGATTTAAAATATTTTATAGTTTATAAATATGTATTTAAACATGTCCAACATTATATTCACATGTTCAGCATAACATTCATCAATAAAATGTGATTCTACTTATCTCTGTGTATCATCTATTTTAACATTTTTATGGCACCTAGATAAAATCTATATACTAAAAATTTTGCCTTTTATGGATTAATAATATCATTGTTGGTGTGTATATTTGTGAATGTGGGCACACACATGTTGATATCAGAAGACTGCTTTCAGGAGTCAGTCTCTCTATTCATCATGGGCTTGTGTAGTGGGTGCTTTTAACTACTGATCCACCTTGCTGGCCCCAAATTTACACTTTAAAAAATAGAATATCAGGCAATCATACGTTTAATTCCTCAACATTTCTTTTATAAATATATTATATATTATTTTATGCGTGAGTGTGTTGCCTGCATGTATATAAGTGTACTTGTGCTGTGGAATGCCACAGAGGTCAGAAAAGGGTGTCAGATCCCCCTGGAACTGGAATTATGGATAGTTGTTAGCTGCTGTGTGGGTGCTGGGAATTGAACCTGGATCCTCTGCAAGAGCAGCCAGTTCTTTTAACCACTGAGCCATCTCTCCAGAGATACCTCAATATTTCTATCATAAAGAAACCTAGCCAATTAGAAGTTACATCATATTCTTTCCTCTCTCTCCCCTGGCAAAACTACTCTATATTCTGCTCTACATTGGACTGTTCTGCACATTTCACATAATAGACTCATGTGTGACCTGTGTCTACCTTTTTTTCATTTAGTATACTTTTTTCTAGGGTCCTTCATGGAGTAGCATGTAACAGCATTTCATTCCATGTATGGAAAGAATATATTCATTGTATAGACAGAACAGAATTTATGTCTCCACTAATTAGTTGATTGTCTCTAAGTTTCTTTCCATAGTTTAACTATTGCGAATTATACTGCTGCAACATTTTGGGTACCATCTTCTCCATTCTCTTTAGCACATATCTAGAAGAATTGTTGGGTCATAGACTATTTTTCATTTTTGGAGGAAGCTTTTTCCAAAGGAACTGCTCTATTTTACAATCTCACCTACAATGGACAAGGGCTTCTATTTCTCTACATTCTAGTTAATACTTCCTAATGTCTCATTTTGGATATCACCATTCTAGTATGTCCAAAACTATGTACATACAGGCTATTGTACCAGTACTGGAATATTAATGTATATGGAAAATTAATAATCTAAAAATTATTAAGAACAGGAAACAGAGCTATTAAACTACAATCTTTGCTTCCTGCCAATCTCAATTCTAAGTTGTTCAAGTTTAAAAGTGCATGCTCATTTATACTGTAGACTCAGTTGTCTTCCAGGATTAGATATAAATGGACTTCATCTAGTCTATTAAGTGTCCAAATTGAACTGCATGTTGGAGGAAGAGAGAAGTCACCCCAAATTATGCCATCCATTTCATCCTGGTCTGGTCTGAGACACTGGTATCCTTTGTTCTCAAGCCATAGGCCTTGACTGAATTACATCATTGGGTTTTTTTGGTTCTTCGTTTAAAGATAGCAGATGGTAGGACTTCTCAGCCTCCAAAATTCTGTGAGTTAATTTCCACAATAAATCTACAGACACACCCACAATACTATTGGTTCTGAGACCCCCAATAATACCTCTTTGTGAAAATGGACTGTTCAGACTTGATTTCTCCTTTGTTTTGTAGTAGTCAAGGTAGCGCTAAAGGATCAGAATACTGCCAGGAATGGGAACAATGGAGTCTGTGCTGCTGAGGCTTCAGATGGAAACAAGGACTCTAAATTGACAGTTGGACTAAAAGCCATTAGTGTCTCATCCTGGTACAGAACGTGAATGCATTTTTCCCTTATCTCTTGCCTTGAGACTTTGTAGGAGGCTGAGTTTTAAACATCCCCCCTTTAAGGGGGATGACCAAGTTTATCTGCTACAGCCAATTTCAAGATACCCCAGCATTCAGCCAGTGGCACGGACACAGCTGGATGTCTTTAATCAGATTTACACTTAGAATTGCAGAGGCAGGTGGATCTTTGTGAGTTCAAGGCCAACTAGTCTATGTGAGTTACGTGAGTTCCAGGACAGCTGAGACTACAGGGAGACCCTGTCTCAAAAAGACAAAAAAAAAGTCAAGTATACTGAATCAGAAAAATAGGACTCGCAAAGACTTTATTCATTGGAACCTCTAAGGTATCAGAATAGAATTCATTCTAAGATTTTGCTTTGGCAACACAGCTCTGAATCACTGAATTATCTCCATGGGATTATTTCCCTGAATTCATCCACACAGGCATTCAGCTGTAATCTAAGGGAGCTCAGCTACAGCTGATGCTGATAGCAAACTTTGGTGTCATTCCCATGATGCTGATTTTGTAAGCATGCTGAATTCAAAGTAGCTTGAATTTTAAAGGAAATCTCAGGAGATCAGGAAGTTTGTGGCAGAGTAAGAATCCCTCTAAACAGCTACTGAGAAAGCATTGTCAGAAGCAGGAAGAGTGAAGTCCAAGTTCCAAAGAATTGAATTTAGAGAATCCTGGAGGATGTGAGATAGAAGTCAAGGGAAGTCAAAAGCAACAAGCCATGGCAATGCAAGCAAGAGGTCATGAGTGCCCCAGACAGGTAATCTGTGGGCCGAGGCTGCTGAAGCCATTTGGAACTCATACCATAATACCATTTGCCTCTTGGAGTTATAAGAGTCACGTTTTATTTCTTTGGTTTGAATACTCCTTGTCAATTTCTTGTTCTTCCCTTTTAGAATTATCCCGTTCCGGTGTGTCTCAGAAGTATATAAGGGGCTTACAGCTGAGTCTGCTTTCAGTCTCAGAGGAAACTTTGAGCAACACTGGAATCTTTAAGATTCTGAGACCTCTTGGGCTGGAGAGATGGCCTAGTGATTAAGAGCGCCGACTGCTCTTGAAGAGGACCCGGGTTCGATCCCCAGCACCCACATGGCAGCTGAGAACCGTCTTTAACTCCAGTTCCAGGGGAATCCAATGCCCTCTTCTGACCTCCGCAGCACTGCACGACACGGGTGCACAGACCTGCATGCAGACAGTATATTCATACACATAAAAAAGAATAAATAAAAAAAATTAAAAAAAAAGATTCTGAGACCNGTCACTCCTACCCTGGACTGTTCCCAGCCTTCCCTCCCATCACTCCTGGCCTGGACTGTTCCCCAGCCTGGAAAAGAGGCGAGACTCTGCCTTAAAAAAACAAGGGCGGGGGAGGGCAAGATGGGTCAACAGTTAAGGTGCTTGCTGTGTAAAACTGACAACACAAGTTTGATCCCCAAAACCCACAGTGGAAAGAATTGACTCCTAAAAGTTGACCTCTGACCACCACATGTGTCACAGCACACACATATATGCACACACATCATACATGTGTCATAACATGCACATATGTGCACACACACCATACATGCATACTCATATAACACCTAAGAAAATAAAAGCACACGCCTTTAATCCCAGCACTCAGGAGGTAGAGGCAGGCTCTGTGAGATGCAGGCCAACCTGGTCTACATAAGGAGTTCTAGGCCAGCTATGGCTACAGGGAGACCCTGTTTCAAAACAAAGAAACAAACAAAAAATAATAATTTAAAAACAAAAACAAAGACTTGGGGTTGGGCCTGGCAGCACAGGCCTATAATCCCAGCTACTGGGAAGGCTGAGATAAAAGAATCAAAAGTTCAAGACCTACCTGGGCCTCAGAGCTATTTCAAGCCAGCCTTTTTTTTTTTTTTGGTCTTTTCCACACAGGGTCTCCCTATAGCCCCAGCTGTCCTGGAACTCACTCTGTAGACCAGGCTGGCCTTGAACTCACAAAGATCTGCCTGCCTCTGCCTCCCAAGTGCTAGGATTAAAGGTGTGCGCCACCACGCCCGGCTAATTTTTTTTTTTTTATCTCTGATTTGGGGCTGAGATAATGATTTGGGGCTGAGAGATGGCCTAGTGGTTGAGAGCTCCGACTGCTCTTGCAGAGGACCCGGGTTCGATCCCGCACCCACATGGTGGCTGAGAACAGTCTGTAACTCCAATTCCAGGAGAACTCCAGTTCCAGGGGAATCTGAAACCCTCTTCTGACCTCAGCGGCATTGCACGACACGGGTGCACAAACCTGCATGCAGAGAGTACATTCATACGCATAAATAAATGAAAATTTTAAAAAAATCTCTGATTCTGTTCACTTGGGTCTCTTCTTTGTTTTATTAAATAAGCTAAGGGTCTGTTGTTCATGTGTATCTTTTCAAAGAACTACCTCTTAGATTCCTATTTTTATATTGTTTTCTTTGTTTCTATTTCATTAGTTTCTGCTCCAATTATTACTGCAAAGATACATGCACGTCCATGTTTATTGCAGCTCTCTTCACAATAGCAAAGAGCTGGAACCAATCCAAATGCCTCTCAACAGACGAGTGGATGACAAAAATGTGGTACATCTACACAATGGAGTACTATTCAGCAGTAAAGAAAGATGGCATTATGAAATTTGCAGGTAAATGGATGGTGCTCGAAGTCATTATGCTGAGTGAAGTAACAGTCCCAGAAAGAACGGAGAATTGTTTCCCTCATCTGTGGATGCTAGTACCAAATCCCCCAGACGAAAGGCAAGCTGAACGACATTATTGGTATATTTTTGTCTATCTGAAGGCAACTATGTTGGCATAATGTGAATCTCTCAATGGGCTCTAGAATCCACCCACCAATTATTCTCAAACACTGTAATTACTGTATATGGGTGAAGACTATGTATCCGTATTTTAGAGTAATATAAAATTAATGGAGGAAAATGTGAATTCCTAAGCGTAAAAAAAAAGACTGAGAGAAAGATATAGGACAGTTATGGCAGACTGCATGGTCTGGGGTGGGGTGGGGTGGAGTCGGGTGGGGTGAGGGGAAGGGAAAGGGGAATGTGCCTGAACTGAATTGATAAATGATGTATGAAATACACAAAACGTCAATAAAAAATTTAAAAAAAAATCTGATTCTGTTCACTTGGGTCTCTTCTTTGTTTTATTAAATAAGCTAAGGGTCTGTTGTGCATGTATATCTTTTCAAAGAACTACCTCTTAGATTCTTATTTTTATATTGTTTTCTTTGTTTCTATTTCATTAGTTTCTGCTCCAATTATTATTATTTCTTCCTATCTACTGGAATTGGGTTTGGGTTGTTCTTGTATTTCCATATCCTTGAGTTGCATCATTAAGTCATTTATTTATGCTCTTCCTGGTTTTTAATGTAGGTGCTTAGAGCTATAAATTTTCCTTTTAGGGCCACTTTTAATGTGCTCCAGAGATTTTGTTGTATTGTGTTATCATTTTTATTAATCCAATGATTTTTTTCTTTCTTGTTTGATGCATTAATCATTTGTAATATGTTGTTTAATCTCCATAAATTCATGTAATTACTAGATTCTTTTGCTGTTAATTTTAAGGTTTAATGCATTTTTTGTCAGACAGGATATATGGAGCTATCAATTTTTTTTTAATTTTTTTTTAATTTTATTTATTTCCGTATGTGCATGAATGTACTGTCTGCATGCAAGTCTGTGCACCCGTGACGTGCAACGCCGCGGAGGTCAGAAGAGGGCGTCGGACTCCCCTGGAACTGGAGTTCTCCTGGAATTGGAGTTTCAGACGGCCTTCGGCCGCCCTGTGGGTGCTGGGGATCGAACCCGGGTCCTCTGCAAGAGCGGTCGGCGCTCCTAACCGCTAGGCCATCGCTCCAGCCCGGAGCTATCAATTTTATGTAAGTGTTAGGATTTGTTTTTTGGTTTCAGTGTATTTTAGAGAAACTTCAATGGACTGTTGAATAAAAAGTGTATTTTTGGTGTTTGGGTAGCATATTCTATAGATATCTATTCGACCTATTTGATGTATGAATTAATCTAATTCTGATGTTTCTCTTTCTTTTTTTTTTTTTTTTTTTTTTTTGAAGTCTATTTTATCCGATATTAAAATAGCNTTGTTCAAATGACATGCCTATTGGAGAAAGTGTGCTATTGCATTTGGGTTTTCTTTTTTGTCTTTTTTTGTTTGTTTTTTTTTACTATTTTTGATTTGGGGTTAATTTGAGTCTTGAAATCTAGCAGTAAACTTTTAATGAAATTGGGTGTGCCAGAGTTAGGAGTATATGGGTTTAGGGGTGTAATATCTTCTTGGTTAATCTTTCCCTTTATCAGAATGAAATGTCCTTTATCTTATCTGCTTAATTTTAGTTTTAAGTCTATTTTGTCAGATATCAAGATAACAACACCTGCTTATTTCTTGGTCCCATTTGTTTGAAGTACTTTTTTCCATGCTTTCACTCTAAGGTGGTGCTTGTCCTTGGAAGTAAGATGAGTTTCTTGTAGACAAGAAAAAGATTGGATTTTGTTTCTTAATCTATTAGACTACCTGTTGTTGCACCTGTTCTCCAACAGACAGATGCCTTCTTCCCAAGCTTGGTTGCACCTGCTTGCCTGGAATCATCATAGCTAAGCTTGTTGATTGTTATTTTCAGCAAAAAAAAAAAAAAGAGGGACAGGGAGAGTCAGTCACACCTCCCAGCCAACATGAGGGGAAGGGGCTAAGGGTATATAAGCTGAGGAAGCCAAAGGGAAGTCACAAACCATACTTGGATGGTGACTTCCCAGTGTGGCCTTAGGAGGGCAGCACCTAACTCCTCTAAGTAAACACACTCATCACCCTGTAAGTAATTTCAATAAATTTAGTGGTTTCCCAGTATAGTGTCGCAAAATTGGACCTCTGTTTGTGTAGGGACCAAGGATGGGGAGGGAGCTAGACTTCATTTGCTACAACTGTGTCTTTTGATTGGGGAGTTAAGGTCATTAATATTTAAATTTATAATTGAAAGGTGTGTGTTGATTGCTGTTATTTTTCTTTTGTTGTTTGTGTACTTAGTCCTATTTTGTGTATCAAAACTTACAGCTTCATTTATTCTCTTTCTATAGCCTCTTGACTATTTTCTGTAGAGCTGGTTTGGTGAACATGAAGTCTTTTTGCCTGTTTATGTCATAGAATATTTTTCTTTCTCCTTCAGGTATGGCAGATAGTTTTTCTGGGTAACATAGTCTGGGTTGGCATCTGTGGTTTTTCACAACCTCAAGTATATTGCTCCAGCTCTTCTGACTTTAAAAGTTTTCTTTGCGAAATCAGCTGTTATTCCGATGGGCTTTCCTTTATATGTGACTTGTGTTTTTTTTTTTTTTTTCTTGCAGCTTTCAGTATGCTTTCTATATTTAGTGTTTGTCAAAACTATATTATGCTATGGGGAGTTGTTTTTCTGGTCCTATGTCATGTTCTATGTGCTTCTTCTTTCTGTATGAACTTGTCTTTCCTGCATATGGGAACATTTTCTTATACAATTCTGTTGAAGTTCTGTTCTATGCCATTGACCTGGGATTTTTTTTTCTTCTTTTCTCTTCTATACTTTATAGATTCGATCAATTTATGGTGTCCCCAAATTTCTGCATAATTATTTTGTTTTTTTCTTAAAATTTTTCATATTCTTTGATTGAGTGGTCCAATTCCTTTGCATTATCATCAAGTCCTGATTTTTGTCTTCTACTTACAAATGCATATATTATGTATATTATATAGTTTAAATGGAGTTATGCCACACAGGATGATAATGCTCTCCCCAAGAACTGTAGACAATCTAACAAAATCCTCATGCCAGGTATAGGAATTTCTCTGAGTTGTTGGTTAGGGGAGTACAAGAGATACAAACAATACAGACTATGGCCATTACCCTTGGTTGCTTTGCAAAACTTGAATGTAAGATCTATAGCTGAAGACACCAGATGATTTGAGCACACAACTTGGAGAAATCCAGGTGGAACTGAGCTGGAAGCCTCCTCCCTAAGGCCAAGCTCTCAAAGTACCCAAATGTGCTATGCAATCTCCCAGGGCACAAAAGCAATCCATAAGCCTACAGACGACAACAACCAGGCCAGCACGAAATCCCCAATGGTTCACTAGAGGCACTTTTATTCTGGGGGTAACCAACAGCTTGGACTTAGGGCCCACTCACTAGGAGGAAATTCATGCCTGGTATTGTAAACCTAGCCACACATTTGTCACTGGAGAGGTCATAGACCATAGAGAGTAATCTACTACTATCATTTTTTTAAACTAGTATAATTTCTAACTGTATCGTAAATATTTATCTTCATACCCACAGATAAGTGTGCCTCTCATTACTATCAAAGAAGCTTCTCCTTGCATCAGATAAGGACTATTACGGAAATCCACAACTTATCAGAATGCAGAGAATAGGTGACCCCTGGGGTGCCGGGCTGCAAGTGATACATGTACAATGCAGCTCTCACACCCAGGAAAATTGCAGAAGAGAGGATGGAAGATTGTAAGTCAGAGGACCAGGATAACTACTGCTAAATAGTGTCTTATAGACATGATGAGGAAGCTGCATGCATGAAGTCTAACAATACGGTTGCTTACACATCCCTGTATGTGGCTAACACCAATTGACATGCTGACATGAACAGGAGAAATTTCATAAGGTCCCAGCTGGAGATGAAGAGCTACAGGCAATCAGTATCAATTGTGGCTGACAGATGGGGAAGAAGTTTTCTTCAGGGATTAACTTCCTGATAGGTTATCCAATCCCAGTGGTCAACCCTAAATACATGTTCTGTGCTTACTGTTTTACTTTTATTTACTTAAAAAAAGTTTTAGTATTTTTATTGACTTTTTGTGTATTCCGTAGAGAACAATCCCTCTAAATCTCCTTTCTACTGCCTCCCCAGTGGCACCCTTCCACAGCCTCCCCAACTGGAATTCATGCATTCTCTCATTTGTATGAAGGTCCCTTGTGTCAAGTCAGGGTATCTAGATGTTCCTCGGCACATGTTCATCCACTGAAGTCTAATCAGGCCATCCAGAGCTGCTCGCTTTAAAAAGATCAGTTCTTTTTCACTCAGCAGTAATCACCTGCCAGTAGTTCTTCTGCTAAGATTGGGAACAGCTGTTTATTTCCATAGTTCTATGCAGGGGTTTTGTCTGCTTAAGTTTGCATGGGTCTTGTACATGATAACATCACTGCTCTAGGATCATATGAACAGGGTTCTCAGAGGTTGTATGATTCTATTTCCATGTGGTGATGCACCTCCTCCTTGGCTCTTACAATCTTTCTGCCCCCTTTTCTGCAACGGTTCCTGAGCCCTGGGTGAATAATGCTTAATATAGGAGACCTGTCCAAGGACCACACTTTACAGACTCCTAATCTCCCTGGCTTGACCATTTAAAGAAAGCAGCTTTTTAAAAACTTGTGTCTTGAGGCTAGAGAGATGACGCAGTGGTTAAGCCTGTATTCAGCTTCACCCACCTCAGGGAATATTGTGGCAGAGGGGTGGGAAGATTGTAAGAGCCAGGGAGGTGGTGCAAGACCAAATGGAAATGAATCCTACGAGCTCCTGAGACCCTGTTCCTATGAACCTACAGCATTGGTATCAGCATGCACAAGAACCATGCAAACCCAGCTGGACAAAATCCCTGCCCAGAACTACAGAAATGGATAGCAGAGCCCAAGTTTAGCTGAAGAAATACTGGCAGCTGATGGCGGTTGGGTGAAGAACTGGCCACCTTTAGGAAAGGGACTCTAAACAGGCTGACTAGAGCTCAGGGGATGAAGCGGCACCGAGGTGTTGGTGGGCAGAGTAGTTTGGTGCAATGGACCCTAGCACAAGTGACAGAATGTGTGAACTCTGGAGACAGGGAGGCTACTGCTGGAGGTAGCTCCAGAGAAGTGGGTATATAGGCAATCAAGACTGATTGAAAAATCATGTATGAAACACATAAAAATTCAATAAAAAAAGAAGTTAGATTTTACTGTATATTTCTTTTTTTCTTGTTCAATACAGATCTTAATATTTTTTTGTGGAAACACAAAGAGCCAAAAGCAACAAGTGAAGAGAAAAACTAAGCTTTTCATTGGCATTGCTTATGTCCGCTGAGAGTCTAACACAATCCATCTCCAAAAGCTATAATCGCTAAATATGAACTTGATTTGAATTGTGAAACCCTACATGATATAGAAATGAAGATGATCTACATTTACTATCTCTGACATTTAGAATAGACAATGAGAGAAAAGTGCATGTACAGACTGCAAAGGAAATGTCTATAAAGAGAGCAGCACCATAGGAGGTGTTATACAACCCTTTCAGCTGAATTTGGACTTAGGTTTCTTAAAATCTTACTTATGTACTTATTTTTATTTTATATGTATGTGTGTTTTGTCTGTATGTATATAAGTGCGCTCGTGTTGTGCAATGCCTGTAGAGGCCAGAGGGGAGTGTTGGATCCCTTATAGACAATTGTTAGCTGCTGTATAGGTACTGGGAACTGAACTTCATCCCATCCTCTGCAGCCAGTGTTCTTCTTAACCACTGAAACATGTCTCCAGCCCCTGGACATAGTTTTTTAAAAAGTTGCTTTATTTTTACATTAAAACTAAAAAAGGAGCTATTGAAAACATTGGAAAATATAGGAATAATAATGATTTCATACCTTAAATATAGTGATCTATATTGCAGTCACCATTAACATTTTGGTAGAGTTTTTATTATTTCCATTCATATTTCTAAATTTTAAAGTAAATTTTGTGTCAAATATGAGCTTAGTTTTTCATCTTTTTCAATGAAAAACCTATAGACATTCCCTAATCTTGAACATCTAAATCTATTATCCATTTTTACTTATTTCAAGTAAACATGAGTATCTCAATTTTTGAATGGAAGATATGATTTTGAATTGTTTAACAGTTAACTAGTGTAAAGAATCAGAGGACTCATGAGTTCTTTGTGATTCCTTGTTCCATGAAATACTGTGTACTCAAGTGAATTGAGTTGGTAGGTGAATGAGCTAAAAAGCAGACATTGATCTATTAGTTATAGATAGAAAATGGAGGGTAGTAGACAATGGATAGCAAAATAATTTAAGTTTGCTTGTTTTTTAAACCGATTGCTACCTCAAAAGCATCAGTGGAATTCCTAATAAGCATTCATAAAGCATTGTATAGATATATAGGTCTTATGGTGTAGAATGAAAAATCATCTATTAGTGTCATATTTGTGAAATTACATGTAAAGCATAAAAACCCGGAGATGAGATAATATCTTGGAGAGTCAGAGTTTCTGAAATTACTGTGAGTTTTCAAATAAAGTTAAATTGTATTATTTATTTATATATTTATTTATTGTGTGTGTTTGTGTGTGTGTATGGGCATGAATGACATAGTGCATGTGTGGTGGTCAGAGAACAACTGTGGGCATCGGTTTTCTCCTTCTACCATGTGGATTCTGGGGATTGAACTTAAATTGTCAGGTTTGGCAGCAAGTGCCTTTAACAATTGAGCCATCTTGCCAACATAGTCACCATTTTTTGTTTGTTTGGTCTTTTTGAGACAGGGCCTCCCTGGAGCCCTAGTTGTCCTAGAGCTCACAATGTAGACTAGGCTGGCTTTGAACTCACAGAGATCCTCCTGCCTCTGCCTCCTGAGTGTTGGGATTAAAGGCGTGTGCCACCATGCCCAGCTAACATCACCATGATTTTTAACATTTAATCAGGTAACCATTTTATGTGAAATTAAGGATTTTCTCTTAGAGGTTTTGGACAATATGTCCTATTAGTCATGGGAAGCAATAACTTCTAGAAGGGGTCTCTAGCAATGCTAGAGTTCTCAGGGTTCTTGGCTAAGGACAGATCATTCACTGAGAGAGAAGATGAAAACAAGCAGGACTTCATCTGAGAAATCTGATGGCACAAACATTTCACAGAACAGTTAGTGCGGAGTCCATTACTAGAGCAGCCTTGGCTATGAAGTATAGATTTATCAATAAAAGAAGATATGCAAAAAACCTCCTGATATTAGATTTATGTAAGCTCTTACTCTATGGTAATTAAAACTTACCTTTTCTCTTTTATCTAAATGATGAAAATCTTAACTTTTGTATCTAATCATAACAGTGAATATCTTTCAAATAAATATATGGCACTGGAATTCTTTACCTAAAATCTTCCAGTGCTGCCTGAAACATGGTAGAAGGATATGAGTAACCACTGTCTAGAATTTCCTTCTATGATTAATTCTGCACTTTTTATCCTCAGAAAAGTAATTTAGGGATAATCCTTTGGGGAAGGAACTCTCTCTCGATGTCAGCAGTGCCTCGCCATTTCCTTGCACTCTTACTTTTGATAACTTTCCCTCATCATCATGCTACTGATAATTGAGACCATAGTATTCTTTCCTGTATGAGGCTCTGCTGTGTGTCATAGTGTGTTTAGCAATACCCCTAACTTCTACTTCATCTTCTGTAACAGCAGTAATTACCTCCTGGTGACTTGGTGTCCTTACATGTAAAATATCAATCATGAGTGACTTGTGTGAGCATTCTGAGGGTTCCGCAGTAGGGGGTCATATCAAGGGGCTCACACAGTACTTGGCTGCACATACATAGCAAGAATGCAGCAAGTCATTCCCTTTCCCTGGTTTTTTAATACTGAGAAGTGGATGTACAATGAGGTTGTGGTGGGTAATAATACCTCTCTTGGATGGCCAGCCACAAAGTGACATAATTTGATATTTTCCTCCTCTTAGTTTTGAAAGCATGATAAAGCTTAAGTCATTACAAAGACCACTGAATACCCCAAATAAGAAAACAAAGCTCAAGTAACAGGATTAACACACAACAGGTCTGAGCTCTACTATTCTCTCCACTCCACCCAATGCTCATTGGGGAGAATGGGACCTGGCATCACAATGCCCCAATGAAATTCAAGAATAATGATGAGCTCCGTGCCTATTACCTGTAAAGATGCACATTTCTGCTAGCAATTCAAAACAAGAGAACAAACACTTGAACTCGCATTCAACTGTTCTTCAAGGTATTACAGTATTGGAAGAAGAGGAATCAAAAACATGTGGGTCTGGGTAAGGACCAAGAAGACTTTGACTGAGGAAGCTAAAAACTGGGCTCCAGGGGAACCAAAAAGCTGAGGATTACACAGAGGCCTACATCAGAAGACCTATGATGCAGAGCCAAGAGAGAGAGAGCATCAAAATGCAGCTGGCTTTATGTTGCACAGGTCGGGAGATTCAGGCATTACAGGTATTGGACAAAAATGCTAACAATATTTTTAATAGATAGTAAACAGCAAACCTTTATTTTTTAGTTTTTTTTTTTTTTTTTTTT